>CAMGYJ010000006.1:6532656-6969198 GCA_946122785.1 Linum tenue
TGTGCAGGCAGTCTGTGCAGCAGTGCAACGTTCTCCACATCGCGCGATTGGTGTTAAATGGTGTCTTTTAGTCACTATATATGGCAGAGCGTGTAGGCGATGTCTGCTGAGGTCCCTCGAGAAGCAGATGTAGTTAGTGAGGTGATGCGCGGGATTTGAGGCTGTTAGTCTGCAGTAGTAGTTGAGTGTAGTGGCTGGGTTGGAAGTTCTTCTTTTTTTTTTACTCTATTTTTCTTTCCTTTGGGGATCCACTATGGTGCCCCCGTTTCGTTGTATCTTTTGAATTGCTAATTTGCAATTCGTTACTTAATACAAAGGGTAACTCATTCAACGAAAAAAAAATAACTGCAATCACAACTACCAAATATTGGAATAAAATATACACACTTAAACATAGAATATAATTCATTCGTTCTAACAATTGCAAATACCAACCCGCCTATTACTTTAATACTCATTATAATCCTACGCATACCCTACCTAATATCTCCTTACTTCATTTATCAGTTAGAGCAATCTGACATAAACCCTCAACTATAAAAACAGGCATCAGCTAGTACAAAGACTCAGAGAGCGGTAGTAATTAATTAATTAATTAATTTGCATCATCACAATTCAAGCAAGGATGAATTCAGATCTGGATAGCTATCAAGCATTCCACAATTCGCAAAGGATCCTGGTAAGCCCACATTACCTCCACGCCCTGCATAACCAAACAAAAACCAGAAGAACAGCAAACATAATTTAGTGACAAATCAAACGTAATCGCACACTCAAACACAAGTTCACAGTTGAGACTAATCACCAGAACTCTGGAGAACAACTTGGTTTCCAGATAGTTGAGAGCTTCTTTCACATCCACGCTACTACTGACCGCTGGGCTTATGATCACCCGCAGCATGCACCATAATCACCACCTGTGTATGGCGTCACAACCAGTTTAGGAACAAGGAAAACCCTTTCAAGACCTGTAAGAAGAAGAAGAACTCACCACAGTGTAATCTTTGTCCTGTTTGGGCGCTAACTTGGGAACCAACTGATAATTATAGACATACTCTCGTTCAATTCTCAGCTTTCTCTCTTCTTCCCTCGCCATTCCCTTCAGAGGCCAAAACCATCCGAGGGCTTTCCCCTGCCAAACAGTTTATGTTCAGCTGGTAAGACCAAACAAAAAACACAAAAGGAATCCTCGTATGATCCATATCAGTTTCTGATTTTTTTACTTTCACACGGATGTAGAAGAGCCATAGATGAAGCTGCTTTGGTGCTCCAACAGTGCATTTATGGTCTCTGCAAAGAGAATTGCGACTATTAGTAGCCGCCAAATTGTTTGGGCTGGAAACAGAGGATTTATTAAGCGGAAATCAAACATCTCAACCTTTCAACTTCGATGATGTTATAGACTCTGGTCTGTTAGTGTTTGCAAATATGTCGCGGAGCACACGGCCTGTGTCACCAGCTCTAGCAGACAACACAACCTGAAAAAATGTATTATAGGCCAGAAATCATCAGAATGTAAAAAGGCAGAGTTCTTGCGCCGGAAAACAGAGCAGCACCAGTACCTGAACCTTGAGAACAGTTTCCGTTGGAGCCGCCGCCCGTATACAAAGACAAGCCAGGTGAGACAAATGAACACGAACAAGACCAATGTCGGCATTAGATAGGCCGTTTTCTTATCCTTTAGTGTGATTACATCATCGTCGTCAGGGAGCGGCGGTGGAGCAGAGGACGAGGGTGGAACAGGGAGGATGTGCGAGCAGCGGCGAGCAAGATGAAGAAGGATAGTGCCATTGCAGCGGCTAAATTGGTTGCTGAAGAACCCAAAGCCATTTCTTTGCGGGGAGGAAATTATGACCTGAGGAAGTGAAGTTCTAAGGTTTTGGAGGATTTAATCTATGAGGGGTGAACTTCTGTGGTGAAGACGAGAGGTTGGTGTAGCATTATGAAGAGTGGGTTTGCGTGTGGAATTGGGTTTTCTCTTGAAAAGGATTGTTGATAGCGGGTGCCTCCTGAAATGGAAGGATTCCCAGAAAAGGATGAGGTTTGGAGGTTTTGCCATTGATAGGAAATGGAACAACTTTAGACCTGGCCAGGTGTTTTGAGTTTTGACTGTCACTCATTTTGACTTTTGAGGTAATGCATGATGGAAGGAATAATTTTGTGAGAGAGTGAAGAAAGGTGGTTGTGAAAGCATTTACTGAATCTGGGTGTGGCATTGAATGATTTTACTTACAGGGAAAGGAATCAGATTGCTTATTATCTGATCTGATATAGGAAGGGTTCTCATAAACAACCATAGGAGGAAATGCTTCCTTCCAATTCCAAGTTTCAGTGTGTGGAATCTGCTGAACCTTCTGCTTTGGCTGCAAATGCTCATGGGTGGAGGACACCGGCCCAATCCGGTCCCAATTGGTGTCATGACTATTCTCTTTTGGAATTGTCGGGGTTTCGGCAAGGCCCTGGCTCGTAAGGCGCTGCTTGCCACTATCAATTGTCGTTCTCCGATAATTGTGTGTCTTTGTGAAACGAAGTGTCGTGATAAAAAGTTGTTTCGCGTCTTTGTCGTCTTGGTTTCCCGAATAATGACCTCGTTAGTCCTGTAAATACTGCTGGGGGTTTCGTAGTTGCTTGGTCTTCGAAGGTCTCTTGCACGTTACCTCAAAGTCTCAAGCTTCTATGTTCGTAGAATGTTTTCATTCTGTTTTATGGTCAATTTGTGTTGGTGTTTGTTCACCTGGATTCTAATGAGAGCACTCGTTTGGTGCAATTGAATGAAATAAAGGTTGCTCTCCTCGTCGCTTGTTATTCCTTTCTTAGTAATAGGTGATTTCAATTGTCTCATGTGTTTCTTCGGAAAAGCAAGGTGTCATTTCCTACGCCGGCGGCTTTGGCCCCGCTGCAATCTTTCGCGACTAATCTTTCTTTACAGCATCTTGGATTTCAAGGACCACCTTTCACGTGGTCTAATCGTCGATCGCCTTCTGAACATATTATGGAGCGTTTGGATCGTGGCTTTGCTTCTCCCTTGGCATCTACGCTTTGGCCTCGTTTGCAGGTTCTTCATCTTTCTGACCTTGGTTCTGATCATAGGATGATTTTGTTGTTGTTTCATGCCTCTGCTGCCAAACGAAGGCTAATTTTCATTTTGATTGTCGTTGGCTTTCCAATTCTGAGGCAGAGGAGATTTTGGTATCTCGATGGAGTTCGTAGTATGGTGGTACTCGCAGTTCAAATTACATTCCACTTTGAAATCAGCTACGCATAGCCTTTTTAACTGGTCCTTAAAAGGAACTTCGAACTCGGCTCGGGCAATCCGTGAACTCCAAGATGCTATTCAAGTGGAACGAAATAAACCTAATTTTGATTGGGCTTTATCTCTGTTTTTTTAGCAACAATTATCTGAAGCATTTTTGCAGGAATTGTATTGGCACAAAATCTCGGTTCATTATTTAACAGAAGGAGATTCCAATACTCGCTTCTTTCATCTCACAACATTACAACGCAGGAGAAGAATAGGATTTTGCTCCTTCGAGACGACGACGGATGGTTCACTTCTGACGACTTGGGCATGGGTGGTATTGCAGTTCAGTTTTTTTGTTCATCTTTTCCTATCTGAAGCTGTCCCTTGCTTTGACTTTGTAGCCGACTATTACTTCCGGGGTTGGTTTTGCCATCGATGAATGCCTCCCTTATTGCTCCAGTTGCCCGGGAGGACATTCGATTGGCAACTTTCAGTATTGGTAGACTCCACAGGCAAGGTTGGTGGTAGCAATTATGAAGAGTTGGGGTTGCGTGGAAATTGGGTTTTCTCTTGAAAAGCATTGCTGATGGTTGGGTTGCAGCCTGAAAATGGAGGGATTTCCAAAAAAAGTATTGAGTTTGGTAGAGGTTTTGCCATTGATAGAAAATGAACAAACTTTAGACCTGGCCTGTGTTTTAGGTTGGACTGAGTGTTGTTGGATTGTCACTACTCATTTGGGGTAATGCATGATGGAAGGAATCAAAGGTGGTTGTGAAAGCATTTACTGAAATCCGGGTGGTGGCAATTGGGCATTGAGTTATTTTTCTTAACAGAGATGGAAATGGAATCAGAAGCTTATTATCTGTTATGATATAGGGAGGGTTCTCATAAACAACCATAAAGTTTGGAATCAATTAGCACAATGGCGGATAAGGATATTACAGTACTCCCTTAGTCCCTGGCATTTGGCAATCAACATCTCAAGGGGAGAACATAACCTTGTCAAATCATCATTGGGGAGCTTGCATCTGTTTTCTCAACGCACAGTTTAGGAAACCCTAATCTCAGTCATTTTCTCAGTTGACTAACTGGTACACACACACAAAATGGTTTTCCCAAAAATTACGCGTCAACTAATGCGCTGTATCTTCAGGGTCTAAATTGGAACGAAAATGTATCTCTAGGGCTGAAAAACTGTACGGATTATATTGGTCGAGACCAGACCATACCATTCTTATCCTCGAATTATTTTTGTTTTTTTGTTTTACTCTCAACAATGGTACTAAGCGGGGCCTATTAATTAACTAAGCACAGAAAAAGTTCTAACTATCATAATTTCACAAAATTATCAATAGACGTGTTAATATTTTTATTTTTTTTCATGTTCATGATGTTGTGATTGTACTTCTATTGTCACAATGGTAATGCAAGTCTGCGAACCACACGGTAACAAAACTGTTCTAAAGGAGCCTTAGATTAATTAGGTGACATACGGTAAATTTCCTCCTATTTCTAGTAGTAACTCGGCCTGTTTGGATAGAATTCCAATGGAATTGGAAATATATTTCATTTCCATTCTAGTATTTTTAGAATTCCAATTTCAATTCTTGTGTTTGGTATAATTCCATCAATTCAGGAAATGAATTATATTTTTTTGTGCGAATTTTATTTTTCAAGTAAAGTTATGAGTAGTGGGCCCAATTCTTATGAAAATGATACCAAGATTGGCTTGAGGAGAAAAGAGATCCAATTGCATGCAGGCTTTTTGGGATTTAATATCATTAAAGTAGTGGGTCCCATCAATTCCATTGCTTCTGTGGACAAGTCTGACCATTTCGGCCGGATTTCAACTTCCTGAGTTTTGGTAGAAATGATTTCCATTTCCAACACAATATACTATCCAAACGGAAGAATTGATTCAAAAGAAGGAAATAGAATTCCATTTCCCATAAATTTAATCATTCCAAACAGGCTGTTAGGAAACCTCCATCAATTAATGATCTTCGTAGCTAATATCAGTGCTCTCACCAAACAATGATTGAGTCCCCATAAACTGTAAATCATCGTCATCCGAAGAAATCCAATGTCTGACGTTTTGTTATAATGGATTGGATACCATGATCATCATTTAAACGGATATGATTTTGTTCAATGAGAGATGAATCACATCACCTTAGAAGTATACATACATCCGGCATTCCGGCCGTATTTCATCTAAACATCACTCGATCGGCCCAGATTCATCACGAAGCGACATCATGTATTACAAAAATTGAGATCTTTTATAATAAAAAAATCGTCCTGCTACAACGTAAGATATCATCAGGCCAGCACGCATGGCATCGTCTGATCTAGCAGCTGAAACTCGTATTATCGAAACCTTAAATTAGGGTTTGTGATAATGGTTCTTGTGCAAGTGTTCTTCGTACATCACCATCAGCTGTTCTGCCACTTCCTCAATGCTGCCGTCTTCGATCTCGGTGTTGAAATTCAGCAGGAGATTCTCATGCAACAAATTCTCGAGATCCTCCACGTGAAGCCGGCCTGTGAGGGGGGGGAAAATGTCGAGTCAAATCGTTGCATCGAGGATGGTTATAAGTAAGATTGCAGAATACAATAAAATGTTGTAGCTAGGCTGACCCTTGCAATGTAAAAACCAACACAAGACGTCATTTGCTAGTTGGTGGGACTTCTGAAGGGAATCATGGCCTCCCCATTGGTTCTGAACAGCCAATTGCAGTGCCCTCCATCGAGAAAGAATCAACCCTACGCCTTCTCGAAGATGACGGCTGCCACCGGAATCCAATGGCGGCTTCTCGAATGTTGGAAAAGTTAGGGTATGGTAGTTTCTAATTGGGGGTTCCATTTTCTATGTCTAGCTCCTCACATGTATTTTCCCTCCCTCTAAGGAGATCACTCGCGAGTCGATCTTCAAAGAGGGAGAGAACGAGAGAGAAAATACGAGCGTTAGTTTCTCGGAAAATCGACCAAGTAAGTACAGAAAGAAAGAGAATCCATTGGAGATTTGGAATTGGATGGCTTTATAGCAAGCAAGGCATTGAAATGGTGTTGGAGAGAAAGAGTTGGCGTAAAGTTGGGATCAAAGGGAAAAACTTCAACAAAGAGAAAGGTATGGTAGATGTATGTATTAGGGAAATAGCGTTTACCAAGTCTTGTTGTTCTAATTGCTTAGTATGAGACTCGTGATTTACGGTTGCATCGATGGGAAGATTTGACATTGTGTCAATCAAAAAGGACGAGTTGTTATTTTCAACATGTACAAAAACAACGGTAAACTAAATATGTATTTTATCATGTATCACAATAATAGTGCAACATGTGCCCTCTGGTCTAGAAGTGGAGTAATCGTTAAATTTCAAAATTTGTTCACAATCTACCATATGACTAATATAATGATACAAATCATAACTAAACTAATCCATTCATTTTTACTCGAATATTATCCTTGTAATCGTCATTAGATGAATTTATTGGATGTTTTTGGAAATTTTTAAAAAATGCTTATAATACAAGTAAATAGTTTTTGCAAAGCGAATGATAGACAAAGAAAGGACTTTCAGAAAACCATCATCGAAGAGGTAATGGAGGAATCTTAGACCAATTTTGTTACTGTTCTCGCAAAGCGAAATGATAGACAAAGACGATGATTTGTAAAAAAAAAAGCAATAGACTTAAACCTAGTGGTTAGTTGCTGTAATAGGGAGTTGGAAACCTAGTAGGCAATTATTGTTATGAAAACACAATCAACAATAGATATAAACCTAGCGAACAATAGCTAAACCTAATGGTTGTAGAATGGAGAAATGTGGTAAGAGAAATTGAAACTTCTTCACTTGCACTTGAAGGAGTGTGAGAGTCACTAATGAATAGTAACTCACAACCTAGACTTTTATATATTAATTAATTAATATACTCGAGTCTATAGCAAGGTTGTCAACCCGGGGGTTAACCCAGACCCGGTCGAGCTAGTGGGTCAAGGGTTAATGGGTCAATCGTTTTAGCCGGTTTGGCCCGGAAATATGGAAAAAGTCATTATATTGTACTTATCCTCATAAATTATATCAAATCTTATCTAACATATGAGTTATAACATATAATATTACACCAAATAATATATCGTACTTAGATCCAACATATAATGAAAATTCACACACTTATATAACATAAATGTTCAAATGTTCAACTTAGGATTCCAAAGATTGAGTTGGGTGAAAAGAAAATTCGGAAAATAGGCGCATTTCGAAAATCAAAGGAAAAAATGACACATTTGACCTCCAACCTGATACCTTATAGCGGTCGACCCGGCAGTGTGTGCGGCCCGTTTTTCTCATCGGTCAGGGTCAAACTGGGTCGACCCGCGGGTTGACAACCTTGGTCTATAGAACTCTTAGACCAACTTTTTAGAACTTTTTTATGGCTAAATCAAAATTTCATTAAAAAGGCATTCCAAATCAAACAATTGGGTTTTAGAATTTCATGCTACAAGGATCAGCCTTTATTTTCACTTTGTATGTAGCCGTTGACCAATGAATAGACTAGATTAACAATATTATTAGAAGTCTAATTAAATCATGATGTTTATTTACTAAATACCAATTAATCAAGACTGAGTTGCCAATTAAGCAGAAGGCTCTCTCTTTCTCATAATCTCATTCGTCAAATGAGACTTCTTTTATTACCATTAAAAGCCACCGCCCTTTGACTTCCAACTGTCCCTACGTAACTGAGGGAGCTCATTTACGTTGCTGGCCAACATCTCATAGGTCATAGCTAAGCCAGAAACCCCTACTTGCCACGTGGGAACTATTGATGCCACCCGACAATTCCCAGAGCCAGTTTCAGAAAATATCAGCAGCATCATGCATCTCCCAAACCTCGCCACGTGTACCATGACAAGGCACACCACCTCGCTCCTTCTCTCGACACGTCACCGCTACCTTCCTTGTATATAGCTCAGTTCCAATGTCCGTACACTAGAATCCAATCCAATCCATCGATCTCAAATTCCCAAACCTCAACAGTCTGTCCTGTTAGCAGAGTTTTCTCTTCACGGAGAATAGCTACAGCCTTTCGTAATACGATGAGTCAGGGACAGCCAAGAAGGCCGGACCAGCAGCAATTTGGTGCAGCGGCAGGGCAGGAGGAACTCGATCCAATCAGATACGGCGACGTTTTCGACGTCTCGGGGACCTCGCGTCCAAGCCAATCGCCCCTGAAGACGCCAACATGATGCAGAGCGCCGAGACCATGGTCTTCGGACAGACCCAGAAGGGCGGTCCGGCCGCCGCGATGCAATCCGCCGCGACGTTCAACGAGAGGGCCGGCCTCGTTGCTCACCGCCAGGCCACCGATGCCGTGAGCAGCGAAGGCGTGATGGTGTCGGAGACCGACATCCCGGGCGCCCGGATAATCACCGAGAGCGTCGGCGGTCAGGTTTTGGGGCAATTCGTCCAGCCAGCTCCCGTCCACGGCGGCGGTGGAGTTGTGGCGGCGCAGAATGCGATTACAATTGGGGAAGCGCTGGAGGCGACCGGGAGGACTTCTGGAGATAGGCCGGTGGATCAGAGCGATGCCGCCGCGATTCAGGCGGCGGAGACGAGAGCGACAGGGAGCAGCGTTACGGTTCCCGGCGGGCTTGCTGCGACGGCGCAGTCGGCGGCGACGCACAATGCTGCGACGGACAGGGACGAGGAGAAGATCAAGCTCAATGATGTGCTCTGGGTATAATTAGGGGTTCTGATTTAAGTGGTAATTGGTTTTTTTTTATAGGGTATAGAAAGATGGGGACTTGTTGGAACTAATTCAGGGAAATTGGGGAATTTTCAGATGCAGCAGGGAAGTTGCCGGCGGATAAAGTGGTGACGAGAGAGGATGCGGAAGGAGTGACGAGTGCGGAGATGAGGAACAACCCGACGCTGTCGACGAATCCGGCTGGAGTAGCTGCTTCCATGGTTGCTGCTGCCAGCCTAAATGAGGATGTTGTTCCATAGAAGGTTTGGTCGGAAACAGAGGAGGAAGCCTTCTAGTCAAGTAACTACAGAGATGTAGATGTGTGTACGAGTTTTTACTTCCGTGTGTAATGTGTAATCTTCTTCCTGATGGGGTTTTTGCATCGTGTAGATAGCTTTCTTGATGCAAACGTTTTCTTTCTTATGTAGTTTATGAAGTTACAGACCCTGGTAACATGCTTGTGTTTCTGCTTTTGGGGATGGATAATCTATGGAGGATAGTGGCATTTTGACAATAACATGCTAGTTTTCGAGGCCGCAGATGTGTTCTATAACCAAAAGCTAAAGATTTTCCCGTCATTAGCAGAGGTGAGAACAACTACAATGCCAGAGAAGATCGCTGCAAAATTTGATAGTCAAGTTTGGATGGACGATAATACTGGTGCTGTCTGGAACGATTTCCTGAGGTTTCGAGATACTAGTTCCATTCAGATTGTGTAACCTAAGCTTTAGAAGCATTAGGAGGTGTTTGGTTTGAAGTTTGACAGTATATATCAAGTCACGGTTCGAAGAGGTTGCTGGCATGGCAAACTGAGAACAAAACTAAAGAAGAAGCAACTCAAATGATCTACACATAATATAATACACCGAAGGGAAAAACGGGAGCCCCATTTCAAATTTCCTGCAACGAGAGTGAAAGTAGGAAGGACATTTTGGTCTTCACATTACTTTTTTTTATTCATTAAAAAGACACATACTGGGATACGAACCATTACCATTTTAAAGGAAAGCAAAGATCATAACCAATCACACTAAGTACTTTTGTTGTATATTTTTAAATTAAAAACATATAATAGCAGCGAGGAAAAAACCCTTCTCCCATTTCAAATTCTCTGCTCCAGGAGGGTTTGTAGGAAGGGTAGAATAGGGAGTGTCCATTTTTTTCTTTTTCCTCTGTGGAACGGGCCAACTTACCGTACACATGCGAATTTAAACGGGTACAAGAGTGTCACTTTTTTTTCTTTAAGCCCTTTTATTTCTCCGTGGTGATAAAATATATATGAAAAGGCAAAAACAAAACTCGTTTTTATTGCTAAAAATAAAAAAATTTAACAATAAACTAATGCATGGTATCTAATGGGCTAACCGGTAACCATAAAATAAAAGAGTTCAATGGGTCTGACCTACACGGGATTTGACCATCAAGTAAAACAAATGAACATCATTGGTTTGTCATTCTAAAACAAGCTATTTTCTCTGTCATAATATATATTATGCTATTATTTTATATCTTAGTGGCTAAATATAATGTATTTTAAAGTTATTCAATTGTTCAACCTCGACCAACCCAATTAGTCCAATTTTTATAATTTCAAATATATATTATATAATTATTTGATATCATAATGATCAAATTATAGTGTATTTTATAGGGAATCGTTTGGTATTTGTTAGTAAAAAACTAACAGAACGATCTATTTGGTTATTTTAAACATTAAACGATCATAAACATTTTCAGTTCCTTTGAATTTTTATGGTTTTATTCCTGAATAAGTGATGTGCAAATGGCGAATTGCAGTCATCTCTTTTCTTTCACTATTTCTTATTTTCAAATAGAAAGTTTAAAGTAAAGAATAATTAGAATTTGGCATGGGTCGGTCAAACAGGCTAAATTTCAAGTTTTGGCCCGTTTTGCTCAAGTCTAATTTATAATCACATGGTTCCCTGATACCCGATAAAAATCTCAATCCAAACCAGTTTGGCAGGAGTCCGTGTTTACCACCATTTTCTAAGGATACGACAACGACGGTTCCTATCCCAAATCGTGTTGTTCGTTCTTGATTTCCTTAGATTTTATCATGGCTAACAAAAACCAGAAAGCACAATGACGACAAAATGAAAGTTTTATAAAGCAAATTAATCGACCAACGGGCCGAGTAAAAGCTAGCAACGATTGTGAGATGCTCACTTCCCGAAAACCGACGGGATAGGCGATTTTTTATTCAATTTTCTGGAATTCGGTTTCTATAAAACTTACTCCACCTCATCATATTACCAGAAAAAATATTGTTTCACAAGGTAACATGTACTTGATTTTGGTTCATAAGGCCGATTTTTGATTCATTGCATCATTCATGTCTCTTTCCATCTAAAATTCACTATTTTTATCACGTGTTTCCCAAAAAAAACTATACAACAATAAACTATACACCCCATTACATTATCAAATTTCCTACCTCACCTTCCTCCGGCCAACTGGCCGGGGGCCACACTAGTATAGATTCTAAAGGACTAGAACTAAGTTGCAGAAATAAGGGATAAGATCAGGTGACTAAGGGGGGTCCCCTTAGTCACTTGCCTAAGTTAATCCTAGCCTTTCAAGTTCATTAAAATCCAATGGCTCTAATTAATTCAATTTAATGAAGGGTAGTGTAGTAATTACATGATTCATGATTATTTTATTTTCAGAAATTAATAATTAAAAAATCCAACAGTACCGACCCCGGCGGTCCAGCCCGTCTCCTCGCCGGGTCTCCTCGCCGGTCAAATTTCCCGGCGGCGCATTTATTGGTTCGTCCACTGGCATTTATTTTTTTGGTTCGTCAGAGAGAGGGAGGCGTTCCTACCAGTGCCATTTATTTTTTACTTCGTCCCACAGAGAGACTTTGGTCGGAAAATTTTTTCCGACGAACATCGTCGCCGGAGAAGAATTTTCCGGCGATAGTGCTAATTTTGTGATGTTTGTTGACATATTTTGTAATGTTTGTATACTTTGTTATTTTGTAATGTTTGTCGGTTTTTTTTAATGTTTGTACACTTTGTTATTTTTGTGCACCATGTTTGTAAACTTTGTTATTTTTGTCAACCATGTTTGTAATGTTTTTTATGTCTAAAAACAACCGGGTTGACTTTTGGATGGACCTCCTCTATATAGGGATGGAGCCTCCAAAGTCAACCCGGGTGTTTTTTCCAGTTCGTATGGATTGTCGGTCTAGTTTGTCATTTTTTTCCACCATGTTCGTACTGTTTGTATGTCTAAAAAACACCCGGGTTGACTTTGGGAAGGAGCCCCTCTATATAGGGATGGAGCCTCCAAAGTCAACACGGTTGTTTTTTTTCTTTTTGTACGGTTTGTATTGTTTGTCAGTCTAGTTTGTATTGTTTGTACAGTTCATACGTTTGTAATGTTTGTATGTTTTGTCGCTCTAGTTTGTACTGTTCGTATGTTTGTATGGTTTGTACTGATTGTAAGTCCGGTTTGTATACTTCGTAATTTTTCATAATACCCAAACTACCCCTGCCATTAATTAAATAGACCTTCCCACTTTTTAACCATTAGATTGAAGTGTCCAGATCTAATGGCTAGGAGGGGCTTAGTCAAGTGACTAAGCACCCCCCTTAGTCACCGGATCCGCACTCCAGAAATAATGCAACACAACTACACGAGGATAAATGAAGAGAGATTCACCATAGACACGAAATACTTTGACTATTATTATTCAACAGAAAAACAGAAGAGAGAACTGTTCACAAGGCCACCAGGGCCAACATAGAACTGAAAGAAACTAAGCTTGAAACTTCAGGAGCCACCAGGCTACCTCACGAACACAAGAAACTTAAAAAACATACTTCAAATATCCGATCTTAAATCCAACAACCTTCAGACAACATCCGCAGCAACACCAAACTAATACCACTACTTTAGAAGCCACCACGCAGACGCAGGACAAGGTGGAGGGTGGACTCCTTCTGAATGTTATAGTCCGCCAAAGTCCTTCCATCTTCAAGCTGCTTGCCAGCGAAGATCAGCCTCTGCTGGTCTGGTGGGATACCCTCCTTATCCTGAATTTTGGCCTTCACATTATCAATGGTGTCACTGCTCTCCACCTCCAACGTGATGGTCTTACCAGTAAGAGTCTTCACAAAGATCTGCATTCCTCCCCTAAGCCTCAGCACCAGATGGAGGGTCGACTCCTTCTGAATGTTATAATCGGCCAGAGTTCGCCCATCCTCAAGCTGCTTTCCTGCAAAGATGAGCCTCTGCTGGTCTGGTGGGATGCCCTCCTTATCCTGAATCTTAGCCTTGACATTGTCAATGGTATCACTGCTCTCAACCTCCAAGGTGATGGTCTTGCCAGTCAGAGTTTTCACAAAGATTTGCATACCACCTCGGAGCCTCAAGACCAGGTGAAGGGTGGCTCCTTCTGGATGTTGTAGTCAGCAAGGGTTCTTCCATCCTCGAGTTGCTTTCCAGCAAAGATAAGCCTCTGCTGGTCGGGGGAATGCCCTCCTTGTCCTGGATCTTCGCCTTGACATTGTCAATGGTGTCAGAGCTCTCAACCTCCAAAGTGATGGTCTTCCCAGTCAGAGTCTTCACAAAGATTTGCATGCCACCCCTCAGCCTCAAAACGAGATGGAGAGTCGACTCCTTCTGGATGTTGTAGTCAGCGAGGGTTCTGCCATCCTCAAGCTGCTTACCAGCGAAGATGAGCCTTTGCTGATCCGGAGGGATTCCCTCCTTATCCTGGATCTTTGCCTTGACGTTGTCAATGGTGTCAGAGCTCTCCACCTCCAAAGTAATGGTCTTTCCGGTCAAGGTCTTGACGAAGATCTGCATGCCTCCACGCAGACGGAGAACCAGGTGAAGGGTCGACTCCTTCTGGATGTTGTAATCAGCCAAGGTCCTCCCGTCTTCCAGCTGCTTGCCGGCGAAGATCAGCCTCTGTTGGTCCGAGGGATCCCCTCCTTATCCTGAATCTTCGCCTTAACGTTGTCGATGGTGTCGCTGCTCTCGACCTCGAGAGTGATAGTCTTCCCGGTGAGTGTCTTAACAAAGATCTGCATCTGTAAACAAAAACGGAGAACCCTAATTCAGCAATCAAATAAAAAAATTACCAGAATTGAAGAACTATCTTATCCAAGATCAACAAAAGAGTAATTGGCAGCACGAGTAAATTCAATGTACGATCAAATAAGCAGAATGAAGAATCGTAACTCAAAAACCCATATTTTCACCCCGATTATCTGATTGAATACGATAAGACAACATAAGCAACCTAACTCAGCAATACGCCAACAAAATTACCAGAATCGAATAACTATTGGATCAAAGATCAAGCAAAGCATAATTGACAGCACGAGTAAGTTCAACATACGATCAAATAAACAGAACGAAGAAACGTAACTCAGAAATCCATAATTTTGTCCGATAATCTGATTGAATACGAGATATACGATCAAACAACAGCACGAAGAAACCCTAATTCCAATATCCAGAATGCTTCCCGATTATCTTACTGAATTGAAGAACGAAGAAATCCTAGGGTTCCTAGATCGAAGGCTTTTTTCACCTAATATACGAGAAACCAGAATTCCAAGAGAAACATAAAGAACAGAAAGAGAGAGAGGGATCGAGTTCAAGATCCTTTACCTTGAGAGAGGAAAGCTCTGAATCGGAAATTTGATTAGGAGGATAGGTTGTTTGAGATTGAATTGTGGTGAAGAAAGGGGAAATTAAGGGTTCAATTTATAGCCGGGGAATTGGCCGACTCGGTTATCTCCAACCAATAGGAAGGTGAGACGTTTGTTCTCCGCTCCCGTCTCGAAGTTGGAATCCTCTCCCGATGATTACGAGGAGCCAACCAACGCCGTTGATGGCTATTATGGCTTTTCCGCTTTTGTTTGTTTTATTTTTCTCGGGAAATTTAATATGTTCCTTCTCGCGGGCATTCACGGCGTTAGTTGGCGGTTTGCGTCAAATACGACGACGATTTCTAAGACACTAAACTAGAAGGAGCTGGAATTAGGGATGGCAATGGGTCGGGTTGGATCGGGTTTTGCCAACCCAAACCCAAACTCATGGGTTTTTTTTGAAAAAACCCGGGGTAAAACCCACTGGGTTTGAAAAACTCAAACCCAACCCAACCCGTTGGGTATCCGCGGTTCATGGGTACCCACGGGTTTTGTCGTAAAAAATTTACAATTACAATTTCTTATCAAAATAAGAGTCAAATATCAATCTCTCAATACAAATTATCCATATATAAAACACCATTCTAGAAAATTCAAGCAAATCACAAATTAACTATACAAATTGTTCAACACCAATCTAGAAAACTCAAACAAATTGAAGCAAATCACAAATTTTCCATAAATAACATGTTTAATTGAAAGCTTCTTCCTTTCAATTAAGTTTCTTTACTCTCCACTCCATAACATCAACTTGATTCTACACAATTAAAAAGAAAAAATTAGACATGTCTCCACAAACATAATAAGATTAGTTGTTTAGAATATTAAATATACCGAAAAAATTAATTATATGGGTGGGCGGGTACCCACGGGTCGGGTTTATCTAAACCCAAACCCAACCCAACCCGTTGAATAGTGAACGGGTTTAAACCCAAACCCGACCCAAAATTCGTCAACACGGATTTTACCCGCGTTGATCGGGTTGGGTCGGGTGGGTACCCGTGGGTTCGGGTTTTGTTGCCATCCCTAGCTGGAATGCCGTGGACGCTCGCGACGGAATCGGATAGACGGAGTCAAAACCGCGAGAGCGAAGGATCGTGATTTGATGGTTGCCGCGAAAAAATTGTTTTTCATTAATTTTATTTTTTATAAATTGTTTGCTAGTGATGTCAATTAGTCGGGTCGGGCGGGTCGGGGAGGATAGTGTATCCGTTATCCTACTCAAATGTTGTTAAGGTTTTATCCATACCCATACTTACACAAGAAATGGGTAGAAAATCAAAATCATGATTATATCCGTTGGGTTTCGGGTATCTACGTTTATCCATGGATAATAATTTCTCTTTATAAGTCCAACCAATATGCTAACATTTACACGTATACTCACATTATGTAAGAGGAAAAATACAACAATAATTCACTAGAATGAAGAAAATTAATTAAAACAACACAAATTCATGAAAATATTATATTTATATGCTAAATATAAAATATACTAGAGAAAAATATTGATTATTTCTTGACAAAATACATATGCATGTGTATAATCGGGCGGGTTCTGGTTAGATAGTGAGAAAACCATGCCCACTCATTATCCACAAAATTTCGGTTCGAATTTTATCCATATCCTAAAAGTCTTTCTGGTTCGCGTTTTACCCTAACCTATTAGGTCGGATTCAGGCGGATATCCATGGTTACAGATATTTTTGCCATCTCTGCTGTTTCTTTTAATTTTTTTATATTCTCTTTAACACAAAGGAGCTTGTGATATTGCTTATATATTAACCAAACAAGAAATTTGTGGGGCTAATCGTTGTGCATTACATGAGTATGATTGGAAAAGGTGCTCACGTGTTATGTAGGATCACTAATACGAGATCACCTATGATAATTGTAGGGGATTTTTCAATAATAGCACCCTTTAAAAAAATTACAAAAATAGCACACAGTCCGTAGAAATTACAAAATAGCACCTTTATTTTAAAACCGCACCTCCAAGGTGCGTTTTATCTAGAAACCGCACCTTGGAGGTGCGGCCCTTGCCACGTCAGCCAGAAAAACGCATCATCAGCGTGCGGTTTGGGTTTCCGATGCAACGGCCCCCAAGACCGTTGGATTAGGCGGCGATCCAACGACAGACCGCACGCCAGCTCAGCGATCCGTGTAGAGATTGAAGACCGCACCTCCTTGCTGCGGTTTTGCGCCTCGTGAAGCGTGAACCGCACCCTCCAGATGCGGTTTTGGCAAGGGCAAAATTACTAAACTACCTCTGGAGGGTGCGGTCTGCAAAGTATAAATACCCCCCCCCCTCCCCTCCTCATTTTTTCACACCACAACCCATTCTTCACTCTCTCTCTAAAATTATCTCTCTATTCATCCCCCTCCCCTCCCAAAAGCCTAGGAAATTGTGGTCTGTTAGTTGCGACTAAGTCCGATCTGCCATCAGAAAATATTTCTTTGGTTTTTTCTTCAAAACCCGCCGAATCTCTGTCCGACTTTCGCGAAAAAATGGATGAGTGGTTCCAAGAAGAGGGAGTTTATTATGATGAATTTCAAGCGGTACGTACTCATTTTACCAATGGCGAAGGCTAAAGGAAAGACTTGTCTGTTTGCATCCGCCCCACTAGCAATCAGGAGAGTGCCCTTGTACGTGCCGGTAAGGAATGTACCATCCACTTGGATCACAGGGCACAGAAGCCAAAACCATCAATAGATGGCTTGAATGCCCAAAAAAGTCGTCTGAAATGGCGTTTATTACCGGGCTCTAGCGGTTGTATCTCTTCATCTTGGTATCGAGGGGAGAAAACAGTGCCTGGGTTAGACGCCTCTAATGCCAAAATCAACATGGGAAGGAATGCATATGATTCTTCCCAGTCACCAAGACGGCGGCCAGAGCTTTCTGCTTTCCATGCCACGCCTTCTTATAGTTTATAATATAACCATAACGACTTGTAATGTCAACGATTATGACTTTCACCTTCAGGTCAGGATCTTGCTCAATTAGATGCTTGATAGCCGCGACAACCACCCTGGATTTCAACTATCGATGACCTTGAGATGTTATGGATGACACACATGTGTGTGTGTTCACCGCACGGGATATGAACCAATGGCCGTGTCTCTTGTTGTTGATGACCCGAACCCTAACATTGCATCCCTCATGTTGATTATGGCATCTGACTATGAGCCTTTTCGTGTTGGAATGAGTTGTGTGTCATTCAAAATGTCGAGTCATTGCTTCAGTATCAATGGTTTGCCTCACTCCTTCTCCGAGCCAAATTGTTGGCCCTTCATAAACCCAGTGAGTGGACCCCATACTAGGACCTCTGGCGGCTCCATATCGCTGTCGACACACCAATTGTCGTCTGGAATGTGATTGTAGTAGGGGACTGGTATACGGTCACGAGCCACCTCATCATCATTATCTAAGTCTGACTCTGGTCCTGAATCATCAACACCTTCAAAAGGGTCGGAGCTGTCTGCACTGACGTTGTTCTCTCCTTCTTCATCGGAGGGGTCACTAACTGGTGCTGGCAGGGCATCTTCCATCTGATCCAGATCATGAAAGGCACCTTCATCAGCTGCATAATGGTAGTTGTGAAAACTACCACTGCCTTATTGGAAGTTGTACTCGGGTTGGTTGGCATGGTCCGGTTGAACTTCTTCTTCATATGATGGGAAAGATTGATGATGACATTCACCTTGCTCATGGTACTGAAAAAGGTTTGAGGATCATGGTAACTTTGGTAGGGATGATCTTCGTATAATTCACCTCCACCATGGATACCAGATGTTTGACCGTCTCAAGAATGACCTCCAACGTCTACGACCGCCTTGGTGTAAACGAACATCTCAGCTTTGGAAAGATTATTGGACCTCAAGAATTCGAGCATGGCATCTACTTCATCCTGAGTGGTTATGAGATATTCCTCATGCCACAACGACCCCCCCTTATCTATTTGGATATCGGTACACACATATGATCAACTCTTCTCGTGCCATCCATGCAAGTAACGTTAGTACACATTTGACAGAGGTCTTCAAGCATCGGTCTGGTAGCGATCTTTATTTTCTGAAAATTGCCACCGACGTAGGTAACCCCCTTTCCGGTCTCTTCCGTGTAACCATTCTACCGTATCCAAGCGTGAACTTTTGGAATGCCATCTGCAAAAAAATCGTAGTTAAGTTAGTATCATAAAATCACAAATCACAATAAAAAGTAGTACAAAATAAACTTACGAGATAACGTTAACCGCAAAAACAATAAAGAAGTAGGGAGCTACAACAGAAAATTGAAAAGAGAGAAGGAGAGGTGTGAAAAGAAGAGGTTTTCCGGACTTACCTTTATAGGCAAAATCATCAATGAAAACTGCATGGGGAGGGTGCGGTTTTCATCTGTCATGCAGCCCCACGTCTGTCAACCTGCATGGCAACATGGTGGATGTTGGGAAAATGGGGACGACACACAAACCACATTTGGGGGGGGGGGGTTTGTGTGTCGGCAAGGGCAAAACGCATGTTGAGGGTGCGGTTTGTGTTGGAGAAACAGAACCGCACGTAGGCCATGCGGTTCTGTTAGGTCAAACACAACATCTCATGGCCAAGATGCAGTTTTGGCCCAGAACCTTAAACCGCTCTCTCAGGATGCGGTTTACATATAAACCGCACCTTGGACGTGCGGTTCACATGTAAAGGTGCGGTTTTAAAATAAAGGTGCTATTTTTGTACTTTTTGTGAGCTGGGTGCTATTTTTGTAAAAAAAAATTATTGTGTCATTTCTGAAAAATTCCCTAATTGTAGTTAAAGCAATTAAGCTCATATAGGTTGATTAGTGGTAGTCTAGTAGAACAAGATAGTGATTATATTCGCGAATTCAGAAATTAGCTTCTTTTGAACATACAGAGGAGGAATTGGAAGAAGCACCAGAAATAGGGGAGTTCAAACCATAGTTTTAGCCCCTCCTCTTGGAAATGAAACATTTTTACAATTTGTACAAAAATTCCAGTGTACACAAAATTCTTCGCAGAGATCGAAAATACAAAATTTCAATGACGAGGGAGGATGCAGAAGGAGTGATGAGTGCAGAGATGAGGAACAACCCGACCTTGTGGACGAATCTAACCAGTGACGGAGGCAGCTTTTCAAAGCACTCATGTCCTCCTTTCATAACATAAATATATAAGTATTTAATTAGGAATTATTTCTTGGAAAATAATAAAAAAATTATTATGTCCAATAATTCATTCATTCATTGATTAAAAATAACCGACTATACAATTATCATTTTCATAAACACCAAGCTTTTATATTGTGAAAGAAACACAAAAGCATTCGTTATCTACACTATTAAATAAGTCTCTTTCAATGTATCTCACTAAACAAACACTAGCAAACTGGTTGCCAAATCGACTTGGAAATTTGTTCTTAATATAACTCAAACTGAAAAATGCTCTTTCTACACTTGCGGTTGTAATTGGCAGAATAAAAAATGAGTGGGATTGCCGCTGTCCCTAGACAATTTTAGGATTGTTGAAGAAAGATTGAATAGGCATAAGGAGAAAAGAGATCTGATTTGGTCTTTATTGCAATTGAAATTCGTTTATAGTATAATAAGTTAATTTTATGTCAATTTCTTAACAACTAATGAGTTGTGTTGTAGTAACTAAATACTCTAATATTACTTATACGTGTTGTGTTCCATCACCAATATAAATATATTTGGCATATTTTTGTTATTCCGAATTTACCACTGTCCCGAGACAAGGCCCAAAGAGCCTGCCTCCGCCAATGAATCTAGCAAAAGTTGTTGCTCCCCGTATGAATGAAGATGTCGTCCCGTGAGAATGCTTGGTAATAGGAAACAAAGGACGAAGCTTTCTAGTTAAGTAACTATACGTGGTTGCATGTATGGGGACCAGATCAGGTCAGTATCCTTGCTATCAGTAACTGTCAGTAATCTAATCGTCTGTCCCCACGTGTCAGCATTTTCTTTTTATTTAAAATAAACACGGAGGGGCATTAAGGTAAATTGCATCCCCTATTTAATGATGACGTTGACGCTGACTTTTTGACCAGACGCGGATCCCACTCCCCCACCCCACACTGGTTGTCTGGTTCCCCTCTCGCTCTCACTCTTTTTTATTATTTTATTATGAAAATAAAAAATACATTATTTCTTCTCTCTCCCATCTACAACAAAATGAATCTAACCATCCTTTCTATCTCTAAACTAATTCCATCTCAAATTGAATGGTGATTTTTTCGTTAAATAATATAGTGTTAAAGACACTAATTACAAGTATAAATATGATTATCACTTTCTATCATGGTAAAACATGGTAAAATATGTTGAAGAAAATTACAAATCTAACTACCATACAATACCACATGGTAAAAATGTTTAAGAAAATTAAAAATCTAACTACCATAAAATACCACATGGTATAACGTGGTAAAACATGCTACAGAAATTTACAAATCTAATTACCATACCATATGGTATAACATGCTAAGGGGTTTTATAGATTACAAGACTTGGACAATACCATTGGTTACTATAGGAGTTTTAGGAATAGTAGTGTGTATTATTATGAAACCACAAAGGGTTTATATAGATTACAAGACTTGGACAATAAGTAAGAGAACCACAATACTAAAAGGACACGGTAATACTAAGAACTATACTATAAGGACAAGGAAATATAAGATTATTCCTAATCTATCTCTAACGCGCCCCGCAAGATGATGATGTGAAGAACAACATCAATCTTGACCAAAATACGCCAATCTTGAAGAACACGCCCCCGCAATGTGATAGAACTCAAGGAGAGCTCTACCGGTGTTTTAAGGAATTGGGATCAACTAGGGATTGATCCGGGGTTTAGAATGGGACAAGGGAATTGAAGCGGGATTGGAGAAGAGCAAAGGGGAGGGGAAAGGCTGTTGTACGCAGCAGAGGAAAGAGAGGGAGGGGGTGGGGTCGGCAGAGGGAAGTGAGAGAGAGAGGTTTAGGGTTTTTTATTAATTCTTTTCTTAACCCTAATTCTAACTTACAATAGTTTATATAGAAGTGACTAATTTCCTACTACTACCCAATCTATCAATTATTCCCGAATAGTCCTCATAATCCGAATAATAAACCGACAATTAATCAAGTACTAAAATATAAGTTTCTATCATCCCCGCTTCCTTCGAAAATCAACCTTGTCCCCAAGGTTGATCCTCTAGCTCACAAGGTCTCCTCTGCATCATTTCCGGCATTGATAGACCGATAATTATACATGTTTTCACCCCTATTCTGAAGTCGTTTGTGATGAGGAATCTCGTATTTTAAGCCGATTTTACGCTAGGTTGTGTGGTTATGTCATATTTCAGGTCCTGGCGTTGGAATCGAGGCGAAGGAACGAGTTCTGGATCGAAAGGAGCGAAGATTGGACAAAGGATCCTGCTGGACCAAAATACCCGGTCAAAGGAAGAAATACCCGACCGGGTATATTCTGGCCTCGACCGGGTATTTCCTCCTTCGGGCACCCGTGAGAAGCAGAAGGGGGCCCGGGCGATGGCGATAAATCCCCGGTCGGGGATTTTGGTGGTAGACCGGGGATTTTCCCCTTTAATGGAACGGTGCGTTTCACAATACCCGGTCGATCCATAAAATACCCGACCGGGTATTTTGACCGGGTATCGCGACCAGGCAGCTGATTTAAGGAAGAAGAAGGTCAACATTGAAGGGTTCCGAGTTTTTGAGAGAGAAACCGATACCTAGAGAGAGAAAGCGTCGAACCAGAGTTCTCAAGCGCCATAGATCGATCTTCAACACCATTGGAGCCCGTCTTGAGCTTGGAGAAGTGCGATTAAACGTCCAGAAGCAGGAATCCAACTTCACAGTATGATTTCCGTGTCTGAATCTGCTTTTGCTTCTTTCTCTATGGAGTAGTTTCCCCATTCATCTGGGTATGGAGAACCCTAGATTTGTATGCTAGGTCTGATTGTATGAACCCAAGTACAGTGTTTGTGAATTGATTATATTCGATTGAGGTTTGATTGATTGAATGACTTGAATCCTGATCAAATTCCTGTTGTTTCTGCTTTAACCTGGAATGAGAATATCTGCCTAGGTTGATAGAGTACCCTTAATCGAAGGTAGCGAATTGGTGACTTTAGTCGAGGAGCCAATTCGCTATTCTGTACCGAAGTCGATTCGGTAGTGGAGGTTTGGTTCATTAGGGCCTCAATCTGTTTACTCCGGTGGAAGTTAGTCGCCCGCTAGAGACTCAGATTGAGAGGGTCTGGAGACCTTTAGTCGAGACTTCAGGCTAATTGAGAACCTTCCGCAGTATAACTTTCATGAAAACTGAACTTGGCAAATTGCAATCCGACTTAACTGCAGTCTAGGGGGAAACCATATCCGGGTGACCTCTCTTGACTTGACAACAAACCGTTTACTTGCTTTGTGTTTTGTTTGCTTGAGTTTCACTAAAAGTTCACTGCTAAATAACTAGAGTTCACCGAGTAGTCATCACATCTAGGACCCGGTTGACATTAAAACCCGACCCGCTATACTACGCTTTAGGAATTGGTTATACTTGGCCATTTTCTAGGGTGACAGTAGGAGTGAGTCAAGTTTTTGGCGCCGTTGCCGGGGACGGCTAGGTTGTTGAAGAAAAGTGATTTCTGTTACTTTGGCATTTTCATTTTTGCATTGAGTTTTGTCTTTCCCACTTGTGCCTTCACGGGGTTTGCTTTTCTTGATTATGTGCAGATAGTGCATGACCCGTAGCCAGTCGGGAAGTTTACTGCCGTTGAATCATGAGATTGAGCGCACCTGCAAACAACTTCGGAGACAACAGCGAGCTAGACTGGCTACGGTGGAGCGCCGAGACGGCCAATTGACCAGCGATTCCGAGGACGAGCACGAGATGGAAGGCGATCAGAACCCGCCTCCTCACAAGCAGATCCTGGGGAACGACCAAAACCCCCCGGGACCTGGGAACCATTATCATCCGCCACCACCGGGTCCCACCTTGGAGTACTTCTATACTCCACGGATAGCTGACATCCGCCCGGTCATCCTCTATCCGCCCATTCCTGCAAACAACTTCGAGATCAAGCCATGCTGGATTCAACTCATCACCACCTCTATCCAGTTCCATGGCTTGAAGGATGAGGAAGCCCGGGTACACCTTTCCCGTTTTCTGCAGCTGACGAACGGGTTCAAGCTGAATGGTGTTCCAGATGATGCAATCCGCCTTCACCTCTTCCCCCATTCTCTGGCGGGGAATGCTAAGAGGTGGTTGGAGACCCAGCCCCCATTGTCCATCACCTCTTGGGACGATCTGGCTGACAAGTTCGTGCACCGGTATTATCCGGCATCGAAGACCACAGAGATACAGCGGGAGATCACTCACTTCCGCCAGGAGCCAGATGAGTCCCTTCGTGATGCATGGGAGCGGTACATGGGATACTTCTGGCAGTGTCCCCATCATGGTTTCAGCGATGCCTTCACAGTAGGGAACTTCTACAGCGCCCTCACTCCAGACAGCCAGAGGGTGATCGAGTCTCTATGCCCAGGAGGAGATATCCTTACTAAGACTCCACCCGAGCTGAACCAGATGATCAGTACCTTGGCTGCCCGAGACCATTCCTGGGGGCAGAACCACAGAGGCAGGAACTCCCGGGACCGGGGTGTGCATGCTATGGAGACCAGGTCCGGGTTAGAGCAGCAAGTGGCTGAGTTGGTGCAGACATTGAAGCAGCCTAACAGTATCTTTCCGGGCCGAGGTGTAGCTACGCCTCCAGTAGCCCAGTGCCAGTGGTGTGAGAGCCCGAATCACCTGGTGGAGGATTGTCAGTCTATGAGGGAGTCTTCTACTCCCCAAGAGCAGGTGGACTTCATAGCAAATGCTCGGCGCCTGGACCCATACAGCAACACCTATAATGAGGGATGGCGCCAGCATCCCAACTTCGCCTGGAGCAGCAACACCAACAAACCACCTGGTTTCCCAGCACCAGCAGGTGGTTTCCAGCAGAGGCAGCCCTTCCAGGCTAGGCAGGGGCCACCACCACAGCAGCAGCCCTACCAGCCTAGGCAAGGGCAGCCATTCCAGCAGCCCCAGGGCCAGTTTGCTCAGCCTCCAGCAGCCGCAGCTCCCGATAATCAGATGGCTGATCTGAAGAACATTTTGGCGACATTCATGACCACCAGCCAGGCGAATTTCGCAAGGGTGGACCAGAGCATAGCTTCTTTGGAGGCAGGGCAGAGGAACCAGGGTGCTATTTTGCAAGATCTACAGCACCAAGTCGGTGTCCTAGCGCGCCAGCTTACTGCTCGGGCCCCGGGGACTCTACCTGCCACCACCATCCCCAATCCACGGGACCCGCACGAAACCGCACATGCCATTTTCACCCTAAGCGGCAGGCCTACATCAGCTGATCCTGCCTCGACTAGGCAGGAGGAACCACTACCTGCTTCAGCACTTCCAGCCGGTGATACAGAAGTGTGGGTGGAGAAGGAAGCCCCTGCTCCCAAGCCACAACCAGTGGTGAAGGAGCACGTACCCCAGCTTCCCTTCCCCACTCGCCTTCACAAAGACAAGTTGGAGACTGAGTTTGCCAATTTTATGGCAATGTTGAAGCAGCTCAACATCAGCGTACCATTTGTGGAGGCACTGTCGAAGATGCCCAAGTACGCTAAGTTCATGAAAGATCTCTGCACCAACAAGAAGAAACTTGGGGATCTCTCGACAGTGCTGCTGAGCGAGGAATGTTCTGCCATCCTGCAGAACAAGCTGCCCGAAAAGCGCAAGGATCCAGGGAGTTTTACTATCCCTCTTGCTATTGGCAGCATGCATGTAGGAAAGTCCTTGGCGGACCTAGGAGCTAGCATTAATGTCATGCCATATAAATTGTTCAAAAAGCTAGACCTAGGTGAACTTAGCCCTACTAGGATGAGCATTCAGCTAGCTGATCGTTCTGTGGTGCATCCTAGGGGTATCATAGAAGATTTGCTTGTTAATGTGGGTGCATTCACATATCCTGTTGATTTTGTTATTCTGGATATAAATGATGATGTGGATGTGCCTTTGATTCTAGGTAGACCATTTCTTGCCACCGCCAAGGCACTGATTGATGTGCATGATGGTAAACTGATCTTGCGTGCTGGAAATGAACAGGCTGTTTTTCCTGTGACTGAGTCTGATCATTGTGCTATGATTTCTGTATCGCCTGTGCATGCTATTTCTGCCCAGATATACGAGCCTGTCGTGTATCCTTCTGCACCTCTCATTTTGCAGGACCCGCCTATCATTCCTCCGCCGCCACTCCATCCAGCCTCGCCTTCGAACAAAAAGCTCAAGGAGGAGTGGCGGCCGAAGCCGCAAGTGGCTAAGCCTGCACGACAGAAGAGTGGAGACCACTATGAGCTGGTCCCACCCCCCGCACCACGACCACCCTGGCCATCCGAGTACTCACTCGCCTGCATCTTGCCGGATGGCCAGGTCGAGCTGACTTCTGCTGGTGGTTGCAACCGTCGGGTGCACGGTCACCACCTGGAGCTGTACCTCAAGAGCGATGTGGATCCGCTCTTGGAGGCACCTGATCCTGCACCCCGCTGAGTATCCACCATGGGCGTCCAGCTAAAAGACGGTAAAGAAGCGCTTGTGGGGAGGCAACCCCACCACGGTTTGACTTTCTTTCTTATGTTTCGAGTCGGATTGCGATTTGGTTTGGTTTTGGTTTGTTTCCTTTGTTTGGATGATGTCTTATTGGGCTGACATCGGACCTAACATATTCTGGTTGAGCTCTTCTGTTTCCCTTGAGCTGTGCTGTGTTCCCGACTGGTCCGTGTCCAGTCCCCTGCAGTCTGTGCATACCGGTAACATCGTTCCCCTTTCCTTTCCTCTTCTCCATTGAGGACAATGTCGATCTTAAGTGTGGGGGGGTGTTTATCTTTTGACTGCATTAGATCTGTTTGTGTGCTTGGAGCCTAGTCCGCTGTCCGAATCTTACGATTTGAGGGCTCCGAGTACTGCTGTTTGATCATATTGGCACTGTGTTTTGATGGATGAATTGATTGGTTTTCGGATTAATGCATGACAACTTGTTTGCGACTAGGACAACCTATGATGAGGACTGAGATGTGCAGTAGAACGATGTAGGGGTTCAGTTTTTCAACTGTTTGCTTGCCAACTGTGACTTGATCTGACTTGATCTGATTACTTATCCTTGACAGTCGTTTATGCATCTAGTTCAGGGTATCAGAATGTGAGATAGAGCGTATAGGTAGCCATGTGAGATTTGAGCCTGCTCGTTTCTTTCTTGTGCGATAGATCCCTCTTCCATGATGTGTAGCATTCACGTTGTCACTAGCTGAAATGATGGGGGCATAGGATTAGCCCACGCCCAAAACTGACTGTCCTGATGTGTCATATCCCCTAGTCAGCCCCTTTGAGCCGTGTGTTATCCTTTCTTTTGGTCTATAATGAAAAAATCACCCTGGTTGCATCTTTTAGAAGGTTCCACAGAGTGGTTTTATATATTCTCTGCTGTTTCTGCTAAAGTCTATTTGAGTGTTGGAGGTAGTGCTTAAAGTTGGGCAGGTGTTTGAAATTTATGCCGAAGTGGTGGTTCTCTTAAGAAATGAAAAGAAAAATGAAAGAAAAACAAAGAAAAAATTGGAAGTAAAAGAGAGCCACTACCAAAAATCTGAATAATGCCCAGTAAGCAGTGTTTCTTAGCAGTCTGGCTTGGAAATGCTGATGATTATGCCTCCTTCGCTCTTGTGCTCTTAAGATATTGAGTAATGCAGAGTAGCAGAAAGAAATTACCGGGTTGTTTGACTGTGATTGTGTGTTTGGGAAATGTGGAACCTTTTTGCTATGAATACTTCCACCACCTAAAAGGCCTTTTCCCCATGTCCAAGACCCTAACCAGTCATTTGAACCTGTGTCTAAGACCCCCTGATTAGTTAGTGGTGACACCCCATATGTGAACTCTAGCATTTAGAGGCTGCCATCATGGTGAAGAGATGATAGGGATTGAGAGAAATAGCATGCGCATCTTTCGCATCAAAAATTGTCCTGACCCCACTGGTCGAGAATGAGTGATTCATTTCCATTTTCTATATGCTCTTGTACCCCGGTGAGGACCTAGATTGCTCGGTCTCTATTCTGATGTTTTGAGTTGGATGCATGAGTCGACTGTTTTGAGTAAGTGGTTGAATCAAGTCTAGGTTGGCTAGTGAACAGACGGGAGACTCTTCCTTTACTCGATTTGCTGCACTCGAATGTCCTTTGTGGTGGTTGTCCAGGTTGTTATTGAGGTTGTGCATGTATTGATGTTTGAAAACCAGTGCGATTCACGTGTTTTGTGCCTTTATGACTTGTCCCCAGTGTTGGTTGATTGAAATATGTAAGCTTACCTAGTGTCTGACTTGGTTTGCTTGGGGACAAGCAAACGGTTAAGTGTGGGGGAGTTTGATAGGCCGATAATCATACATGTTTTCACCCCTATTCTGAAGTCGTTTGTGATGAGGAATCTCGTATTTTAAGCCGATTTTACGCTAGGTTGTGTGGTTATGTCATATTTCAGGTCCTGGCGTTGGAATCGAGGCGAAGGAACGAGTTCTGGATCGAAAGGAGCGAAGATTGGACAAAGGATCCTGCTGGACCAAAATACCCGGTCAAAGGAAGAAATACCCGACCGGGTATATTCTGGCCTCGACCGGGTATTTCCTCCTTCGGGCACCCGTGAGAAGCAGAAGGGGGCCCGGGCGATGGCGATAAATCCCCGGTCGGGGATTTTGGTGGTAGACCGGGGATTTTCCCCTTTAATGGAACGGTGCGTTTCACAATACCCGGTCGATCCATAAAATACCCGACCGGGTATTTTGACCGGGTATCGCGACCAGGCAGCTGATTTAAGGAAGAAGAAGGTCAACATTGAAGGGTTCCGAGTTTTTGAGAGAGAAACCGATACCTAGAGAGAGAAAGCGTCGAACCAGAGTTCTCAAGCGCCATAGATCGATCTTCAACACCATTGGAGCCCGTCTTGAGCTTGGAGAAGTGAGATTAAACGTCCAGAAGCAGGAATCCAACTTCACAGTATGATTTCCGTGTCTGAATCTGCTTTTGCTTCTTTCTCTATGGAGTAGTTTCCCCATTCATCTGGGTATGGAGAACCCTAGATTTGTATGCTAGGTCTGATTGTATGAACCCAAGTACAGTGTTTGTGAATTGATTATATTCGATTGAGGTTTGATTGATTGAATGACTTGAATCCTAATCAAATTCCTGTTGTTTCTGCTTTAACCTGGAATGAGAATATCTGCCTAGGTTGATAGAGTACCCTTAATCGAAGGTAGCGAATTGGTGACTTTAGTCGAGGAGCCAATTCGCTATTCTGTACCGAAGTCGATTCGGTAGTGGAGGTTTGGTTCATTAGGGCCTCAATCTGTTTACTCCGGTGGAGGTTAGTCGCCCGCTAGAGACTCAGATTGAGAGGGTCTGGAGACCTTTAGTCGAGACTTCAGGCTAATTGAGAACCTTCCGCAGTATAACTTTCATGAAAACTGAACTTGGCAAATTGCAATCCGACTTAACTGCAGTCTAGGGGGAAACCATATCCGGGTGACCTCTCTTGACTTGACAACAAACCGTTTACTTGCTTTGTGTTTTGTTTGCTTGAGTTTCACTAAAAGTTCATTGCTAAATAACAAGAGTTCACCGAGTAGTCATCACATCTAGGACCCGGGTTGACATTAAAACCCGACCCGCTATACTACGCTTTAGGAATTGGTTATACTTGGCCATTTTCTAGGGTGACAGTAGGAGTGAGTCACTACACCTCGGCCCGGAAGGAGGCTGTTGGGCTGCTTCAATGTCTGCACCAACTTAGCCACCTGCTGCTCTAACCCGGACCTGGCCTCCATAGCGTGCACACCCCGGTCCCGGGAATTCCTGCCTCTGTTGTTCTGTCCCCAAGAATGATCTTGGGCAGCCAAGGTACTAATCATCTCGTTCAGCTCGGGTGGAGTCTTAGTAAGAATATCCCCTCCTGGGCATAGAGACTCAATCACTCTCTGGCTGTCTGGAGTGAGGGCGCTGTAGAAGTTCCCCACTGTGAATGCATCGCTGAAGCCATGATGGGGACACTGCCAGAAGTATCCCATGTACCGCTCCCATGCATCACGAAGTGACTCATCTGGCTCTTGGCGGAAGTGAGTGATCTCCCGCTGAATCTCTGTGGTCTTCGATGCCGGATAGTGCCTGCGCACGAACTTGTCAGCCAGATCGTCCCAAGAAGTGATGGACAATGGGGGCTGGGTCTCCAACCACCTCTTAGCATTCCCCGCCAGAGAATGGGGGAAGAGGTGAAGGCGGATTGCGTCATCCGGGACACCGTTCAGCTTGAACCCGTTCGTCAGCTGCAGAAAACGGGAAAGATGTACCCGGGCTTCCTCATCCTTCAAGCCATGGAACTGGATAGAGGATGTAATGAGTTGAATCCAGCATGGCTTGATCTCGAAGTTGTTTGCAGGAATGGGCGGATAGAGGATGACCGGGCGGATGTCAGCAATCCGTGGAGTATAGTAGTACTCCAAGGTGGGACCCGGTGGTGGTGGATGATGATGAACCCCAGCTCCCTGGGGATTGGAGTCGTTCCCCAGGATCTGGTTCACCGGAGGTGGGTTTTGATCGCCTTCCATCTCGTACTCGTCCTCGGACTCACTGCTCAATTGGTCGTCTCTGCGCTCCACCGTAGCCAGTCTAGCTCGCTGTTGTCTCAGAATTTGGTTGCAAGTGCGTTCAATCTCTGGATCCAACGGCAGTAAACCTCCCGACTGGCTACGGGTCATGCACTATCTGCACAAAATCAAGCAATGCAAACCCGTGAAGGCACAAGTGGGAAAGAACAAACGCTCAATGCGAAAATGAAAATGCTAAAGTAACAGAAATCACTTTTCTTCAACAACCTAGCCGTCCCCGGCAACGGCGCCAAAAACTTGACTCACTCCTACTGTCACTCTAGAAAATGGCCAAGTGTAACCACTTCCTAAAGCGTAGTATAGCGGGTTGGGTTTTATTGTCAACCCGGGTCCTAGATGTGATTACTACTCGGTGAATTCTCGTTATCTAGCAGTGAAATTTTAGTGCAGATTCAAGCAAACAAAAACACAAAGCAAGTAAACAGTTGTTGTCAAGTCAAGAGAGGTCACCCGGATATGGTTCCCCCTAGACTGCAGTTAAGTCGGATTGCAATTTGCCAAGTTCAGTTTTCATGAAAGTTATACTGCGGAAGGTTCTCAATTAGCCTGAAGTCTCGACTAAAGGTCTCCAGACCCTCTCAATCTGAGTCTCTAGCGGGCGACTAACCTCCACCGGAGTAAACAGATTGAGGCCCTAGCGAACCAAACCTCCACTACCGAAATGAATTCGGTACAGAATAGCGAATTGGCTCCTCGACTAAAGTCACCAATTCGCCACCTTCGATTAAGGATACTCTATCAACCTAGGCAGATATTCTCATTCTAGGTCAAAGCAGAAACAACAGGAATTTGATCAGGATTCAAGTCATTCAATCATTCAAACCTCAATCGAATCTAATCAATTCACAAATTCTGTACTTGGGTTCATACAATCAGACCTAGCATACAAATCTAGGGTTCCCCATACCCAGATGAATGGGGGAACTACTCCATAGAGAAAGAAGCAAAAGCGGATTCAGACGCGGAAATCATACTGTGAAGACGGATTTCTGCTCCTGGACGTTTAATCGGCACTTCTCCAAGCTCAAGCCGGGCTCCAATGGTGATGAAGATCAAGCTAGGGAACTTGGAAACTCTGGTTCGTCGCTTTCTCTCTCTAGGGATTGCTTTCTCTCTCAAAAACTCGGAACCCTTCAATGTTGGCCTTCTTCCTCCTTAAATTGGCTGCCTGGTCGCGATACCCGGTCGAAATACCCGGTCGGGTATTTCGGGTTTCGACCGGGTATAATCAAAACGCGCCGCTTTGGTAAAGGGCAAATCCCCGGTCTGATCCAATAATCCCCGACCGGGGATTTTAGCATTCTGCCCGGGCCCCTCTCTGGTTCTCGGGCGCCCAAAAGTAGTGAATACCCGGTCGGGTATTTGGCCACCTGACCGGGTATTTTCCTCCTGCGGCTTACTTTGTCCCAACTTCGCTCCTTTCGACCCAGAACTTGTTTCTCCGCCTCGATTTCAACGCCGGGACCTGAAATATGACATAAACACACACCCTAGCGTGATATCGGCTCAAAACACTAGAATCCACATCTCAAATGGCTCCAGAAAAGGGGTGAAAACATGTGTAATTATCGGTCTATCAAGCCTCGATGATCTTGAGCAATCTTATGCACAACCTTCTCAAGATCACCCTTTTGCTACCATACTAGAAGAGGAGGAGGAAGAAGAAGGCTACAAGGACATTGTGGAGCACACAGAAGTTGTCACAGAGAGCTCCCGTGATGATCATGAGCAGGAATGTCCTGTCGTAGCCGACCACACCTTCCCACATCCCACACTGAGCTTTGAAGAGGCGGGCATGAGTGAGGAGATGCAATATGATCTCATCAAAGAAATTGCTTGGCGACTGGGACTAGATACTATAACAACACTCCTTGTGTTGTTATTGTAACAACACTAGTCTCCAACCAATAGGAAGCTAGGGTTGTGATGACTTTTTATTAGATGAGTTGACCTAGTGTAAAATCAAAGCAGGGGTATAATTGTCATTATGAAAAATATGCTTAAATAATAAAAAAAAAAAATTTCGGCCCAAAATTTTGGTCGCCGGAATTCTGTCACCGGTCGCCGGAAAATGGTCGCCGGTCACCGGGATATGCTTTTCGTCGCCGGAATATGCTATTTTGTCATCGAAATATGCCACCGTGGCTGGAATATGCTCGCCGTGGTCGGAATATGCTTACCGGCGTCGGAATCTAGTCATCGGGGCCGGAATATGCCTATCGGCGTCGGAATCTGCTAACTGACGATCATCGGAGTTTGGTCAACGACCAACGACCACCGGATGCTATGGTCTGCATTGTGAGATTTATGGTTTGGTTTCTCACATTTTTGTATGCCTTTTGTGGTTTGCTTTATCGTGTTTGTGGTTTGCATTGAGAAGTTTCTGGTTTGCTTTATCGTGTTTGTGGTTTGCATTGAGAAGTTTCTGGTTTGCTTTCAAAAAAATTGTGGTTTGCATTGTGAGGTTTCTGGTTTGTTTAAATATATTTGTGGTCTGCATTAGGAAGTTTATGGTTTGCTTTTTTGTGGTTTGATTTACTATGTCTGTGGTTTGCATTATGAGGTTTCTGGTGTGCTTTCGCAAATGTTGTGGTTTGCATTGTGGGGTTTCTAGTTTGTTTTAATATATTTGTGGTTTGCTTTGCGAGGTTTCTGGTTTGTTTTAATAGATTTTTTGTTTGCATTAGGACGTTTCTGGTTTGTTTTTGTGGTTTGCTTTATCTTGTTTGTGGTTTGCTTTATTCTGTTTCTGGTGTGCTTTCGAAACTTTTGTGGTTTGCTTTGCGAGGTTTCTGGTTTGTTTTAATATATTTATGGTCTGCATTAGGACGTTTTTGGTTTGCTTTACCGTGTTTTAATGATGCAATTAACAACGTAATTAGCTAAGCTAAGCTAGAGATGTTAGGGAGTCGCGGCCGCGATCTTCCTCGCAGTCAAATAATGTTGTGGCCGTCTAGCTAGCGAAGCCGAGAGTAGCAGCGCCGACGTTGCACCCCCGTTCCGACCTCGCCAGCGCAGCAGTTGAGCAGCAACCGGCCATCATCGCCACGCCACCATTATTTCCTTCGACGAGCAGTGGCTACTCCTTTTTCTCTTCGCACGAGACCCAACATCCAAAAGGGAGGAGGCATCTTTACAGAAGAAGCGCCAGGCGATGATCGATCGACTCTCAAACCACCATCAATCGCGAACCGCCACCGCCAGCAACAGCACCAAATCCGCCGACGACGATAACCCCGACTCCGCCGCCGCCTCCTTCGCCTACAAATTCTCAGAATCCAAGTGCTCTATCGATTCCCTCCTCGATAAATCGTCCTCCATCGATTCATCCGCTATCAGATCTCACTTCGACGGAATCTCCTCCTCCATCGCCGCGCTAGAGCAACTCGTCGCCGAGAGCTCCTACTCTCTCCCTTCCTACGAGCTCCGATCCGCCCTCAAATCGGTCGCGGAACTGAAGCAGCGGTTGGAAACTCAGAGCGCCGAGCTTCTGCCGAAGAAGAAGTCCTCCTTCAGGAACAAATCCGTCACCGCGCACGAAGTTTGCTTCCGACGATGCGAATCCGACGGCCGGCAGTTACACTTTAGGAGGCTTCAGTTTTGGGGTATGACGGTTACAATTCCAGAGCAACGGTTACAAATCCAGAAGCGATTCCAACTGCTATCCGTTTCAGATACGCTTTCTCTTTCCTTCCTAATTTTAATATTTATTTATTTCCAGAAATATAATTCTAAAATCTTTTTATTTTATTTTTCTTAACTGCTCGTATATATAAATTTTTCATTAACTTTTCTGTAAGAAAAAAAAAGTAACAAAAAATGTTTTTCTTTTGACCTTGTTAGCTTTTGATTCGGAGTATCCGACTAAGTCTCAATGGCTTGTTTAAGTCCATTCAGTGGAGCTTAGTTGTCCTCCAGTATGGGCGCTTGTGTGTTTGTTTGTTTTTGCAGGGGCACGTAGTTTTCCCTTGACCATACAAACATCCATCCATTATGATTCAATCTCGTGATGTGGCGCATGCGACAGGTGGAGCGATCTTGGAAGAGATTTGTTTGGCGTCTGTGTCTTTTAATTTCTTTATTTGTACCTTTACGCAGAGGTTGTACAACAGGGCTGCCCACTTAGTGGCTTCTAATGCCCTTTCATCGACAGCTCGATATTGTGTCGACTGTCGCGTCTGGTTTTCTAGCGTCCTGTAATATCTATTTCATTCCCGATCTATGACAAAAAAAAAAGCTAGAGATGTTAAGTATCCGATCCAATTGCTTGAGACGGAAGTCATTGACTAATAATTTTTGAGAAATGGTCAGTGCTACTGGGCAAGCAATAGTGGCGCGACATGGAACCTGGCAAACTGGAACTCCTCTTCCAACATGACACAATAACAAACAATGAACCATTCTACCAAAAAAAAAACAAACAATGAACCATCAGTCCCGTAGAAAATGGAAAAGCCGTCGTAGAAAAATTCAGAAATGCTACCCGAACTTATCTTTGCTTACAATTCCAACCCTCCACGGCTCTGTCTCTGGTCAAAACACCGGCCATTCAATAAATGTGAGGATTATAAGTTTATAACAAACGGAGCGCGGACAGACACGATTCCGTGGTTGGAGCCAGAAGTTAAACCGTACAAGACGACGGAAACCATCAATTCCGCCAACTCCGATTCTCCACGTCGTTTCCAATTTCATCCTCTCGCCGGAAGTAAGAGGAGAGGGGAGACTAACTAAGTGTTGCTGCTTCAGCGATGGTGATGAGCCTCGTTTCCACCGGCGGCCGCTCCCTAACTTCAGGACGACTCCACCGCCGCACCGGCGACCTTCGCTTCCTTATCTGAAGACCTCGCGCGCCGCCATCGTGGAATCGGGGCCGGTCAGAGTAGCGCCTGCGACAAGGGATAACGGTAACGGCGAGCTGGTCCTCGTTTCAGCCGGAGCCGCCGGAGGAGGAGGAGGTAGTCGAGCTGAGGATATGCAGGCGGAAGCTAGGGCGATGGCTCGTGCAGTTTTATTTTATTAATTTTGGGTCAATGGGACCCTTTTACCCCTGTTGTTATTGTAACAACACATTCAGTGTTGTTATTGTATCCCGTCCCTTGGCGACTTGCCCTCCAATCCGTGTTGGAAGAAGAAGAGCAAGAAAGGGTGCAGGAAGAAGTTGTGGAGGATGACGAAAGTGAAGCAGATGGAGTTCTTGATCATTTCCTAGGGGTGATACCACATGAAGAAGGAAGGGAGGTTGAAGAAGCAATTGGCGTCTAGGCTGAGGATGAAGTTGAGGTGGAAGAGGCTTGCACCGACCATGAGTTACATGTGATATCTCCACCAAACTTCGAGGAATTGCTTAGCAAGGACCCATTTGCAGTGTCTCCTTGCCAATTGATGTTGTCATATCTAGTTTGGGGCAATGAGACGAGAGAAGAGAAGAAGAGGTCTCGAGTAGGGCTGTCCATTTGGTTTTGGTTTTTTGGTTTTAACCGAAACCAAACCAATTGGAAAGCTAATGGTTTCAGTTTTTTGGTTTTAAATTAATAAGCAACTTAATGGTTTTGGTTTGGTTAAAACCGAAAAACCAATAGAAACCATTAAGAAACCAATAAGAATAAAATTATTTATCAACAAATATATTTTTTTTTGTTTCTTTTGGCACGCATGCTGATAGACCGATATTTACACATGTTTTCACCCCTTTTCTGAAGCCGTTTGAGATGTGGATCCTAGTGTTTTAAGCCGATTTCACGCTAGGGTGTGTGTTTATGTCATATTTCAGGTCCCGGCGTTGGAATCGAGGCGAAGAAACAAGTTCTGGGTCGAAAGGAGCGAAGTTGTGTCGAAGGGGGCTGCAGGAGGAAAATACCCGGTCAGGTGGCAAAATACCCGACCGGGTATTTACCGTTTTCGGCACCCGTGAACAACAGAGGGGGGCCCGGGCAAATGCCTTAAATCCCCGGTCGGGGATTATGAGGACAGACCGGGGATTTTCCCCTTTAATGAAACGACGCGTTTGGACAATACTCGGTCGAACCCTTAAATACCCGACCGGGTATTTCGACCGGGTATCGCGATGGCAGCTGATAAAAGAGGAAGAAGGCCAATTTTCAGAGGGTTCCGAGTTTTTGAGAGAGAAAGCGATACCTAGAGAGAGAAAGCGACGAACCAGAGTTCCCAAGCGCCATAGATCGATCTTCAACACCATTGGAGCCCGGTTTGAGCTTGGAGAAGTGCGATTAAACGTCCAGGAGCAGGAATCCATCTTCACAGTATGATTTCCGCGTCTGAATCTGCTTTTGCTTCTTTCTCTATGGAGTAGTTTCCCCATTCATCTGGGTATGGAGAACCCTAGATTTGTATGCTAGGTCTGATTGTATGAACCCAAGTACAGAGTTTGTGAATTGATTATATTCTATTGAGGTTTGAATGATTGAATGACTTGAATCCTTATCAAATTCCTGTTGTTTCTGCTTTGACCTAGAATGAGAATATCTGCATAGGTTGATAGAGTACCCTTAATCGAAGGTGGCGAATTGGTGACTTTAGTCGAGGAGCCAATTCGCTATTCTGTACCGAATTCAATTCGGTAGTGGAGGTTTGGTTCGTTAGGGCCTCAATCTGTTTACTCCAGTGGAGGTTAGTCGCCCGCTAGAGACTCAGATTGAGAGGGTCTGAAGACCTTTAGTCGAGACTTCGGACTAATCAAGAACCTTCCGCAGTATAACTTTCATGAAAACTGAACTTGGTAAAGTGCAATCCGACTTAACTGCAGTCTAGGGGGAACCATATCCGGGTGACCTCTCTTGACTTGACAACAACCGTTTACTTGCTTTGTGTTTTGTTTGCTTGAGTTGCACTAAAAGTTCACCGCTAAATAACAAGAATTCACCGAGTAGTCAGCACATCTAGGACCCGGGTTGACAATAATACCCAAACCCGCTATACTACGCTTTAGGAAGTGGTTGCACTTGGCCATTTTCTAGAGTGACAGTAGGAGTGAGTCACATGCCAACCAATAATTTGTTATGACCATTTACCATTATTATGACGTTTATTCAATAAAAAAGAGGAAAATAGGAATAAATATGAGTGTATGAGTACATGTTGGTTTTTTGGTTATCCAAACCAAAACCATTAAGGCCCTTATTGGTTTTTGGCAACCAAAAACCAATAAGGGCCTTAATGGTTTTGGTTTTGGTTTTGGTTTTTCGGATTTGGTTTTTGGTTTTTCCTACTTAATGGTTTGGTTAACCAAACCAAACCAAATTGACAGCCCTAGTCTCGAGGGTGGAGACGTCATCTGCATCAAGTGCATGAGCCTTCATCACCTAACACATCACATGCTCATGACTTGAGACTCCACCTCATTGACGAGAACCTCAACCTCAAGGAGGTTCTGGGGTGGACCGAAACTTAGGAGCCATCGTCCGGCTCACGAAGTGAAAGAAGTGCTTGTTGGGAGGCAACCCAACCAGTAGGTTTGCATTTCTTTCTCTATTTCTCCTCGGTTGAGTCAGTTTTGTTCTTTGATTTTAGAGTCAATAACTCAACCTTTGTGAGATTTTGTGTGGTGTTTGTGTTCCGACTACTCTCTCCTCCCGGAATGCACCGCCTGCCCCTTTCACCATCATTCACCCTTGATCTGGTAACTTCGTTCTACCCTCCTTATCTTTCCTCCATTGAGGACAATCTCGTGCTTAAGTGTGGGGGGATGTTCGAACATGTATGCGGGTGAATGTTTGGCTGTTTGTGTGCTTTGAGCCTAGTCCACTGTCCAAAATTTTCAATTTGAGGGCTCCAAGTACGTGTTTCCTAGCAAATTGCCTGCTCAGTATGCTTTGAATTGACAGTCTCCATAGTAATGTGCAACCTAGGGAGGTAGTGTAACACTATGGAGGATGTTGAATTATAAGATTTTTCCAATCTAGCTCTCTGCTGTGCCGGTTTATTTTGTGAATTAGTGGAGCTAAGACCGTTGAATTCATGTGGTAATGGTGACTCCATTTGAATTGTTTTATGGACTCGTGTATCGAACAGGGTGCTCATGTGGGAAATGAAAAGAGGTTGGTCCTCCATGTCAAAATCATTGAAATCCTAAACATGGGGTAAGCCCAAAATGTGTGGCACCGTTCATTGCACAAAATCGGGTTTTGGAAGAGATTTTAGTGATCCTTAGTGGGGTACTCCTACAAGGTGAAGCTAAGCTGTCTCTAGTACGAGTAAAATTTTCACCCGTTGAACGGTTGGCCTACTTGAGGATGTGTTTTTAAGGGCATGGATAGAGCCTCCGACCCCCCTTAATTTCATTGACCCTCCACACGAGTTGAGGAAAAGGAGTTAAAAGAAGTACTCTGGCAAGCGCCTGATGTACAGAAATTGCTCTTGCTCGACTAATAAGGGTCGACCGTGCAAAAGACTGCAGTTGGAACCCCCGCCAAGAAAAAAAAAAGAAAAAGAAATGTAAATGAAAGTGCAAGAAAGGGGTTCCAACGGTAAAATGAAGTCAAAGAGCACCCCGGTACAACGAGTCCTTGGTTGTGAATGGTGTGAGTCCCTTTATCCATGAACTGGCTGTCTTACTTCCACTTCTTCTCATGATCCTGGCTTGAGTCTAGTACTCGCATTTAGAGAGATAGGGGACGTCTTAGAAGACCAGTTGACCTCGTAAGCTGCTATATGATCTAGGAAATCCTCTACCGATGATCGGGGTTGTTTGTTGCTATAGAGGTCTAGAGAGTTGCATTGGTTTGAGTTAGGTTTGCTTGGGGACAAGCAAACGGTTAAGTGAGGGGGAATTTGATAGACCATTGATTGCACATGTTTTTACCCCTGTTCTTGAGCCGTTTAAGAGGTTGATTCTCGTATTTTAAGTCGATTTCACGCTAGGTTGTGCGTTTATGTCATATTTCATGGCCTGGCATTGGCATCGAGGCGAAGAAATGAGTTTTGAGTCGAAAGGCGCACGTTTGAGTTGAAGTGTGCTGGAGGAGCAAAATACCCGGCCATGAGCATAAATACCCGGCCGGGTATTAATCGGAGCAGACCGGGTGATAGGCCAAAAGTGTAATGCTTCAATTCCTATCTTGTAGTAAAACCGGAAATCCCGGTATCGTCTCTTAGGGACTGGTACAACCTTAAATTTTATCAATTTATGGAGCAAACTATAAGTGAAAATGGTTTGGTTGATGAAATTATTATCTAATAGCAAAATAACTAAACAAAACAAGCAAATTAAAATGGTCAGGAGAAATTCAATGGTGACAGCTCTGGGAGAAACACCGGGACTCGCTACCTATCATATCCAAATTAATTCACATATTCCAATCAATTTAATCCAACTCTCTACAGCCAGGATATCACGAATGTGCTAGCTATCCCTGTCGGGAATTACTACGTACTAAACAATTAAATCAAATCCTACTGTCGTAGCTCAATGACTTAATTATTTAGCCTGAAGATCGATATCCTATCTATGACCGCATAGCACCTTATTTAATCCACCGTCGCTTCGATAAGTTGCTATGTCACATGAAATAGGTTCAGTTATTAGGGTTTCACTGTCGCTAACAACCTAATTAACTACAAATCATTGTATTGGTGGCCAGTCAACACAAAGCATTAAGCAATTCCATATAATATAGATTGGAAGAAGAGAAATATGAATCAATCAATTAAATATAGAAATAGCTACATCCTATGGTGTTTCCCCCAAAACTTGGGGTTTAGTTCATGATGAAACTAAGATAAAACAATATGGTTTTGATCATCATGTTCCAAATCAACAATAAACAAATAATTCGGACTAGAAAATCCAACCAAATAAATTGTTTTTGTTGAAAGCTCACGTCGCCTTGGGAGAAATCACTCGCCGAGCTGCTGTCGCCAAATCACCGTTGCTCGCTAGTCGCCCTCGTCTTTCGCTGCAGCTGTTCCAATTCTCCTCGTCTGCGCTTGGCGAGCTGCCTCCAATTATTCCGTGTCCAATTAATTCCTCCCCAGCCGCTCTCCCTTCAGTTCCGTGCCCCAATTAACTCCCCTGGCCGGTCCCATTTCTCCCGTCACTCTAGCCCGGTCTAAGTAATTACGGATGTCCAGTTAATTCCATAGTCCATGAAACCGTACCGGAGACCGTACCGGGAAAGTCAGTGGTAGGGTATTTTATGGTAAAACCGTGATTTAACCGTAGTTCAACCGTTATACCGGTAAATACCGTCTACCAGTTTAGCCTCCGATACTGGTATTTCGTGGTTGAACCGCCGGTACGGTACGGTTTCATGGACACTGGTTAATTCCCCAGCCGAGCTGCTTCTCCAAGTCCAACGCTGCGTTCCGCATTTCTTCCAAGAAAAAGCATGGTAAAGGAAACCGTACCGGAAGTCATACCGGCTCCGCGAGTGGTAGGGTATTTTGTGGTATAACCGTGGTTCAATTGTTGTGTACCGGCAAAATACCATTTTTGTAATTAAATAATATTTTTTTTGTTAAAAAACCGTACCGGCAGATTCGGGATACCGTTTTGGAATAATACCGGAATAAAACCGGAATATACCGGATAACAAACCTGAATAAACTAAATAAGCATATGTAATATAAAATTCAACAAACTGCAACATTACTGAATTAACTAAATAATCGTTCAAATGCATGTTTACGATCGAGTACAAAACAACCAAACAACTTTCTTACACCACAAGTTCAAACAACATTCTCAAACCAAACAACATTCTCAAACCACAAGTTCACAACTACCACAAACACAAACTAGCAAGCACTACAATGTTCACAAACAACGTTTCATATCGTCAAACAACACCAAATGTAGATAAGTCTATATTCTGCAAGTCGTCCCCTTCATCTTCTTCATCACCAACTACAATACAAGAGAAAACAAGTAAGAATTATTATCAATTTTTAGTATTAGAATTCATATCATACATAATTGATTTACAAACAAACCTTCCTCTTCTAATGCTCGATCCAGCTCATCAATATCCAATTCCTTTTCCCTAGAAGATGAACCTTCTTCCCCTTGTGACAACCAGTGACTAGTAACAGTAGAATCAATGCTTTCAAGGCTTATGGGATCATATGATTCTTTTTTGTTCTTGGTATAATACTCCTTAATCAAAGTAGAAAACATAAAATAATTCAATTCACACACAAGTTCTATAATTCAAATCATTACCTATTCTGCAATCGCAAGTTGTAATTCACAAACATCAAGTTACTAAGCACTTTATGATGCAATCTGTTTCTTCTTTTGTTATGCACACGTTCAAAGACACTCCAATTACGTTCACAACTAGAAGAAGCAGCAGTTTGACTAAGAATTCGAATAGCCAACTTCTGAATATTTGGAGCATCAATGCCAAACCATTTCCACCACTTATCTATATATTAAACATAGATGTTAGCTTCTTAAATATTGTAATAAATAGAAGAACTTCAATGTAAGGGATATCAATTACCTGGTTGTTGTTTCTGTGTAGAATCTATTGCCATCTTCCTCCCAAAGTTTCCTTCCTTTTCAGCATACAAATTCATCTCCGCCACCACCACACTATTATCAGGACATAAAGACCAGTTCTCAAGAAGATTAAGAAGTCCAAATGTCACCGCCCTATCCTCTGTCCAATCTTCAGCATACTTCATAGCCGGATTAAGATAGTGAGCTGCCATAAACAAATCATGGCTCAAGTGCTTATCCCATCTCCTATTAACGATATCCATGTATGGTTTGTACATCTCCTCCTTATCTCCACAAACAGTCTTAATAGCATTTGACACCCTAGCCATCCCATCATACACATACCCCATTGCTGGTTTACTATTTGAATCCACATCTCGAAGCAACTTAACAATCGAAGCTGTCAACTTAACAATGAATTCACAATCAACCCAAAACTGTTGATCTAGTACAATTGCCTTCACATCCTTTCCATCCTTAGTACTTGAAAGATCACTTTCTCTAAAGAACTCACTAATCACCAATTCCTCCAAATCATGCATGTGCTCAAAAGTACTCTGCAAACTCAGAAATGTAGTAGCAAATCTAGTAGCAAATCTACGCCCATTATCCGTCCAACCATCCGCCATAATAGTGCATCCAGATTCCTTCCAATGAGACCTCAAACTCTCAATCAATAGGTGACATTCATTCACAATGCTATCCAACAAAGTAAACCTCAAAGCATAATATGTAGGACCGTCATAACCAGGACCAAGAGTCATAGAAGCATCCAATGCTATTTTAAATTGTGGAGATTTAATTGCTTCTAAAGGAACACATGCATCATAGAACCATCTAGCCCATGCTCGATCCACATACAATACAGCTTCTTTAGTTGCTAAGGCACTCTTTATTCCAGGTTGACTACCGGAAGATGACCGTGGAGCAAAGAAAGTGTCAACCGAACCCGTAGACACATTAGGAGCAACTCTTTTAGAACTATTATCATCTTGTGCACTAGAAGAATTTGTATCACGAGGTTCTTTAAATCCAACTTTGACAACTTCAGATTTCTCCTTACTAGTTTCATAACTAGTCAATAGTATCTGCATGTTTTGGCTCACCTCTTCCGGAACCATTGAGCATATTGCATTATCCCCTTTAACACCAGCTAGATGTTTTTTTCATTCTAGTGATTCCTCCGCCTCTAAATTCTTTTTGACAATAGAGACAAGTGAGTACCTCCACTTTTCCATCCAGATGCAAGGAACAATGAGCCCAAGTTGGATCACTTTTGCTTCGTACACCCTTTGCGGTAATCTTCGAATTACTAGGAGTTGCTCCTTTATCAACCGATCAGGCTTCTTCTCCGCTAGCCATTGCTGTCAAAACAGCCAAAATTATCATTAGAATAAACCTAGAACGAAAAGGAAAGCCCATAATCATAGTTCAAATCCACCAAATATTTATTGCAAGAACCAATCATTTCAAATACACAAATATTTATTTTGGAAGATGCAAACTCTTCCTATGAAATCTGCTAATGATAACAGTGTGCTAGTATGTCTATGCACAATCATAGAAGGCATAATGAAGTTCAAGTGTGTCAATAGGAGCCGATATTAGAAGTTGAAGTGTAATTAACCCCGTTTTGGTTGAACTGCCAAATTAAAAATAAATCAAATCCAACCAATCTCGAATTAAATCTATTGAGTTTAGGAGTCAGGACGTTCTAATTCACTTAATAAGAACAATCGATCCCACGTTGCATGTCATGATTGTGGATTACGCTGGAACGTCTTCAACTGTTCAAAAATTGTCTTCTTACCTATGTTCTTGAGTAGTCAGCAGTGGAGGAGAGGAGGTCGGAGAGGAGGTCGGAGCGGCGGAGAGAAGCGGCGGAGGCCGGAGAGGAGCAACAGAACGGCGGACTGGCGGAGAGGAGCAACGGAGCAGATCAAGTCGGCGGTGGGTGGAGCGGAGCAAAGCAGGGATCGACCAATCGAGGCGGGTCACCTCGCCGCCGGTCGCTGGTCACGGGCTAGCTCGCTGGAGGGAAGTGAAGCCGCCTTGAGCTGCGTTGAGTTCGGCGGTCGCTGGTCACGGGCTAGCTCGCCGGAGGAAAGTCGAGTTGCTCTCGGCGGTTCCTGGTCGCCGGTCTCCAAAGGAGAACTGGAGAAGAGGAGGAGCAATGGATTGAACGGAAGAAGAAGAGGATTTCGAACTGGGAAGAAAACCGAACGCGGCGGCTGTGTGTGTTTGGTACTTTGGTTCGATTTGCGTTAGAGATTAGGCCATTAGAGTTTGGAACCTCATTTTTTTTTTTTTGTTCCAAAATGACGGCGTCGCTTCCCAATAGCCTGCCTCCGGTTAGAGCAAAACCGGGCGGCATTTCGGTTTAAACCGGTTTTACCGGCCGACGCAAAATTCTGCCTACACACATGCTACCGTGTCGCCCGAGTTCCGGTTCCCGGTTTTACAGGTTCAACCGGCCGGTATGATCCGGTTTCCTTTACCATGAGAAAAAGACAAACTACTTGGTCCATCAACTTCAAAATAATGCCCCCTCTTGCAAAGTTCCGTGTGACCATCATGGAATTAATTGGATCAGCAAGTTAATTCCCTACAAGCCTGTGTTACTGCGATCTGTCATGCAGCCCTTTTTTCTATTTTCTCACCTGACACACGCCAAAAGTCCAAAACTCTAACACAAAAAGTAATGGCTTTTCAACCATTCCATAGTCAATTGGCCTTAAAATAAGCATCATATATCTAAAACATATCATGTAATTATCACAGTAAGCACACAAGATCAATATGTTTTCGACAATTATCACAACCTCACACTCAATACTTGCTTGTCCCTAAGCAACGACTCAGATAAGAGAACGATAATTGGAAAACACAACACAGACCACAAAGACACAACCTTGATAAAGATACACGACCCACAGAACACAATATACAACATCAACACAAGAAATTTACCCTTGTACTCTTATAATAATCAGTAGTTTCTTTCTCACTGGATGAGTTGTGCTTTAATAATCATACCATTCACCCCACACTCAAGGTCTTTGCAACCATTAACCATTGACTGACTCAAATCCATCAAAAACTCAATTAGCAACACTCAATTCAGGTCGTCGGTAGTGGGTGATTAACAACTTATGGTGTAACTGTTATTAGGAGAATATGACCACATCAGTGAGGTGCATATCTCGTGAGGAAAATCTGCCTTACTCACACCAATCATAAGCAATTAACTAAGCATGAGTCTAAAAAACAAATGGGGGAAGCTTTTAGCAAACTTGATTTTACTTTAAGCACACCACTACCTTTCTGACAAGGAGAGGCTTTCTCTCTTTCTGATTTTGCTTGCCGAGTGGTCGTATTTAGTACAAGTGGGATTTTTTTTTACCGAGGACCGAGCAAGAGCAATTTCTGCTTCTTAGCACTCACATAAAAGCTTCTTTTAACTCCTTTTCCTCGGTCCGTGTGGAGGGTCACTGCACATCCTCAAATGGCACTTCACTCAACTGGGCATTGTACTTGATAAGCAACATCGTACGGTCGCGAATCGATGCTCAATTGAATCTTTCCTGATCCCCATGTGCAATGAGTGATTGCCTCACACGATTTTGATATTTTACCCACACTTTAATTGTTATGGCAACTTTCTTATATTTTACTTGTCAGGTAGTGTTTTCTTTTATAAAGATACAGTTCACCCCATCATAAAACCTTTCAAAACAGAGAGACTCATTGCAAAGTCAAAAGCTCACAACAAATGCAAGTAAGCACGGTATCCAAACATGTTGAATGGTCAATGTTCTCCACCTAACTACTTCACCAAAAGTCATTACACTATCCTTACGAAAGAGAGTGTTGCTAAAAGAGTTTACTAATTCAAAGCACATCAAGTCAGTCAAAACATCAAGCTCATTGTGAAGAACTATGCAATTCAACACTAGTGGGAGTGATTTTGATGATTTCATTCATGCACAAACTCATTTCACAAGCATCACGATCATTTACATCATGTTACCACAAGAGTACAAGGTTTTGTTTTAATTTTTCTGATTTTTAGACATTTTTTAGCCATTAGGTTAGCACAGGCAGACTGCACCAGCACAGGTAAACTGCATGCAGTTTGACTGTGCATAGCCAAATGACAGATTTTTTTTTACCACATGCAACAGGGACAAACAACACTAAGACTCACCACCCCACACTCAGGATGGAACATTGTCCCTAATGTTCAACTCCTAATCTAAAAATGCACGGGTTTGACACAACAAAAAAGAAAAAATAAAGAAAAGAAAACTCACCTTGGGTTGCCACCCAAGAAGCGCTTGTTTAACATCATCGGCCTAATGTTTATGGAGCTTTCAACCAATGGGTATGGAAAGGTATCCAGAATACCCTCCCGAGCAATGATAGAATGCATAGCCTCCATCTAACATATGAGTCACCTCTGCAGGGCCATGTGTGCGATAATTTGGTATGACCTTCTTAGTTGGCATGTTGGATCCTTTAGTGAGGCGTAGGTGGTATTGCAGCGCCTCAAGCAAGCACTCTTCCTGTTTCAATGTCAGTGAAGAAGGAATAATAATAGGAAGATTGAAATCCTTACCCAAATATCTATACTTGAGGTGACCTGGCAAGGATTTCTGCCCTTGCTTTGATTTCAGACTTGGAGCCGTTAGGACATGTGATAGTTCTTTGGATGGTCCACTATCACAGGAAGAATAATTTTTCCTTTCTCGAGCTCCAATTTCAAATTCATCAAATGCATCGTGATTATGGTCAACTTGAAAGACATTAAAAATTTCCTCCTCCTTACCTACTCGGAATGTCAACTTGCCTCTCCCGACATCGATGAGTGCATCGCCAGTGGCTAGAAAAGGTCTACCAAGAATGAGAGGCCCTCCCCAATCTTCTTCCATCTCCAGAATAACAAAATCTGTAGGGAGAATAAACTTCCGCACCTTCACCAATACATTTTCTACCACTCCCTTTGGATTTTTCACTGATCGATCAGCCAATTGGAGAGTGATCCGAGTAGGATTAAGAACATCTCTCAATCCCAATTTCTTGTAGATTGAGTATGTCATCAAATTAATTCCTGCTCCAAGATCACAAAGTGATTTATCGAACTCTGTACCTCAAATGACACATGGAATGGTGAAACTTCCCGGATCATCCCTCTTTTCTGGTAATTTATTTTGAATCACAGCACTACATTCAGAAGTAAGGGTTACCTTCTCTAGATCAGCCCATTTACGCTTCTTTGTTAGCAACTCCCTTAAGAATTTAGCATATGTAGGCATCTGTTCAAGTGCCTCCGCCAACGGTATGTTGATATGAAGTTGCTTGAAGAGATTCACAAATTTCTTAAAGTTTAGGTCTTCCATGGGCTTCATTAACCTTTGAGGGAATGGTGCGGGAGGTTCATAAGGCTTTACCTCTTCATTCTTGAATTTTTCCACCTTTGGAGGTGCACAGGCAGAATGCTCATGCACAGGCAGATTGCATGCAGTTTGCCTGTGCAAATCAGATTTTTCAGCTTTTGCACTTTCTTCATCCTCTACCTCTGTAACTCCTTCTTTTTTTGGATTTTTTCTACTTCCTTGGACTCTCTGGATCCTCCAAGGCATTTCCACTCCTCAATGTGACTGCTACAACCATGGCATCTTTTGGATTTATCTCAGTATTTGCCGGTAAAGTCTCAGGAATCCTACCTTGAATATCTTCCAAAGTTTGAGCCATCTGGCCTATTTGCCTCTCCATAGCTAGCAGAGATGATTGCACGTTGTTGTTGATAGCCAGATGTTGAGTGATAAATTGATCTAGACCCTTGAAATTATTGTCTATTTTCTGCATATGAGCCAAAATCAACTCCTCTAACTGGGGCTTCTTCTCTAATTGAGGTTGTTGTTGCTGGAAACCTGGAGGTGGGGTGTTTCGAACACTAGCTGGATTATTGTTTAACCATGACATATTGGGGTGATGTCTCCGTTCAGGGTTGTATGTATTTGAATAAATACCACTCTGGCCTTGACTTCGCGGATTATTGATATATTAGACATCTTCCAACTGAGCAGCTCCCAGTGGACACATATTCCTATGACGAGCACCTTCACACAGTTCACATAAAGCAACCTCCTCTTGTCTACCAAGAGCAATCTTGGCCAGCCTTCGTTCAAGTGCATCAAACTTGGAATCCAGCTTAGCATCTATCTTGGCTTCTAGACTTGTAGCTCTGTCTACTTCATGTAAGCCTCATCTTCTTCGAATACCTGTCTCACTACCCCATTCAGTGGCTTTTGAACAGATCTTATCTACCAGATCATATGCTGTTGGTGCCTCCATGCTTGTGAAACCATTTCGAGAAGCATCATTCAGGGCATCCCGGAACTCCCTTCTAATTCCATTGAAGAAAATAATGATCACGTTCCAATCCTCAAGAACATGACTTGGAAATCTCATCAACAACCCCTTGTAGCGCTCCCATGCCTTAGTCAGACTCTCGTCTTCAGCTTGTTTAAAAGTAACAATTTCCTCTTGCTTGTTCATTGCCTTGGCAGGAGGAAAGTACTTGTCCAGAAAGGTCTTCTCAAGCTGAGCCCATGTCGTGATGGAATGGGGTGTTAAGTTCTGGAACCAGTGTGATACATTCCCTATCAGAGAGAACGAGAACATCCGTAGGCGAATCGCATCATCAGACACATTTGGGCTCTTCATCGTATCACATATGCTCACGAACCGGCGAAGATGTTCGTGAGGATCCTCATTGCTAGCCCCGGAGAAAGTATACCCGTTGGTGATCATGTTGATGAATGTTGGGGTAATCTCCATGGTTGCATCCCCAGCCGGAATGACAACACATGAAGCTCGGGCTCCAGTCTTTCTATTCAAGCGAGCCCTGATCGAACGATCCTGGTCTGCCATGATGACAGGCTCGATGTCGCACGATGGTGGTGGTGTCGGTGGTGTAGGGATGACAGGTGATGAAGCCTGCCCTCTCTGTTGATGACTATAGGTTAGCGAAGGCCTAGGAGTTTTGGTTGGCTGCTTCCCTAACTTACCTGCTTCCTGTTCTGTCGGCAGGTCTTCTCGATCTCCGGATCTAGTGGCAGTAAATCGCCGGTCGTCCTCCTAGGCATGCACAAGGAGGATAAAATTGAAAATTCTCCTGCACACTAACACCCAGATCAAAGTAGTTCACTCTCAATAATCAATAAAAATAAGGTATGACAGTCCCCGGCAACGGCGCCAAAAACTTGATAGGGCAAAAGCGTAATGCTTCAATTCCTATCTTGTAGTAAAACCGGAAATCCGGGTATCGTCTCTCAGGGACTGGTACAACCTTAAATTTTATCAATTTATGGAGCAAACTATAAGTGACAATGGTTTGGTTGATGAAATTATTATCTAATAGCAAAATAATTAAACAAAACAAGCAAATTAAAATGGTCAGGAGAAATTCAATGGAGACAGCTCTGGGAGAAAAACCAGGACTCGCTACCTATCATATCCAAATTAATTAACATATTCCAATCAATGTAATCCAACTCTCTACAGTTAGGATATCACGAATGTGCTAGCTATCCCTGTCGGGAATTACTACGTACTAAGCAATTAAATCAAATCCTACTGTCGTAGCTCAATGACTTAAATATTTAGCCTGAAGATCGGTATCCTATCTGAGACCGCATAGCACCTTATTTAATCCACTGTCGCTTTGATAAGTTGCTATGTCACATGAAATAGGTTCAGTTATTAGGGATTCACTGTCGCTAATAACCTAATTAACTACAAATCGATGTATTGGTGGCCAGTCAACACAAAGCATTAAGTAATTTCATGCAATAGAGATTGGAGGAAGAGAAATACAAATTAATCCATCAAATATAGAAATAGCTACATCCTATGGTGTTTCTCCCAGAAATTGGGGTTTAGTTCATGATGAAACTGAGATAAAACAATAGCGTTTTGATCATCATGTCACGAATCGAAACAAAAGAAAAAGAATACTGAATTTATCGAACGATCCGTGCGGCGCTGTGCTGCTTCTCCGTGCTACTGCTCGCTGCGCTCAAGTCCCCGTAATTCCCCTTTTGCAATTCTCCTCCAAGTCGACGACTCTTGCTTCCCGGTCCCCCTCCTCTACAATTATACGACCTCTCCTCAAAAACCTCCACCAGCCATTTCGTCTGAGGCCAAGTCTAGGGTGCGGATAGAATAACAACACCCATTTTGTTGTTACTGTAACAACAAGGGTATAATAGTAAACTTACAAGAAAATTAAAAAATTAAAATTTAAAAATTAAAATTAAAGAAAAACAACAAAAAGCGTGTTGCTCTTTCTTCTCCGATCCCCAATCCTTCAGATATCAATCGTCTTCTTCAATCCATCGTTTCTTCTTACCTCCGGCGCCGGCACAGTGGCACTTCTTCCTAGCAATTGCAACAGCAGAGGAGAAAGCACATAATAATTGTGCACGATTCCGATTGCTCTTTCACAAGCGAGAGAGTTGGAGAAGAGAAACCAAGGAGATGGAGAACGGAGGCGGAGCACCGGATCTATTCCACGAAGCTGATCGAAGCTCTCTTCCTCATCATCCTCTCTCGTCAGGGCTACGCAGGTGAGGGACGCGACGGTCCAATCTTCCTCTACCGCAGTTCCCCATCCTCAGACTACTGCTCTGCTTTCCGGCCAAATCCCGCCGAAGCCTCAACCACTATACGACGTCTGTACGAGAACTTGTTGTCCGATTCGATATCGAGCGATGGAGGACTGGCGGTAGATCTGGAATTGTCTATGCAGTGTGAACCCCTCATGAATGGCGGCGGCTACTATCGAGAGATGGAGGACTGGCGGTAGATCTGGAATCCAAAAGCTCCATGACCGTCGCCGGTAGTGTTTTGAATGTCGCCAACTTGAAACCATCATCGTCGTGTTCGTTTGCAGGAAAGAGTGAGACGATAGATGGGGACAGAGGAAATCTGGGGAAGAAGGAAGAAGTTGAACCAATAAAGGAAAGGGGTGATTACGGATTTAGGGGTCGTTTGCTTATGGGATTTGGGTGATGGATTTGGAACCCAAATCCCAAGCATCATGGAGTTGACATAAATCCTTTGTTTGTTGAGGGACACAAATCCGTGGGGTCCACGGATTTGGACCCATTTTTTAGATCCAAATCCGTGGACCCCGCGGATTTGCAAATCCCACATTTTATTTGGGATTTGACAATCAAAAGGAAAAAATGTGAGACAAATCCATCACAAATCCATGATAAAAAATCAACTAAACAAACAATGTACTCTTCCAAATCCATGATGCAACAAATCCATCATAAATCCAAAGATTTTTGAAACTCAAAACCTTCATTTTCAAATCCAACAAGCAAACGAGCCCTTAAATCCTGCCGAATAAGGAAATGTGTTAAATCTGTCATTTAAATCCCTCCCTCCCTAGTATATATTAGTCGACCCACCAAGTCTAGGAAACTAAATGCCAATGAGGTGTATCTAGAAAGTGAAAGAAGAGATGGATTGGATGGTTTAGAGAAATGGCGCATTTTCATACATTTGATTGTGAGGAAAACATTAGTTGGCACTAGGGTTTGGTGTTAGCAAGGTTGTCAACTCGCGGGTTGATCTGGAGCCGATCAAACTAGTGGGTCAAGGGTTAACGGGTCACCCGTTTTAGTTCGGAAATATGGAAAGCAACACAAAGCAAACCACAAACATTTCTAAAGCAAACCAGAAACACAATAAAGCGAACCAGAAACCTCCTAATGCATACCACAAATCTCCTAAAACAAACTAAAAACTTCGCAAAGCAAACCACAACATTTGCGAAAGCACACCAGAAACCTCCTAATGCATACCACAAATCTCCTAAAACAAACCACAAACCTCATAAAGCAAACCACAACATTTGCGAAATCCACCAGAAACCTCCTAGTGCATACCACAAATCTCCTAAAACAAACCACAAACCTCATAAAGCAAACCACAACATTTGCGAAAGCCACCAGAAACCTCCTAGTGCATACCACAAATCTTCTAAAACAAACCACAAACCTCACAAAGCAAACCACAACATTTGCGAAAGCACACCAGAAACCTCCTAATGCAAACCACAAACACAGTAAATCAAACCACAAAAAAGCAAACCATAAACGTCCTAATGCAGACCACAAATATATTAAAACAAACCAGAAACCCCTCAATGCAAACCACAAAATTTTTGAAAGCAAACCAGAAACTTCTCAATGCAAACCACAAACACGATAATGCAAACCAGAAACTTCTTAATGCAAACCACAAACACGATAAAGCAAACCACAAAAGGCATACAAAAATATGAGAAACCAAACCATAAATCTCACAATGCAGACCATAACATCTGGTGGTCGTTGGTCGTTGACCAAACTCTGATGACCGTCAGTGAGTAGATTCCGGCGCCGATAGGCATATTCTGGCCCCGATGACTAGATTCCGACGCCGGTAAGCATATTCCGACCATGGTGAGCATATTCCAGCGGCGATTAGCATATTCCGATGACAAAATAACATATTCCGGCGACAAAATAGCATATTCCGGTGACCGGCCACCAGATTCTGGCGACCAAAATTTTGGGCCGAAAAAAAAATTATTTTTCTATTTTTACTTTATTTTTTATTATTATTTAAACATATTTTTCATAATGAAAATTACACTCCTGCTTTGATTTTACACTAGGTCAACTCATCTAATAAAAAGTCATCACAACCCTAGCTTCCTATTGATTAGAGACTAGTGTTGTTACAATAACAATTCAAGGGGTGTTGTCATAGTAACCGGTCCCCAAGTCTCCGTGCCCAATTATTCCACCACTTCGTTCCCCAATCTCCTCCGCAGAAGACCAAAAAAATGGGCCTAAAAAATCCCTCCAATAATTCCCCCAAGCCCACTCAATAATTCTCCCCGGTCAAAATAAATTCCCTAGCCGGTCCAATGAGTCCTTTAATTAACTGGGCTAGGTCAAGAATCCGGTCCAAATTGGTTCGGTCATAGACTTGATTTGTGTTCCACTTGTCTGCTTGTACTTCCACAATTTCTATCTTTCCACCTAAAATATATGGAAATTCTAACACGTGGTAATGGTCTTATAACCATTCCGAAGTCAGTTGGCCTTAAAACAAGCATTATATGTCTCAAACATATTATGAAATAATCACATTAAGCACATGAAATCAATATGTTTTCGACAATTATCACAGTCCCTTTCATTGGTTACACTTCGCCATTGTTAGGAGCTGTGTCATAGCGAGTCAGGTAGCATGTTCAGCAAATAGAGCAAAATACCGAAAACCAACCCGAGATGTTACCGGAGATGGACCCCACAAGTCAGTATGAACGAGATCAAATGTATCAGAATACACAGTAGTACTCGGCGCAAAAGACTGTTGATACAACTTAGCCTCAATGCAATGAACACTATCATGAGAATCGGATACTGAACTGCCAGATAATAATTTCTGTTTAAATATCTCTAGTAAACGAGCATAATGAGAGTGGCATAACCGACGATGCCATAAATCCCAATTTGACAACTTAACAGAACAACCCAAATTATCAAAAACACCACCAGCTCCAGGTGAAGATCCGACGCCAGTTATCGTCCTTCCCCTCCCTTGGACGACGCTGACACTTGACTGAGAACCCGAGTAGCACTCCAAGGTAAAAATTCGCCCCACCTTAGTCCATCAGTCGAGCTCCCTCCCCGTGTTCGTGTCCTGGACCACACAACCACGGGCATCAAATGTTATCCGACTACCATCCTCAGCGAGTTGGCCGAGAGACACAAGGTTCAACACCAGACGTGGAACATATAAAGTTTCTAAAAGATGTAACCCTTTACTATCCACATCATCAATACCAGTGGCGGGTAAGCAAGTGCCATCAATCACTTGCAACATAACAGACGAACTGGGACACAATGAAGAGAAGGAAGAACGGGAGCTAGACATGTGGTTAAACGCTGCAGAGTCAAGGTGCGATGAAGAAAGAGGACGAGAATTCATACAAGCTGTGAAGACCGAGCCTAGAGCAGAAGGAAGAACCTCTTTGTTATCCTCGTGTACGAGCTATCGAACATACTCAGAAGAGATGCCACTCGAAGAACCTGAGGAGGCAGCCGCTAGAGCTGGAGCGTTAACATAGACTTGAGGAGGAGGGGCTGCCCACAAAGTATCCGACGAGCCAGACCTCAATGGACGAGTACGTCCACGTTTCGCCGGGATGATCTCCCAGTGGGAGTATGATGGAACCAAGGCTTCTCTTGAGCAGCAAAGGCAGAAGAATCAGGAGGAGTCTTTCCTAGGGATGGCAATTTTGCCCATACCCATAGGTATTTTACTATCCAACCCAATTGGGTTGGGTATGAAATCCAAATATATGGATATGAGTAAAGTTTGATGGGTTTGTACCCATACCCATTTACTTTGGGTTGGGTTGGGTTGGGTTTATAACAAATGGATTTGGGTTTGTATTCATGCCCAAATATAAATTACAGTTTGGTACCTAAACTTAATAGATATGCATATTTAGTACCTAAATTTAATTTTTTTTTTGCATATAAGTCCTCAAAATATTGATGGAAAATCACGTTTTGGTACCTAAATTTTTTTGGTCTTACAATTTGGTACCTAAACTTTTCAAGTTTTACAAATAGGTCCAATTTTTGCATGTGTAGTTAAAACACCCTCAAGTAAATGGATATCCATATCCAACCCATACCCATTTAGATAATATCCATATCTAACCCAAACCCATATACAAACCCCAAACCCATACACACATCACCCAAACCCTACCCATAATAAATGGGTCTACTTGGGTTTGGGCAAAATTACCCATAGGTGGGTAAATTGCCATCCCTAGTCTTTCCCGATGACTCCGTGGAGACAGCAAAAGAGGACACAAAATCGGCCTGGTGAACATCAAGCTTGACCTGGCTGCGCAACTTGGTTTCTTCCCGAACAAGCTCACCGAAAATATCCTCCATTTTCGTCACATTCCGATGCAACAATGAAGCCCAAATCCCCTCAAACTCTCCACGTAGATTCATGAGAAAGTGCATCACCCGAGAGCCTGACTGTTCCTGTAAGACTTCAGCCGAGGCAGCTGTTAATACCAAGGACGAGGTCAAGAGGTCCTGCTCAGTCCAAAGACTGACCGCAACCTGGTAGTAAGCACCAACATCAAAATCCCATTGATGTAACCGAGGAAGATCAAATTCAATTTCAAATTTCCGAGACGTACTAGACTGAGAATGAATGGCCGAGAGATGCTGCCACGTCGCATGAGCTGTATCAAAACCCCTCAAACTCAACGCAATGGTCGGATCAACAGAGGAAAGTATCTAGACCATCACGTGAGCATTATTCACAGCCCAATCCTCACGTTCTTTGGCAGGGGTTGTGGCAAATGGCGTCGGCAACGTCCCGTCGAGGATACCTGATAGCCGCCGACCCTAAACAAAGAGCTGGCCATTGAACCTGATGGATACGGTGTCGAGCTTGGATGCATCCATGATGAGAACCAGAAAAACCGACAAATACGCAAACCAAGAACCACCACGAGAAAGCAACGATCACAGCCAAAACAATGAGAGACCAAGAGTGAAAATCAAGACCTGGACACGTCGAGCCTTGAGAGAATACGTGCCAAAACAACCACTAGGGAGCGACGAATACAGTCCAAAGAATCGAGAAGCCAAGAATGAAAATTGGGACATGGACACGCCGATCCTTGGGAGAATATATCGAGCCTTGCAAGAAGATGAAGTCTGAAACGTGAATACCAATCCGTTGCTACACTCCACAAACAGTGAAGAGGAGGTGCGTCCACGCAAGCCGTAGAATCAAGAATAGCGGCGGACTCCCGAAAACCAACGAACAACGAAGCTAAGAACTAGGATCAAGAGTGGGCTCTGATACCATGTCAATCACAATACTAAAAGAAGGATAATCAAACACGAACACCAAGAGTTACGTGGTATCCTCAATGTGTATCGTTAAAACTAATCCACAGCAAGGAGCAACCTCTCAAAGTCAATTGTATTCCACCGAAAATCCTTAGATTACTACGTAACTGGCCTCAACTATTTAAGCTAGCCGAACAAACCCTATCTCAGGACCAAACGGAAATGAAACCCAGATTAAAGGTAAATTACAATTAACTCCTTAATACTATTAACACTACTGTCCAATTAATTTTCTAAAGTACATGTATGCTCGGTTAGTGGTTGTATGACTGGAATTTTGGTATTGATATTTGGGATATACCGAATATTGTATAGAATTTGTTGATATTTTCTATTATCGAATACACATTATTTTATGAGATTGAGATTGAGATTCAATTTCATGTGTTATGTAATATTAGAAATTATGAAATTGGGGTCGGTATATAACATAATATCGATGAATACTGAACTATAAACTGGTGTGTATGTTATCCCTCCCAACTAGACTTCCAAACTCACTGCTACCATGCCCTAACCCGCCAAAAGGATCACTTAAATGTACATAATGCTAGTTTGTATTTTATCCTTCCCAACTATAATTGCTGGAAGTTTGGTATTGGTCTCGGTGGATTTTCAGGTTGTCGTCAGTGTTAAAACGTGGACCTTGGTAATTGTTTATGGTCCCTACTCCCTAGGAGAGATCTGATAAGCTCCAATTTCTGTCGGATCTTCTGAACCATTGCTCTCAAGTGGGGCAGCCATTGTGCATTGCTGGAGGCTTTAATATGATTCGAAGTCACGATGATACTCCTGGGCTTTGAGGAATTCTGCCCTTATGAGCGATTTCAATGAGTTTATTGATCAACTAGCAGTTCTTGAGCTCCCTCTCGGGGTAGTCGATTCACTTGGAGTAAAGGAGAGGGCAAAGCTTCATTTTCTCGGATTGATCGGGCTGCATTTATATCTGTTGAGTTTGACAGATTGTTTCCAAATTGTACCTTGTTGGTGCTTGATAGAGTGGAATCGGATCACAACCCTCTTCTAATCAAATGGGGTGATAACTCTCGTGTTCATTTAAAAAAAAAAAAAAAACTCTCGTGTTCACAAACCGTGGAGATTCAAAAATATATGGATTGAAGATGGAAGGTTCATTCAAGTCATTGAAGAATGGTGTAAAATACCTATTCACAGGGGCGGAGCCAGGATTTAATCATCGGGGGGGCCGGAATTTTCTTAATACGTTACAGCAAAAGAGGAAAAATTAGTAATAAAAATTATTTTAAAAATGTATTGTTATAATTAAAACTCAAAACTTTTTCATATTGAGTTCACTACAAATCATAAAAAATATAACGACAATAGTCGAATTAGCTAATAACTAGCTTCCAAAAAAGAAAGGAGAGGGCTACTGCTTACCAAAAAGGCAAAAAATTAAAATATATGCTCACCTCAAGAATTGAACCCGTGACCATTTGGTCCTTCTAAATTGCCAATTCCGTTAGGCTAACTCAAATTTCATGTTATAATCTACACGCTTTGTCTTTTTATTAAATACTTTCTTGTTTATACGTATTATCCTAAACCATTTACACGTAAGTTCGAGATTCTCGGGGGGGGGGGGGGGGGGGGGCCGGGGCCCCCCTTAGGGCCAATGTAGCTCCGCCCCTGCCTATTCATGGGCGAGGAGGAGCTTTTTTGTGGGCTAGGAGGCTGGCTGTTCTGAAGTGTAACCTCAAAATCCGGAATCGCAACGTGTTTGGAAACATTAACACTAGGATTGCTAACCTTTTTAGTGATATTAAAAGGCATGATGATCTAGATGAGAATTGAGTTATCTCGGATGCTGAGAAGGACGAACGAGATAAGTTGAGAATCGATTTTAGGAATGCTCTTAACCTACAAGAGATCTCGTGGAGGCAGAAATCGCGAGAAGTTTGGCTTAAAATGGGGAGAAAAGAACACATGTTACTTTCATAGGGTGGCTAACTATCGTCAGAAGCTCAATTCAATTAATCAGATCTTTATCAATGATGTGGCGGTGGAAGGAAAGAAGGAGTTGGGAACTGGTATCGCAACATATTATGAAACCTTGTTTAAAGAGTCCATCAGTCGTAGGTAGGGATGGCAATTACCCACCCATGGGAAATTATACCCAAACCCAAGTAGACCCATTATTAATTGGTTGGGTATGGGTGAAGTGCATGTGGGTTTGGGGGGTTTGTATATGGATTTGGATATTGCTTCCATAATCTATATGGGTATGGGTTGGATATGGATATCCATATACTTGAGGGTGTTTTAACTACACATGCAAAAATTGGACCTATTTGTAAAACTGGAATATTTTAGGTACCAAAATGTAAGACCAAAAAAATTTAGGTACCAAAACGTAATTTTCCATCGATATTTTGAGGACTTATATGCAAAAAAAAATTAAATTTAGGTACTAAATATGCATATCTATTAAGTTTAGGTACCAAACTGTAATTTGTATTTGGGCATGGGTACAAACCCAAATCTATTTGTTATAAACCCAACTCAACCCAAAGTAAATGGGTATGGGTACAAACCCATCAAACTCTACCCATATCCATCTATTTGGATTTCATACCCAACCCAATTGGGTTGGATAGTAAAAAACCCATGGGTATGGGCAAAATTGCCATCCCTAGTCGTAGGCCCTGCCCTTGTGATTACTTTGATTGGAGTATTGAAGGAGCTTGCAGGGAACTTATTCAGCAATTTACGGAGAATGATCTCTGGGAAGCATTTAGATGGAGTGATGGCACCATGGCCCCGGGTTCGGATGGGTTCACTTTGGATTTCTACGAGAAATGATGGCCTATCATGAAGACCGAAGTTATGACAGCATTCAATGACTTTCACAATTCAGGCTATTTTCCGGACAGCATAACCCACTCCTGTATCTGTCTCACTCCGAAGGTTGATGTCGTTGAACATTAAAGATCTGCATCCGATTTATCTCAGGGGCAGTTTCAATAAAATTGTCAGCAAAGTTTTGATGAGGAGGATGCGAGATGCCCTTCCGAATGTGGTGTTTTTGAACCAACATTCTTCTATTAGAGGCTGGCACATTTCTTAGGCGACGGTTATTGCTAAAGAACTGATTGATAGGAGACGGAAGTGCAGGATGTCGGGTCTCCTGTTTAAACTGGATATCCAGAAGGCCTTCAAACAACGTCAATTGGGCTTGTTTGTTCAAGGTTCTTGATCGATTGGATTTTCCGACTAAATAGCAGCAGTGGATTAGAGCTGTGATGTGTCGTCCTATGACTTCACTCCTTGTCAATTGCGAGGCTCGTGGTTGCTTTAGGCCGGAGAAGGGTGTCAGACAGGGGGACCCGCTGTCCTAGGGACTTTTCGTCCTAGTTATGGATATTTTGTCTTTCATGGTGAGAAAGATTAAAGATATGGGTGGCATTAGGGGTTTTTTATGGATGAACAGCAAGAGAGTGGGGAGGTTACCCACCTCCTTTTTGCTTCTCTAATATTCTGTGATGCATTGGTTGACCAAGTTACCAATATGCTCGTCACCCTTGTTTGTTTCCAAGCAGTTACGGGTCTTAAAATTAACTTGCACAAATCCATAATGTTCACCGTCGGGGATGTCTACGAGCCGGGCTATTTTGCTAGTGTATTCGGATGCAAGTAGAGTAGTGATCCGACTAAATACTTGGGGCTGCCCTTGGGGGACAAACCGATCGGAGTCTATATTTGGAATTACATAATCGACAAATATCTTAATCGGCTCCAAGGGTGGAAAAGAAGGACACTCTCATTCGACGCTAGACTTATCCTCAATTGCTCTACCCTTAACAACCTTTGCATCTACCATTTTTTTATGCTCAAAGCGCCTAGGACGGTGGTAGAGCCAATCGAAAAGATTTAGCAAAGATTCCTGTGGAGTGGAACTAGTGACAAAGACAAGATGCATCTAATTTGGTGGGAGCTTATGTTTGGGATAATATCTCAAGGCTTAGCGACATCTTTTGAAAGGCAACTTGTATTGAGCAAGGTTCAGGAGCTTATGTTTCCTTATGGCACGATACTTGGATCCCGGGGGAATGACTCGCTGACACTCAACCCAGGATTGTTGCCGATGCATCTCATCCGGACACTCGAATCCTTAAATCTGTGTCCTTTAATGGTGAGAATTTCTCTTGTCACATTCCTTTAACTGTTTCCGTTCGAGGGGGCTGAGAGTGAGAAGGGGAATCTTATTTGAAAGGTGATGGCTAAAATGTAGCCCTAGTCAGATTATGTGGATGCCGAATTTGGAATCCTCCTTCTCTGTCAATGCTTTTTACAGGTTTCAGGCGGCGTCCAGGTTTCAGGGGGTTGGATGACTTTCCATTTAAATTGATGTGGAAAGGGTTTAATCCCACAAAGGTGTGTTGTTTCCTCTGACTTGTGTGACACAAGATGTTATAAACGCGCTGCTACGGATCGGGAAATCGCCGGAATCAACAAAGCAAGAATACGAAAGCGAGAATCGAAAACACGACACACGGTTTACGTGGTTCACTAACACGATGTGTGTTAGCTACGTCCACGGGCGAGAGAGAGCCAGTTTCACTATATCGAGGAGATTACAGATTACAGAGGAGTATGAGAATTATTTATAGTACTTCTCCATGTGGGTCTAAACCTAATCCAATCTGCCAAAGGAAATGGTTACAGACCAGACCCCCGATTACCAGTCATAGCGGCTGATAGTCCGATTCAAGTCATGTCAACAAATCTCCACCTTGACTTGAATCCTCTTCCTCTAAAATCTCTGATGTACTCTGCTCCTTCTCTCTTTTCCGCCATCAATGCCCCGTAGGGCGGAGTCACCCACTCAAGACATTCAGCAAGTCCAAGCAGTGTCGGAACTTGCCATGTGGAACCGGCTTCGTGAACATATCAGCAGGATTATCCGCGGTGCCAACCTTCTTCACCTTAATCCTCTTCTCTGTCCTCAAGAAATGATACCTCACATCAATGTGCTTAGTCCTCTCATGGTGGACTTGATCCTTGGCCAAGCATATTGCACTCAAACTGTCGCAATACACCACTGCCTGATCATGATGTAGACCCAGATCACCAACCAGTCCCTTCAAACATATTCCCTCCTTAGCAGCTTCTGTCAACGCCATATACTCTGCCTCAGTAGTAGACAATGTCACCGCCGACTGCAGAACTCCCAAGAGTGAATACATAACCGGTCATCGATCTCCTCGTGTCAACATCTCCAGCATAGTCCGAGTCAGAATACCCAGACACCAAGCACTCTGTATCACTTCCGAAGCTAATCCCCACATCAGGTGTACCCTTAAGGTACCGGAAGATCCTCTTCACAGCCTGCCAATGCTCCTCCCCAGGTTGTATCATAAACCTGCTGACAACACTAACATCATGTGCAAGATCAGGTCTAGTGCATACCATAGCGTACATCAAGCTACCTACTGCACTAGCATATGGGACTCTCGACATGTACTCCTTCTCAGCCTCTGACTGTGGTACATAAGCTGATGATAGATAAACATTTGAAGCACTAGGAGTATTTAAGGGATTTGCCGTTGACATGCCAAACCTCGACAATATCTTCTGGATGTAGCTCTTCTGTGACAAGAAAAGCTTCTTCTTCGACATGTCCCTGTAAATCTCCATACCCAAGATTTTCTGAGCAGCTCCCAAATCCTTCATCTCAAACTCAGCACTGAGAAGCCCCTTTAACTTCTGGATATCAGACTTTGACCTCGCAGCTATGAGCATATCATCCACATACAGAACTAGATATATCATCGAACCATCATCTGCCTTGCTGTGATATACACAACAATCATATGGACTTCTGCTGTAGCCCAGCTCAAGCATGTAACTGTCAAATCTCTTGTACCACTGCCTCGGAGATTGCTTAAGTCCATACAAGGACTTCTTCAGCTTACAAACATAGTCTTCTTTTCCCGGAACCTCGAATCCTTCTGGCTGAGTCATGTAAATTTCTTCCTCCAACTCTCCATGTAGAAAAACTGTCTTCACGTCTAGCTGCTCGAGCTCCAAGTCATAATGTGCCACTATTGCTATTAGCACTCTGATCGAAGTATGTCTGACCACTGGTGAGAAAATCTCATTATAGTCAACTCCTTCCCTCTGCGAGAAGTCTGGTGCAACCACCCGAGCTTTAAATTTCATGCCCTCTTTAGAAATGATCCCTTCCTTCTTCTTGTAGATCCACTTGTTTGTAACAATCTTCCTTCCCTGTGGTCGTTTGACTAGCTCCCAAGTCTGATTCCTGTCATGGGATTCCATCTCATCTCCCATTGCGGCAAGCCACTGATCAGCTTCACCACCCGAAACTGCTTCTCTATAGGATTGTGGCTCTCCTGCATCCACTTCCTCAGCAACCTGAAATGAATACGCCACCATGTCCTCGAAGCCATACCTCTGTGGAGGTACTCCTGCAGTCGCTCTCTTCGGTCTACCGGAAGCAATAGACTGTTGAGCTCGTGCACTGGACTCTGAAGTTTCTGTCTCTGCAGAGGCATCCTCATCATGTTGATCTTCTCCACGTTGGTGCTCAAACTCACTCTCATTGAGAGTTTGCAGCTCCACCTGCTTATCAACATTCCTGCTACCTTCAACAATAGTAACCTTCAACATGGGGTTAAACATAGACTTCTCATCAAATACCACATTTCTACTAAGTATAACTCGATGCTCAGAAGGCGACCAGACTCGAAATCCTTTAACTCCATCTCCGTAACCCACAAATACACCCTTCTTTGCCCTTGGGCTTAGTTTACCCTCATCCACATGATAATAAACAGGACACCCAAAAACTTTCAGTGAAGAGTAATCAGCAGGCTTACCATACCACACCTCATAAGGAGTCTTCAACTCGATACCTGTGTGAGGTCCACGGTTGATCAGGAAGCACGCCATGTTCACTGCTTCTGCCCAGAATCTTCTCTCTAGTCCAGCATTAGAGAGCATGCACCGTGCTCTCTCCAACAATGTCTGGTTCATCCTTTCTGCAACGCCATTCTGCTGGGGTGTATCTCTAACAGTCCGATGACGGGCAATCCCTTCATCCTTGCAGAATTCGTTGAACTCAGAACTGCAGAACTCCAGACCATTGTCCGTTCGCAGCTTCTTGATCTTCTTTCCGGTCTGATTCTCCACCAATGTCTTCCACTGCTTGAACTTCGTGAAAGCCTCACTTTTCTGCTTCATCATGAAAATCCAAGTAAATCTCGAATAATCATCAATAATAGACAGAAAATACCTGCTGCCTCCAATGGATTCAACTCGCAAAGGACCCCAACAGTCGGAGTGGAGGTAATCCAGTATCCCCTTCGTCCGGTGGATACCCTTCTTGGGAAACTTGCTGCGATGTAGCTTCCCAAACACACAATGCTCGCAGAATTCCAAATCCTGCACCTTGTGCCTGCAAAAAATATCCCTCTTCGACAGAACTTGCATCCCCCGTTCACTCATATGCCCCAATCTCATGTGACAGAGAGTGGTCATATCTTCCTGTTGAACCTGAGACGATGCAACAGCAGCAGAACCAGACAACACAGACCCTTGTAATCCATACAAGGTCCCACGCTTCACGCCCTTCAGCACCTTCCTTGAACCTTTGCAGACATACACAACTCCACCTTTTCCTTTGAAGCTGAAACCCTTGCTGTCGAGTAGACTCAAGGAGATCAGGTTCTTTGTCATTCGTGGAACATGCCTGACATCATTCACGGTACAAAACGAACCATCATGTGTCCGAACCTTTATGGACTCAATTCCAACAACCTTGCAGACAGCTCCATTTGCCATGACCACGTTACCACCATCTATCTGCTCGTAGGTTGTGAAGCAAAATAGAGTTAAGCTGTTCGAGATGTTCCCTCAAAGGCGTACCTTCTTGCATCCTCAAGCTGAACAACCGTTGCTTGAGATGCAGCTTGTTGGTTAGAGACTTCGTCATATACAGACTCTCCAGTTTCAACCACAAGTCCGCGGCAGTCTTCTCAGCAGCGACTTCAATGATGACGTCATCAGACAACGATAGCATGATGGTCGAGTGGGACTTCTCCTCCAGGGTATTCCACTCATCGTCATCGACCGCTGCCTTCTTCTGTTTCGCAGACAGCGGCCCCCACAGCCCTTGCTGTTTCAATAAAGCCTGCATCTTGATATGCCATATAGCGAAGCTGTTCTTCCCTGTGAACTTTTCGATCTTCATGTTCACCGACGTCATTCTTCCGAATCGAAAACCCTAGCCTGATTTCCAACCGTGGCTCTGATACCACTTGTTATAAACGCGCTGCTACGGATCGGGAAATCTCCGGAATCGACAAAGCAAGAATACGAAAGCGAGAATCGAAAACACGACACACGATTTACGTGGTTCATTAACACGATGTGTGTTAGCTACGTCCACGGGCGAGAGAGAGCCAGTTTCACTATATCGAGGAGATTATAGATTACAGAGGAGTATGAGAAGTATTTATAGTACTTCTCCATGTGGGTCTAAACCTAATCCAATCTGCCAAAGGAAACGGTTACAGACCAACTTGAAGCGGCTGATAGTCCTATTCAAGTCATATCAACACAAGAAGATTCTTTCACAGAGCAACTTGAAGCTCCGAGGAGTTGCTCTTGCTAACCGTTGTGCTCAGTATAAAATCAAGACCGAATTGGGACCGAACCGGGTCAAGACCGAACCGGATCAAGACCGGACTGATCCAATCCAATCTTTGGTTCTTATATTTTCAAAAAGACCGGACTGGACCGGATCAATTTGGGCCAATTTAACCGGACCGGACCGTAGCCACCCCTACTGGAGAGAGGGATCAAAATAGATGTAACCCTTATGGATATCACTATAACCGAGAAAGACACAACGAGAGGTTTTGGGCATTAACTTGGTACGCTCGGATCGGGAAAGAAGGACAAAGCAGATACAACCGAAGACACGACCCCGAGAATAAAGAGGATGCATGGAATAGAGCTGGAAAAAAGGACTAAACAGACCAAGAACAGGAGTGATCTGATAGTTAATGAGACAAACGGCGGTGAAGACTGTTTCTGGCCAGAACGTGGAAGGGGCATGAGAGGCAAGGAGAAGGGCTCGAGTAATCTCCACAACATGGCGATTTTTACATTCTACTAAACCATTCTACTGAGAAGCTCCAGGACACGCCTTTTGAGAGAGGATCCCAAGTGACTTGTAGAGTTGAAGAAGAGGAGTGGAGCTGAACTCTCCCCCCTTGTCGGAGCGAATAATGCGAATGGTTTTAGAAAACTGAGTCTGGATCATGGTAATAAATTCAGTAGCAACGCTAAGCAGATCAGACTTAAGACGTAAAAAATAGACACACGTGTATCTAGTAGCAGGATCAACAAATAGGGAAAAATACTTATAAGCATGCCGAGATGTCATAGGACTCGGCCCCCATAGATCGGTATGAATGAGGTGGAAAGGCTCAGTAATGGTAGTGTGGCTAGAAGGAAATGAAATGCAAGTGGCCTTAGCTTCCACGCAACATGTACAAGAAAGATCAGAGGAAGATCAAATTGCACATTATTGCCAAATAATTTTTATTTAAACATAGTGGAAAGCCGACGAGAATGGGGATGACCCAAACGAGAATGCCACAACTGAAATGTTTTGTCACGAACACTAGAAAAGACTGGCAAAGAATCAATGTTCCTAGATACCGAAAATGAAGAGGGTACCCTAGACACCGACTGAGAAACCAACGACGACGATGATAAAGCAAGCCGAGCTGCTAGTTCTTCAAGATGAAAAATCCGGCCCTTCTGGCGAGGTGTTTTCTCCGGGCTCTTTGTTCTTCGCGGGTGGGGCTGTCGCTCGACCTGCCTCTTCCCGGTTTGTTTAGCCCTGATTGAGGCTTGTTAGCTACTGTTTTCATCTTCTCTTTTTCTTTCTTTTGTGCTTCCTGTGTCCCCTGTTATTCCTCTTGGACCCGGCTCGCTCCACCACTTATGGGGCGCTTCTTCGGCTGTTGTTCCTTTGTCTTTGTTTTTGGTTTATCGCATTCATAAAAAAACCATGATATAGAATGGTACTAAATGTCTCTTTTTTTCAAAAATATATCAAAGTGAATATATTTTGAAAACACAATCAAAATTTTAATAAATGAGTTCAGCATTCCTAATTCTAGTTCCACGATAGTATGCATAATCAGATTTTGAACCATTAGTTTTAAGTGAGGCCATGTCTTTTCCTATTTTTTTAATCAACTTTTATCTTCATCGTTTTATTATGGATTTCAAAAAATTTATACAGATGGAACGAAGTAAGGGCATATGGAAGTAGGAATGACAATTTGAACCCGCAATGCCGAGTATTACCCGAGCTCACCAGCGATGGTGCGGGTATTACCCAACCCGCAATAGCATGGGGCGGGGCAATGAGTATCTACTTCCGCACCATCATGCCTTGCCCCTCCCCATTCTTGGCCCTTTTTATCTCAATTTCTTACCGTATCTATTCACATTTCTCCTACTTTGACTTTTGTTCAACTAGTTAGGTTTAATCTTTCAATTAGTTAGAGTCAATTACCCATTCTATTATCACTATTCTTCATATATAAAGTGTTTCCCCCTTCTTTTTATCGTGAAAAGTATAATTTTACGTGTATTTTTATCAAATAACATGTCAGAGTGGCCCGACCCGCCCGTACCCGCGCGGATATTACCCGCCCCGGCCCATAGTACCTAACGTGGAGCGGGGCATGCGTATTGAGGTACCCGCCCGCTCCCATTGCCATCACTATATGGAAGCGGCTTTGGGCTTGGATTCTCAGTGGCGGCCCAGTGTCGGTACCCACCGCCTTTCTTCTTCTTTTGGGACTGAGTTACTGGTTGGCCAATAAACTTCTCCTTGAAATTTGTGAGTGACTTGATCAAGTTGCGCCGGTGGCAGTTGGACCTGTCTTGAGGCCGCCGCCAATTCCTTCTTTGTATTTGGTTGTATTTCCTCTATTTGGCTTCTCATGGGCTCCAATGGAGACCTCTAGTAGGCTCCCCTCCATTGGGCTACGTCCAATAGGTGAAAAACTCCTTATTCTTTTCATATATGTTCATTGATCCTTAATAATTATTCAAGTACACATCCAAATCATCCTAGATTGCATTTTCATTGAAAAGCACAAAAACATTCTAAAAAGTAGAAAAAGTTACAAAAACACATCAAATATTTGAGAATTAAGCATAAAATATAGAAAAATATTCTAAAGATGTATTGAAAGAAAGAGAATCAACTATGCGAGTTATAATAACTATAATTTGAGTGTTCTCAATACACCAATCTAACCTAATCCATCCACTCAAATATCCTACTATTCAAATTCATTTAAATTCAATTCATTTAATCCAAATCCAAATGGATTGTTAGATTCATAAATATTTGGAAAATTACAGTTTAGTACCTCCATGTTTTATTTTAAAATATCATACACAAATTTTATTTTATTCATAAAACTATCATCGAAAAATTGAGTTTTTGTACCTGACATATTTTATTATGCAATGTATATGTCATTTGGATCCACTAATACATTTGATTTAATTTATAAATCCACCAATCATTTGATCTACAAATAATATATTTTTCAATATATTTTGAGAAAAATAAATTTCATACCACTATACCACTTGTTAGCACCATGATATTACTTGGTACCACCTTTGCTTTTAAGTTGGTTGAAGTTGTATGATTTCATTATCATGGTATAGAAGTAAGACACCTAATATATGTCTAAAATGTTTTTTTGTCAAAAATATGTGAAAGTGAATGTTGTTTTGAAAATCAAAACTAATATGATTTTTCTGTGACAAAAATTTGAAGTCAAACTTAAGAAAATAATTCTGAGTAGGGAAAAAATTTGGTCATGGTCATCCGCTCCCCGTTTCTTGAGAGGGGAGTTGATAGGATGCTAAAACCTTTAAGTGAAATATTTAATAATTTATTGCATAAAAAAATAAAATGCGAGGAGATAATGAATACACATAAATTAGTTATGAGAGGCAGGCATGCACACATAATATCCTTTCATTGATGTTAATAGGGTTTCTTTATCACTTTTGTCCATGCCCTGTCTGATCCTACTCGGCGTAGGGATTTTTGGGATCAGATCACTAATCTTAGGACTAGTGTTGAAGATAAATGGGTAGTTATTGTGGACATGAATGCGGTTTTGTTCTATGAAGAAAAATAGGGTGGGAATGAGGTTAGAAATGTGTCCACAGTACCATTTAAATCCTTTGTTGATGTGAATGGATAATGGATATGGGTTTTAAGGGCTACCCTTTCACGTTGAAGAACAATCAAGAGGGGATGAGACGGATTGAAGAGAGGCTTGATCGTGGTCTTTGTTCTACATCGTGGTTCTCTTTGTACAACAATGCTACGATTGTCCATGAGCTTCCAATTGAGTCCGGCCATAGTCCTCTTAGATTATAGTTTGAAGGGAGTCGTTTTAGTATGAGGACGAACTATTTTGGAGCCAAAGGGCTAGTGTTGACTGGCTTAAAGTGGGGGACGAAAACAATAAGTTTTTTCATGCCTCTACCTCTCTTAGTAAGCTTAGGAACAAAATTTCAGCTCTGAAGGATGATGATGGAAATGTGATTACACAGCCTCAAGCTCTTTCCTCTCACATTATTGGCTTTTACCAGTCGTTGTTCACGAAGAAAGATGGTCTCAATTTTGAAGCACTTCAGGACAATCCGAAACTAGTTTCCAATAAAATGAATCTTAATCTGGACAGAGAGCCTACTGTGGAAGAGATTAGAATTGCGGTTTTCGACCTTGGTCCTTCAAAATCACCAGGACCTGATGGTTTTGCTGGCTCCTTTTACCACAAGTTTTGGAGCAAAGTTGGACCGGACATTTGTAATGAAGTGATTCATTTCTTGCTCCAAAGACGATATCCCAATACAGACCCATTAGCTGTTGCAACTTCAGATACAAAATTATTCAAAAATTATTTCCAGTCGAATGAAGAAATGGCTACCTGGGTTAGTTTCTGAAATGCAGGCAGCATTTACAGGAGGAAGACTCATTTAGGATAATGATATTATTGTTCATGAGATGTTGCGTAACTTCAAAAATCGTCGCTATGGTGATTGGGACATGATGGTGAAGTTTGGATATGTGGAAAGCATATGATTTAGTGGAGTGGGATGGCCTGTTGGGACTTTATTTTCCAAATGGTGACTTGTTTTCGGAAGTTAAGGGGCGAAAGAGTTCATGGATCTAGAATGGTTTTTGTGAGGCCAAGGAGCATATGAAGACTGGTCTGTTGAAAGGGATTATGTCAGGAGAGGGTTCTCATTTCCACTACGACCCTTGGTTGCCTTCCATTCAAAACTTCAACGTATCTCATCTGGGTTTGGATCCTTCCGGTGTTAGTGATTGCATTGATAATGATAATCGCAGTTGGAAGATAGATGCAATGAGGAATCTTGTGCCTGATGAGGAATCCAAGTGTATCAGATCTGATTGTCAGAGCTTGACGATTGGGTTGAAACAAGATCCGAGCGTTTGGCCATGGCAATGTCGGGCAACTCTTGCCCAAATTGTCTCCATTCTTTGTGTTTCTCCGTGGATCTCGGTAAAGTTTGTTCCCCGTTGATTCAATGTCTTGCTTATTGGATTGTGAGGAACTCTCGTCTTGGTCTCCTTCCTCCTGAATGGGCTGTCATTGTCGATCTTATCGCTCCATTATTGTAATTATATTGCTTCCCACTTGTGTTGGTTTGGAATGAAATGATGATTGATGTTGTAAAAAAAAAAGTTGGAGCAAGCAGGACAAGAACATGGAAGACGAAGAAGGAAAAGGAAAGATAAGACCGAGCAAGAATGGTCAAGCGGGGCATAACATTATTGGGCATTGCACACCAAACGTACATAAATATAACATCGGATGGATAAACAAGAAAGAGTAGACGGAAAGGGAAATTAAATGTTGGACCGGATAACATGAAATATTTGGTATAACAATGAAATCGTTTTCTTTCTATAAGTACTATAGTCCAGAAGGATTTCTTACATATCCAAAATGTCCCCTCGTTTAGCCGGAGTAGTTAGTGTCACGGTGATGTTACACTCGCTGGCGCATGCCCTTTAATTTCTTATACTTCTAATTGATTATATGGATTTGAGATCTTCCGAGGGGATGAAGTGAACCGCCATCGTTCTCAAGATAATCTTGTGGGACCAAATCCATAGGAGACGAGACGACGAGGCAGCAATAGAAGCTACGAGTTAGCTAGATAGCCTTATGACAGATTTTATGAGGGTATATTGCAAGTTTGGTCACTTGAATTACTAAACAGTATCACGTTTGCCACTAAAACTAGTTTACTCCATTCATGTTCACTAAAATTACTTCAATAGTTTATATTTTATCACTCTCCGTTAGTCTCCATACTTTGTATTTGTGGAGGGCTTCAAGAAAGACTTTCTTAAATGATTTATGGCTAAATTACACGTTTGGTCACTCCAATTATGCAAATCTTTCACGTTTGCCACCGAAATTACTTTTCTTTATTATTCGCCACTAACTTTATGAATCGTTTCACTGTTAGTCACCGGCCGTTACACTCCGTTAAATTTGTCCTACGTGGCAGTCAACTATAAAGTTTGACCGTTAACTAAATGACGTGGAAATTTAAAAAAATAAAAAAATAAATTTATTTTCCACAACATCATTTCACTTACTTTGTCTATCTGATTTATAATATTAATTATTTAATAGAAATTAATTAAATTAAAAAGTAATTATCAACCAACACCATAATCTCCCCCGCTACGTTGGCGGAGAGACCCGGATGGTCGCATCCACCGATCATTGACGGAATCCCCGCCGTCGTTCTGGTCAACCACGATCACTCTGCTCCCCTTGTAATATTCCTCGCCTCCCCCGCTGTTGCTCACCACCGTAGCCATTATTATAGCTATAAGTGCCAGCCTCGCGTCATCCCAACATGTTTTGCCGACGAAAGCCTCTCTCTCTTTGGAATCAACGAGAAGTCTAGCGAGCACACTTGTCCTTTCCGATATTTTCTCTTTCTCTTCCTCGGCTTCCGCAGTCTCCGGCAGACCAGAGTTGCCTCCGGTCGTCTTCGGTTCTCCATAGGTTGCTGCCTCCGAGTCCCGTGATTCGCCTACAACAACACAAAAACAGAGCACTTCCTCAACTTCGCCATAATCAGACAATGCGTTAATCAATCCGGTCCAACTACAGCTACGCAGTCGAAGGGGAGGAAAAAGAAAACAACTTCTGGATTGGGGTTTGGCTGGGGTGACTGTAACCAATAAAGGGAGGATTGTGTAGCTTTGAGAAGCAACGGCTATGGAAAGACACAGGAAAAATAGGGGAAAAGAAAAGGAAGGGAGAAAGCAGAGCAAGTAGCGGAGGCAAAAAAGTATGGTGTGTTAAATGGTTAGATTGTTAACCTTTGAGCTCCGATAATTAATTGCGGACGCATTGTGTTAAACGAGTAGAAGTAGGAGATTGTCGTGCGGTGGACGGCGGAGAGACCTGGATGGCTGCAGCCAAACGAGTATATAATTGCAACAGTAGGGAGGCCGGAGAGCTTGGCGAGCTTGGAGACGAGGGAGGAGAAGGTTGTCGATCGGTGGATGGGGAATATCCGGGTCTCTCCGCCGACGTAGAGAGGAGGAGATTGTCGTGCGGCCTTATAATTATCTTTTGTAATTTAATTAACTTTCATTAAATAATTATTTTGATAAATCATATAGCCAAAGTAAAAGGACCGATGACGTGGAAAAATAATTTTTTGTAATTTCCACGTCATCTAGTTAACCGTTAAACTTTATAGTTGACTGCCACGTAGGACACATTTAACGGAGTGTAACGGCCGGTGACTAACGGTAAAACAATTCATAAAGTTAGTGGCGAATAAGAAAGAAAAGTAATTCCGGTGGCAAACGTGAAAGATTTGTATAATTGGAGTGACCAAACGTGTAATTTAGCCAATGATTTATCATGCATATAATTTGTTTGACACACAGTTGGTAATTGAAATAAGTTAGGATGAATAGTTTTATATGTACAGAAGGGAAATCCAAGAAAATATTAAAAAAATCAAATATTCTTATGATATCTTATAATTTAAGTGTACCATAATTATCCAAGTTTTAAATTTTAAAACAACATTGGGCTAGTTTGACCGTGCTTTACCTTTTGCAAAACCAGTTTTTGACTCGAACTTTTAAAATGCACTAAAAACACAGTTTAGTGTTTAGTTGAAAAACTATCGGAATTGTTTTTTAATTTAAGAGTCCATGTAAAATGGATAAAAAAGCAAAAAATGAAAAGTAGTCAAAAGTCTTGTTTGATTTCTTTTATATTAAATAATATTATTTTCTAGTTTATTTTTGTTTTGAATAAGATAAATGAACGAAAATTATGTCCACGGAAAAAAATTTTAATATAATAAAGATAATCTTGTACTTTCAAACAGATTGTTGATATAACTCCAACTCGAATCCTCCGTTATTATATTATAAAAAGCACTTTTCAATTTTCTTCAAAACCCGAAGTGTTTGGTCCAATTTCAACTTTTGAAATAGAAAAACAATTCTAAAATCGGGCTAAACATAAATAATAGTCAAAGGTGTGTAATTCCTATCAATGACTAAAAAGTAAAAATTGACATCTTTATATTTTTAATTGAATTCAATGTTGGCTTTCTGCAATTCTCTCATCAAATTAAATGTAACCTTTCATAAATTCTAATGGTGTAAATAAACATGCATCGACATATCAACGACCCTTTCTTATTTCATGAACATTCAAAAGATTGAGTAGTCAACAAATCCAAAATATTAACAGGTTAAATATTTCACAAAATTAAATATTCTCTCTCCTTTTTTATCTCTCCTCTCGTTCTCTGAAGAAACCTAGATCGGCGATGGCCGCCTCGCCGGCTTCCCCGGCTGGCGAGGGCTCCACATCCTGGGTTAGTCTTTTTGCTGTTGCTCCAGAGATGAGACTCACCTTCAGGCCACCAGAGCGGGTTAACGATGGGTTTAGGATTCCGAAAGAGGTCAAGGAGAAGGGCGCTGTGCGATGGCGGGATTCCCTTGTGGGGCAGTTCGTCGGGAAGCGTCCGGAGGTAGCAAAGCTCCAGTCATGGGCGAATAAGCTTTGGGGGAGAGATGGCACAGTGAGGGTCTCGCGATTTGGTCCGCGGATGTTGATTTTTCAGTTTCCTTCTTCTTCGTCGTGTGAGTGGGTTTTTACTTCAGGTCCGTGGCATTTCAGAGGGAACCCAATTTTTTTTCAGGAAATGGGAAGTGGGCATTCAGCCAATTGTTCCTCAGGTTGGAACGTTGCCGATCTGGGTCACGATTAGAGGGTTACCGCTGGAATACCTGGGCAGTGATGGGGTTGAATAGGTTGCTAGTGTAATTGGGAAGCCGCTCTGGACTGATCAGAAGACTAGGGTAGGTGCCCAACTGGGATTTGCGAAAGTTTGTGTTGAAATTGCAGCTGATTGTGGATTCCCGGACAAGGCTCGCTTCTACCCTGATAATGACTCTGCATTTGATATTGGTTTGGAATACTCACATCTTCCGAAAGTCTGCTCTAAGTGTCGGGTCTTTGGTCATAGCTGTTTGCAGGAACCTTTGCAGCAGTGGAGGGTTAAGGATGCTGATTTAGTGGGGGATGTGCAGGATGATGCTGTGGAAGGTGGTCAAGGGGGTTTGGATTCTGAGGGTGGAGTAGCAGGTGAGGTTACAGAAGGTGGGGAGAATCAAGAGGCTGCTGAATCTCAGGTTGTTGTAGAGGCAAACGAGATGATTAGAGATGAAGGGGAGGAACAGGATGCTGATGCAGTTGCTGCATCGGGTGGGAATTTGGGTTCAGTGGCCGAGGGGATAGGTGTTGGGGGAGGTTCAGAAGTAGGCAAGTCTGTTGTGTTGGAAGCTGAGCTAGAGAATGAGCATGGCATTGGTACAGTAGAAGGGAGGGAGTCAGAGATACAGGGTGATGAGTCTCATTCTGAGATTAATGTCAGTGGTAAGGCTGATGGCATCCCTGCCCTTTCCAATGGGGGCTCCCCTCTGAGCTTTGCTCAAATAGTGATGGGATCATCACCTCTAGGTGGGAGTCCTGTTGCTATTGAGCAATCGTCTGTGAGTGGTAGGTCACCAATAACTGGGAACCTTCACCCTCAGACATCTCAGGGGGATAAAGGGAAGGAGAACAGGCAGCCACTCATTGACAAGGGAAAACGAGTTTAGATTGATTCTCCTCTGGTGCCTATTCAGCCAAGGAGGGGAGGAAAGGGTGGAAAGGGAAGGGGTAAGCGATGAAAATCCTTACCTGGAATACAAGAGGTTTTAAGGCAGAAGGTAAATATACAGCTATATTAAAGAAGATTAATAAATATAGTATAGACATAGTAGCAATACTAGAACCTAGAATAAGATCCTCTAAGACAGACAAACTAGTTGAGAAGAGATTCCCAGATTGGAAAAAGAGAATTCAGCATAACCCTAGTGGCCTGGGGAAGATATGGTTACTCTGGAAAAGTGATATTCAGCTCATTGTCTTACATGCTTCTGATCAATTTATTCAGTTTATGGTAGGAGGGCTGCAAATGTTTTTTGGTACTGTGGTATATGCTTCAAATGAAGAGAACAGTTGAAGGGAGCTTTATAAAGAGTTTAAGAGAATTAAAGTGGCACATGCTCCATGGATTGTCTTGGAGGATTTTAATGATGTAAGAAATCCAGCAGAAGCATCTAATTCTCCAACAGTTGATTCTAAAATGATGGTGTTTAATGATTGGATTAACGAGCTTGAGTTAGAAGAGCATCAAGCAACAGGGCCATGGTTTACTTGGCTGAATAAGCAATTTGCTAATCCAATAGCCAAGAGACTAGGTAGGGTGCTTGTTAATTTTGAATGGTTGGACAAGGTGAAGGACAACAAAGTTTATATCCAAACCCCTGGGGTTTCAGATCACTGCCCCTTGTATGTTGACACTAGTTCTTCTATGAAGTCTCTGCCCAAACCATTCAAGTTTTTCAAATTCTGGATTAGACATCCAAAATTTGATGATCTTTTGGCAGAAGCATGGCATAGTAGGGTGACTGGTCATCCACTCATCAGGGTCTGCAAGAAGTTAAAGAATCTGAAGAATTTGTTGAGGAAATTAAATAGAGAGGAGTATTCGGATTTAAGGGAAAGGGTTAGAGGCAAAGAAGCAGAAGTTCAGAGTATGCATCAGGAGGCGTTGTCTAATCCCTCATCTGAGAATTTTGGCAGAATGACTCAGCTGGAGCAGGAACTGAGAGCTTTATACTATGATGAAGAATCATTTCTCCACCAGAAGTCAAGGGAAACTTGGTTGAAAACAGGTGATTCTAACTCAGCTTATTTTTTACAGATCTATAAAAACTAGGCAGAAGAGAAGTACAATCAGAGTACTGAAAAATGAGCAAGGGGAAAAGATACAAGATGTTGATGAGATGTCTCAAATAGCAGTCAGATTCTATGAGAAGCTCCTTGGAGTTGAGGATTCGGAGGTTGTAAGTCAAACAGATGAGTACATTTCAGGGTTGCTGAAGTGGAAGCTTACTGAGGAGCAAACTGAAGGTTGCTGTGACACTTTTACAGAGGAGCAGATCAAAAATGTCATCTTTAAAATGGATGGGGACAAAAGTCCTGGTCCAGATGGGTTTTCTGCGGCCTTCTTCCAGTATGCTTGGCCAGTTATTGGTTCAGAGGTAACTGCTGCTATTCAATACTGCTTTGAACAAGATAGGTTACCTAGACAGGTGAATGCCACTATATTAGCTTTGATCCCTAAGACCCCTAACCCTGATGAAATGAGGAACTTTAGACCTATTTCATGCTGCAACATATTGTACAAGTGCATTTCTAAGCTTATAGCCAATCGTCTAAGTCCACTTCTCCCTGCCCTGATTAGCAAAAATCAAACAGCCTTTGTTAAAGGGAGATTGATTGGGGAAAATATTCTTATGGCCCATGAACTGGTTAGCAAGTATTCCCACAACAAAATATCCCCTAGGTGTTCTATTAAAATCGACATTATGAAAGCTTTTGACTCGGTTGACTGGTCATTCATTTTCCAAGTTCTTAAATGTATGGGGATCCCAGAGAGATTTATTACATGGATTAGAATGTGTGTGAGTACCCCAATGTTGAGTGTTTGTTTTAATGGTGGACTGGTGGGTTATTTCCCAGCTAAGAAAGGCTTCAGACAGGGAGACCCTCTGTCTCCTTACCTTTTTGCAGTAGCCATGGAAGTTTTTACTTGTTTGATTGATCACTCAGCTGCTGCTGGGAGATTTCCTTTCCACCCCATGTGTAAGGGGATAAATCTCACTCATCTCTGCTTTGCTGATGACCTTTTGGTCTTCAGTGATGCCTCAAACTATGGGATTCAGGAGCTGCAGAGAGTTTTGAATCAGTTTAGACAGATTTCTGGCCTCAAGTCTAACTCTAGTAAGTGTGAAATATACTTTGGAGGGTTACCTCATGAGGAGAGGAAAGTTAGAGCTGATAGATATGGTTACAAGTTGGGAGAGTTCCCTGTCAGGTATCTGGGGGTGCCTCTGATTTCTGGAAAACTGAGCTTATCAGCTTGCAAACCTCTTATTGAGAAAATTGTTGCTAGAATCACTCCTTGGAAGTCCAAGTCTTTATCTTATGCTGGTAGAATTGAATTGGTGGGTACTGTGCTCTATAGTCTGAATCAGTTTTGGATGTCTGTTTTCCTTCTCCCCAAGGCAGTGATTCGAGAAGTGGAGAGATTGTGTAGTAATTTTATATGGGGAGTGGAAAGAGGGGTAAAGCTCAGAGCCAATGTGGCATGGAAGAAAATCACCTATCCTAAAAAAGAGGGAGGGCTTGGATTTAGGGACATGAGCACCTGGAACTATGCTTGTGCTGCAAGGCATGTCTGGCAGATTTTACTACAGGAGGGGTCTCTGTGGGTTGCAATGGATTCATAAATACAAATTGAAAGGGAGATGCTTATGGAACTATACCTGTACTTCAGGGTCCTGGAATTGGCTAAAGATATTAAAGCTCAAAAGTAGACTTGCCCCATTTATTTTGAGCAGAAATGGTGTTTTGCTGCTGGATGGTTTACCTATGCCCCGATTCTCTATAAAGAGAGTATGGCAGCTTCTAAGGCCTTCTCAGCAGAAGGTTGCCTGGTGGAAACTGCTCTGGAAAGGTGTGGCCATTCCCAGTAACTGATTGATCACTTGGCTGGTTAATAGAGATAGCATACATACAAGAGACAAGATGCAGCGATGGGGATTTCAAGGGCCTTTGCACTGTGTTCTTTGTGGTGCAGGAGTTGAGAGTAGGCAGCACCTGTTTGCCCTCTGCCCTTTCACTAGGCAGATTATTGATAACTTATTTGTAGGTTGTTTGCAGATCCCATTGTTCCAGAGTTGGGGGGATATGATTTCATGGTTGATTGAGAAATATGATAAGCAAACTAAAGAGGCAGAGACAGGAAGACTTATCTGGCAGTCATGGGTTAGTCAGATGTGGAGAGAAAGATGTTGCAGAATGTATGGGGGAAAAGCTAGGGGTTTGAATGATGTTTTGGCTGTTATTAGAGCTGAGGTTATGTTTGTTCTAGGAAGAGAGAGGGTGAGTTCTTTTTGGGTCGACTAGTTTGTTTTTGTTTCAGAGGTAGTTTTGTTTGTTATTGCTGATGTAAACAGGCTGATTCTGTTCTCCCCTAGCTAGCAAGGGTGTTGCTAGCAAAATTTTCCTTTTTGATGAATAAGATCCCACAGATTCATAAAAAAAAATATATTAACAGGTTGTTTTTATATTTTATATTCCAATTTATTTTTTCTAGCAGCTTCTTAGTACATACACGTGGACAATGGAAGAGTGTCCCTTCCCTAAGCATGCATCATGATTAACCAAGTGCACAACTTCCTTTGTCTCTTTACTTTTTAAAGTTTTCTTCTACCTCTTTCAATTCCCGTCCTCTCTCCCTCGACGCTAACGCTTCAACAAATTAAAAGCTTGGATGGCGAGTTTAGAGTTGTGAAGGAAAGAGAAGTCGGATTTTAGACCCATGACATTGAGCCGGATTAAATTACTTTTACTAAAGCTTATAATCTCAAAGATGTCATCTTGCATGCATCGCATTTGGAGTCTAGACGGATGGAAGCGCGGTGATTTGTTTTTCCCATTCAAGTGGTTTAGCAAGTGAGAATGGAGGGATATTCCAAAAGTGTTTAGTTTGTTGCAAAGGTAAGTGTACCTATTCATCTTTGCATGTGAGAATTTGGAGCAGATGGGGGACAGTCGGAAATGAAAGGGGGCTCTATTTTTGCAACCTCAGTTTTTTCATTAGAGCTTCGGAATAGGAGGATGCTGCCGATTTGGATGGCCAATAAGAGTTTTATTTAATTTCAATTTTATTTAGTGGGCCTGTCTGATGTTCTTACTTCTTTGCATGTATGATGTATCTCATAATTTAATTCCTCCTTGCAGATTGAAGCGGAAACAAACTTGGTCACTCAGCGCTCCGATTTGCCGGTTGCTTTTCAAATGTTGGCGGAGGTGAGTCAAAACTTAAATCGAAACCCTCTTCCGATTCGTCGTGGGAAAGGGGAAGAGAACGAAGAAGCTTCTGGAGGGGGCTTACGGTTCTTTTCTCAAATCCAGAAGCAGAGGTAATTAAGAGTCCAACTCAGCCAGCCACCAATCAGAAAATGGGAGGAATAACCATGATAGAAAATTGGCTATCCAACTTGGACAATCGCAAATCGGTCGACAGGGGAGGATCACGAATCGGTAATTGTTGAGGGTGATAAATTGATAATGCGAACGAAAGAAGTGACGGGTAGGAAGCAGGGGATCTCGGGACGGAACAAAAGGGGTGCACAGGTGCTTACGGTGTACCTACCCGTAGCTCACTGGACCCCTTAAGCAATTAGGCGCTATTTATATACTAATAATTGAAAAAATTTCTCCAATTTGAAAATTAGTACAGATATATTAGGTAGGAGAGGCAGGCATGCACGCTCAACACTAGGACAGAGAAGCTACAAGAGAATGAAAAACGAAGTAGGAAAAGGGAACGATAAGACCGAGCAAGAGTAGTCAACCGGGGCATATCATTATCGAGTAGTGCACACCAACGTGCATATATATAATAACATGAGATGGATAAGAAAGATAACAGTAGACGGAAAGGCAAATAAAAAATCAAGCGTCGTGCGTAGCAGATGATGGATTTTCATTAATTATGGGCGGGGGACCTAGATGTAAGTGTCTAAATCCTTGAATCCCTGCTCTATAGCATTCCAGAAAACGTCCAAATTGAATCCGCCTGATGCAGTAGCTGAAATCCATGAGTAGGTCAAAGTCCAGGTAATTGTGGAACCTCGAGAGTTGGGGCCATCGTCGGCGTTATTGGGATCCACCTTTACGACCAGGGAGGCAGAACGAAAGTGCCTGCCCACGAAGTTCCTATCATTGTTAAAGGTGGATTCGACGGTTCGAGTGGCATGATCGACCCTGGTAATCTGCTCGGTCGCCTGGCTGACCATACCTGCTGTGGCTGCAACATATATACGACGTCATACAATACGATTATTACATATATATATATTAATGAAAATGATGTGTAATTGCTTGCTAGCTACGTACCAGTTCCAAAAGTGATCTCCCGAACCGAACCGGCAGTAACACCGTCTCGGCTGGTCACTCGGATGCCTGCAATCAGGTTAGGCATGGCGGCCGGGTACATATTTGTGGCAGCAGAAATCGCTCCCCACACCTCGTTAGCGGACAATGCCATCCGGCAAGTTTTGGTTAGAACAGGCATGTTCTTGGCTTGGGGAGGATTACGAACTATTTAAGGATCAAGATCAACAACGCTAGCACTGCACTGCTGAGAATTTGATCGAAAAGAAAGGATTGTGTTGTGTTGTGTTCCTTCACCCCACATCATCGCTACATTTATACATACCCACAAAGTCAACCCTACGCGCTTGCTTCTCTTTGATCTCCTTCCGATACAACTATAATCATAATAATAATCATCATTATTAAACAAAGACTCCATTTATCGAATAATAATTCTCCATGACTGGAAATAAAAATACCGCAACTATACACTGTGCTAGTCATTCTTTAATCATTCACACCGAGCTGACTCTCACAAGTCACAACACAACAAACTCAAGTTTTCCTAAACACCTTCCTATTCTCATTGTATATTCGATCCGCAATTTTGTTTTAATTCCTATTAGGTAAGCCCAGTTAAGCTGGTCATTGTTTAAATTTCAACCACTGATCTGATAAACAAAGACTTCATTTCCTTTTAATGAATTAATCATATTATTCAACATGAAAACGAAACAAAAGATAAGAAGACCGACTTCCTTTACGATTAAATAATAAAAAAAATTGTTATACCGAATCTCACATCCGTTTTCAAAAGCATATATATATATGCTCAGTTGGTGTTTGTATGCCAGGAATTTTGGTATTGTTATTTGGGATATACCGTATCTCGTATCGAATTTGACGATATTTGTTTTCATTGAATACACATATTATTTTCTTTACTTGATATTGAGATTTAATTTCATTACTCGATATTAGTGATTACGAGACAACAACAAAGTTAAATAGCTAATACCTTAGTAACACGCCATTATTTATAATTCTTGCACACATATGTGCAGGTTGTAGCGAACAAAGTTAAATAGCTAATACCTTATTTATTCGCCCCCTTTTTCACTTTCTCTTTTTTTTTAAGCTGATTTTTTTTATGGGGATGAGACTAAAATACATTACATTGATGATCAATACCTTTTTTTCTAAGTAGTAGAAAACAAAATGATGCAATAGAAGGTGCAGTGGCCGAATGCCTATGCAGTGTCACACTGCAGACTGCAGTGCAAAATGCATCTCAAAACTATATCTTCAACTATTACCTTAGAACGTCAAATTTATTTACAAAACCATGAAAATGAAAATGTGTCACTATGACCATACAAAAGACCTCATTGCTCGTGAGAAGGGTTCAATGGGGGATAGAAGAAAGGGGTAAAGGTGAAGGTGTGAACGAACCGAAAAACAAGGCAAAGTCTCAAAGGGGTTGATCCTAGTTGTCAATGATAGGGTAGGCTTTTTGGCTCGAGTTGCACTAATTGTCTCTATCGTTTATGCTTGCATATATACAACGCAGTCCATGCGTGGTTTTGATCAAAATTGACTCTGAAGGTTCAAACTCATGAGTACTAGATGTCATACCCTACTCTATACAGATTATACTCAATTTCACCTAAGTTCGGGCACAATTCAGTTCTAGTGGGTGAATTATAAAATGAAGGTACATCATGTGAAACAGGCAATCCTACTTGCAAGCACAAGTTATGCATTTCAAGGTTAACTTGGGATAATCGGAAGGCAGATTCATACATCGAAGCATAATAAGTTCACAAACCATTCACACCATCATTTCAAACAACAACATTATACCCTATCAAGTTCAAGACACAACACATCAAACAAAGTAGAAATGACTCACCTTCACCAAGCATTATATACAAGTACATACTCTTAAACGAAAGTAAAACTCTCCACCCCACACTTAGGATGTAACATTGTCTCTAATGTTCAAAACTAGTTTCTAAACATGCAAGCATATAAAAGAAAAGTAAATAAAGGTAAAGAAGAAAAACATTGGGACAAGTTGTATACGGGTGAGGTGAGATGTGGTGGGGGAAGAAGTACCACGACGAGGATAGGGCGGCATGAGTGCTTGTTGGTGGGGAAGCTCAGCTTGAATATTGATAAGTTCTTGTGCGGGCAACGAAACCATTTAAAACTCTAGAATTTGGGGAAAAGTGAGGGAGGGGAAGAATGCATGGAGAAATTTTTTTTGGATTTGATGAAGTGGATTTTAGAATGATGTCAGTAGAGGTTGTGAGTTTGGTGGAAAAAAAAAAATTTGTAGAAAAAAATAGAAAAGAACAAGAAAAGATAAAGGGTCTGAGAGTGAGAAACTCGATGGCCTTCTCTTTTTTATATTTTTTTTCAGTTTTTTTATTGTTTTTAAATAAAATAAAGGAAAGAAAGTGTTTTGTGGTTCCTCTTTTCTTCTTGATTGCTTTTTCAACCTTTGAAGTCCATCAGTGTTACATTTCACCCCCACACTGCATTTCTCCACTGCACAAAGCATTTTTTCACTGCACATTTTCACCAAAGCATTCTGCCAATGCACCTATGAAATTGGAAAAATACCTACCTCAACGAATTTGGACTTCAAATTTTATCGAGATCCTTCAAACGTCCTAAAAAGTGAAATTATGAAAAAAAAATTTGCAAGAAAAACAAACGTCGGCTGCCTCACCAGAAGCGCTTGTTTAACGTCTCGAGCTTGACATTTATGACACTTTCAACCGATGGGAATTGAGAGATTCCCAGAATACCCACCAGAACACTAATAGAAAGCATAACCAGAATCTAACATTTGAGTTACCTTGGCTGAGCCAGGGGTATGAAAATTGGGGCAAACCTTTCTAGCATGCTTGTTTAGTCCACTGGTGAGGCGTAGGGGATGTTGAGGTGTCTCAAGCAGGTACTATTCTTGCTTAAAAGTTAGTGAAGAAGGAATAGCAACAAGAAGATCAAAATCCTTACCCAAATATTTTGGCTTTAGATAATCTGGTAAAGATTCATGCCGTTGCTTTGATCTGTCTACCCGAGATGATAGTTTTTTTATGGCTCTTTTACTTGTCTAGTGTCATTCTCCTTCAAGTATAGTACCTCTCCCAATTCTTCAATCTGCGACTTAGGAAATTTTTGCATAACCTTGGGAAAAGAAGATGTACTTTTCATTTCTTGGAAATTACTTTCGGAGGTATCAAAATACTCATGATTATGATTAAATTGAAAGACATTGAAAATTACCTCCTCTTTACCTACGCTGAAGGTCAATTTACATCTTCTTACATCAATGAATGCATTGCTAGTGGCTAAGAATGGTCTTCCAAAAATGAGAGGAACATCTTGGTCTTCTTCCATCTCCAAGACAACAAAGTCTACCAGAAATATGAATTTCCCCACCTTGACCAATACATTTTCTACTATTCTATTTGGTACCTTCATGGAATGATTAGCCAACCAAATAGGATATGAGTGGACTTTAAAGAACTCTTCAATCCCAACTTCTTGTAGACTTAAAAAGGCATCATGTTGACCGCCGCTCCAAGATCACAAAGCGAATGATCAAACTCTTTGCCACCAATAATATAAGGGATAGTGAAACTGCTTGGATCGTCCCTTTTATCTGAAACTTTATTTTGAATCATAACATTACATTTAGAGTTAAGGGTTACCTTTTCCATGTCATCCCACTTATGCTTATTAGTAAGCAACTCCTTCAAGATCTTTGCTTAGGTAGGCATTTGCTCCAACGCCTCAGCCAATGGCATGTTAATATGGAGTTGTCTGAAGAGGTTGAGGAATTTCTTGTAGTTTGGATCATCTTGGGGCTTCATCAACCTCTGAGGGAAAGGTGCAGAGGGTTCATAAGGCTTGACTCTTTCATCTTTGAATCATGTTTTGGAGGTGCAGTGTCAAAGTGCCTGCATTTTGACCCTACACATCAGTCTCTAAATTTTCTAAAGCAAAATTTTCAGCACCTTCCTTGGCTTGTGATGAATTTTGGATCTTTGAGGTTGTCTCCTTTAGCTCTTGTCCACTCTTCAACGTTATGGAACACAAATCTTTTGTCTTCCTCTCGATATTGCTTTGGAAAGTTCTCGATATGCGATCTTGAATATTTGCTAGAATTTGAGTCATTTGACTCATTTGCTCCCCCATTCTAAGTATGGATGTTTGCATAGTGTTGTTGATCACCTTTTATTCTTCAATTTGATTGGTGGTGTGAGCAAAAAATTCATCTAGCCCCTTCATGTTGTTCTCCATCTTCCTCATGTGAGAAAATATTAGCTCTTCAAACGCGGGCTTCTCCTCTTCTAGATGTTCTTTAGGTTGAAATCTAGGAGTTGCATTGTTGCTTCGTGCATTGTTCCTTGGAGAACTCTACTCTCCACCCCACTCATCTTCATTTAGGCATATTCTTTCAACAAGGACGTAGGCAGCTACGGGCTCCATGGCTGTAAATCCTCCACCAGATGCATGGTTCAATGCTTCTCTAAATACTCTCTTTATCCCATCAAAGAAGATGGAGATAATTGTCCATTCTTCTAGGCCATGGCTTGGTCATTTGAGAAGTAGCTCTTTGTAACACTCCCAAGCTTCACTTAGGCTCTCACCATCAATTTGCTCGAAATCTACAATATCCTTCTGCCTATTCATCGCCTTCGATGGTGGAAAGTACTTATCTAGGAAGGCTTTCTTTAGTTGTGCCCATGTAGTGATAGAACGTGGAGTAAGATTCTCATACCAATGGCTCGCTCGTCTCAATAGAGAGAATGGAAACATCCGCAGCCTAATTGCATCATCTGACACCCCTGGATACTTCATGGTGTCACATATGTTGCAGAATCTCTTGAGATGGTTATGTGGGTCATTAGTAGTCACACCAGAGAAAGTATATCCACTAGTAATCATGTTGATGAATGATGGTGTGATTCCCTTAACTCCAGTTCTTCGGTTCAGCTTTCCCCGTATGGTACGATCTTCAGGTGGATCATCTCTCCTCTCGTGGTGGTGGTTGATGTTTTGGTTGGTGTTGTGGCCATTGATCGCTCCCTCCTCCATGTTGTCTATTGGTGAAGAGGTGGAACTCTCAATTTGATAGCCTTTTGGTGAGGTAGGTGCCGATTTGGTTGTTTTGGCTCTCCATACCCTTGCCTGTTTTCGGTGTTGTACTTACAAACCTTCTCGATTTCGTGATTTAGTGGCAGCAAATCCTTAGTCTCACTCCTTCGCATAAGTAAGAAGAAATTTCCTGAAACTTTTTCTGCACACTAAAACACAAATCAAAAGAGTTCACTCAAACAAAATTAATTAAAATTGAATTTTGGCAATCCCCGACACCGGCGCCAAAAACTTGGTGGCAACAAAACTGCAAGTGCACAGTGTCGTACAAGTAATAAAGTGTAAGTAAAATTATCATTCTCTAGGGGATTTGTGAGATTTAATAATTAACAAATTTAGTTCAAGAAACTATAGGAATTGCAAAGGTTGTAATCAAGTGATGATTTGCAAAGATCGCACAAATTAAGTAACTCGATAAATCAACTATTTTGGCGAAAATGGTATTGGAGAGTTCTGGCGGAAACACAAGATTTTACTATTTTACCTCAATAAATTTAATTACCCTTGTCAATCAATTTAATCCATATTTCTACAGTCGGGATACCTAAAATTTGATAGCTATCTCTATCGAGAATTACCACGTACTAACTAATTAAGACAATTTCGACTATCGTAGTTAACTGAATTAATTAATTAGTCTTAAGAACGATATCCCTGAAATGACTGCATAATTCCCTATTTAATCCACTATCTCTTCGATAGGCAATTATGTCGTGTGAAATGTGTTCGGTTACTAGGTTTTCACTATCGTTAGTAACCTAGAAAACAACAAATCATTGTGAAGGTGGCCAATCAACACAAAGCGTTAAACAATTTCACACGATAGAAAATGGAAGAAAAACAAGTCATGATTATAACATCGAGGCTAGATAATGAAATCCATAGGTTTCCCCTAGAAATTGGGGGATTTAGTTCATGATGAAAAGAAAGAACATAAACATGCTAATGTTCAACATCATAACTAATTACCAAAACAAAGGAGTAGAGAAAGTACTAAGTGTTGAAGTTAACCCCCAACTTACAAGAGTCTTCCTTTCTTCAAAATGCTCAACTCCACAGTGTGCCAAAGTGAGAGCTCTCTCCTTCGATTTTTCTCTCTAAAACTAGTCTCCAAAAGTGTCTACTAAGCTCCCTAGTTGCTAACGGTTGAGTGAAGATTCCAACAAACAATAATTCGATTTGGGTCTTTACCGGTTTGGAGGCCTGCTGGACATTTGCCACTGCACGTCTGCACTTTGCCACTGCACTTTGTTTCTGAATTCATACGCACCATCAAGTTCCAAAGTGAATGTTGTGGAGAACAATAAGGGAAAGAAGAGCAATGCCATGAATAATTCCAACAACCAGACCAACAACCAGAAGAATAAAAAGAAGAAGTAGTCCCCTATGTCCACTAAGAATTGCTTCAGTTGTGGGTAATTGGGACATATTGTTCACTTCTGTCCTAATCCAAAGAATAACCAGAACGAAGGGGCTGCAAGTGAAAATGTGATTGAGAAAGTTGACCCTAGTGAGATTGTTTCAATGATTTCTGATTTACATGTGAGTATGATTCAGGAATTGAACATGGCTGGAGTCATGACCAGTGCTGATTGGTGGTATGATTCGAGGGCAACTGCTCACATTTGCTAAAAGAGAGCAATGTTCAAGGACTACACAGAGTCGACGGAAGGACATGAAGTTCTGTTGGGTGACCATCGATCAAGGTCCTTGGATCTGGAACCGGGGAGCTTTTCTTCACTTCGGGGAAGAAAGTTGTTCTCACCAATGTCCTTCATGTTCATGATGTTAGAAAGAACTTGGTTTCTGGTTTCATGCTTTGTAAGAAGGGGATAAAGGTTGTGATAGAATCTAATAGGGTGATTCTGACAAAGGCTGGTATGTTTGTTGGGAAGGCTATGTTAGTGATGGTATGTTTAAGCTAAGTATTAACAATGGTAATATTAATGATAAAGTTGATGGTTCTGCTTATATCGATGTGCATGCAAATTATAGTATGGAAAGTACTTCATTTGATTTATGGCATAATCGATCGGGGCATGTTAACTTTAAGACTCAGAAATACATGTCTAGAAATGGATTAGTAGTTTGTGGTGATGACAGTGGAGATAAATGTGAAATCTATGTGCAAGCTAAGATGAAGATAAAGCCATTTCCTAAGTTGGTTGATAGAAATTCTGAATTATTAGAATTAGTACATTCTGATATGTGTGAATTTCATGGTCAATTAACTAGAGGAGGATGTAGGTACTTCATTACTTTCATTGATGATAGTACTCGATTTACCTATGTCTATTTAATGCGAACGAAGGATAAAGCCTTTGATAAGTTTAAATTGTACAAATCTGTTGTCGAACCTCAAAAGGGTACTGTTATGGGACAATCCAAGTACCACATCGGTAATACAAGGGAAGAGACCCTTGTATATTAGTGTCCACCAAGCTCATTAGTACGAGGCCTTTTGGGGAGGGCACCCAAGAGTAAACCCGTGCGGGCTTGGCCCAAAGCGGACAATATCGTACTAATGGAGCAGCCCGATTTGTGACATGTGGTATCAAAGCCTGGTTCAGTTCGGGGCGGTGGATGTCAGTTTGGTGGACCCTCATTCAGTAACCTCATGATTTGAGATCCGAGTGTATTTGGTGGATCCATGAGAGATCCATGTTTGGGCTTGGCGGATCAAAGAGAGTTCCGCATTTGGGAAGCAAATCAAAAAGAGTTATGCATCTGGTAAAGTCCTTGTACCGAGAAGCCCATCGATACTAGGCGTTTGGCGGATCAAGATAATCACTGATGTGAGGACACGAAGTTCGTGGTCTTGTCTTGAGGGGAGGATTATTATGGGACAATCCAAGTACCACATCGATAATACAAGGGAAAATATCCTTGTATATTAGTGTCCACCAAGCTCATTAGTACGAGGCCTTTTGGGGAGGACACCCAAGAGTAAACCCGCGCGGGCTTGGCCCAAAGCTGACAATATCTTACTAATGGAGCAGCCCGATTTGTGACAAGTGGTATCAGAGCCTGGTTTGGTTTAGGGCGGTGGACGTTAGCTTGGTGGGACCATCATTCGGTGACCTCAGGGTTTGAGATTTGCGTTTGTCTGACGGGTCAAAGGTGATTCGCGTCTGGTTTGGTGGATCCAGAAGCGATCCACGTTTGGGCTACATCTGTTTGGCGGATCAAAGAGAGTTCCGCGTCTGGGATACATCTGGTTTGGAGGATCAAGGGATATCCGCGTTTGATTTGACAGATAAAAAAAAGTTCCGCGTCTGGGAAAATCCTTGTATCGAGAAGCCCATCGATACAAGGTGTCTGGCGGATCCAGATAATCGCTGAGGTGAGGACACGATGTTCATGGTCCTTGGCTTGAGGGGAGGATTGTTATGGGACAATCCAAGTACCACATCGGAAATACAAGGGAAGGAACCCTTGTATATCAGTGTCCACCTAGCCCAATTAGTACGAGGACTTTTGGGGAGTACACCCAAAAGTAAATCCGTGCGGGCTTGGCCCAAAGTGGAAAATATCGTACTAATTGAACGACCCAATTTGACAGGTAGGAAAATACATATCCTTTGAAGCGATAGAGGTGGAGAGTATTTTCCTAATAAATTTAACGAGTTTTGTGAGCAACATGGTTTGATACATCAAAGAACTGCTCCTTACACCCCACAACAAAATGGAGTAGCAGAAAGAAAAAATGGAGATCTTTCTGACATGATTAATGCTATGTTGATTAATGCTATTGCTCCAAACAATTTGTGGGGTGAGGCTTTGCTAACAGCCTGCCATGTACGCAATATAATTATGTCTAAGAAGCTAAAGGAATCTTCCTATGAGTGTTGGAATCGAAGGAAACCGAACTTGAGTTATCTTAGAGTTTGGGGCTGTCTTGCTTTCTATAGAGTCCCAGATCCTAAGAGAACTAAGTTAGGTCCACGAGCTTTGAGAAGGGAAACTGTCATTTTCTTTGAGAAGGGAATTGTCGTTTTCTCACAATATAAGAGACGTTGGCCAGAAGGTTGAGTTCCAACGTTCATCTTCTTCTCCTCATTTTCCTTCTCCAAAAACACAAACACAGAAGTCACGAAAGGTGCTGCTTTCAAACTTTGATTGGAGAGATTCCTGGGGGTGGTTTGCCTAAATACTACCAGCAACAACGTAGTGGAGGAAAATAAACACTCTAAGAAGAGTGATCAAAATCACGCCTTCAATCCGTTTTCTCCATACTGTTTCCTTATCCTCCCCAAGCCAAGAACATGCATGTTCTAACCAAAACTTGCCGGATGGCATTGCCTGCTAACAGTGTGTGGGGAGAGATTTGTGTTTACCACAAATATGTACCCTGCCGCCATGCCTAACCTGATTGTAGGCATCCGAGTTACCAGCCGAGACGGTGTTACTGCCGGTTTGGTTCGGGAGATCACTTTTGGAACTGGTACGTAGCTAGCTAGCAAGCAAGTACACATCATTTTCTATGTCCGCCGCTCATAATAAATATCCATCATCTACTATGCACCACCCTTCATTTTCTATGTTTCGACATTCATCGATATTTTGGTATATACCGACCCGAATCCCGTAATCCCTGATACCAAATAATACTTGAAATTCAATCTCAATCCCACAAAATAATATGTGTATTTGATGATACAAAATATCGTCAAATTCGATACGAGATTTGATATATCCCAAATACCAATATAGAAATTCCATTCATACAACCCCAACTGAGCGTCCAGGTAAACTGAGTTAATTGGACATTAGTGGGCATATACTATAATTAAGAAGAGTCTTTGTATAATGGTAAAGGAAGTCGGTCTTCTTATCTTTTGTTTGGTATTGATGAGAAATAATATGAGTAATTCATTAAAAGGAAATGAAGTCTTTGTTTATCAGATCAATGGTTGGAATATAAAGAATGACGAGCTTAATTAACTGGGCTTACCTAGCTAATAGGAATTAAAAACAAAATTGCCAATCGAATATACAATGATAATAGGAAGGTGTTTATCAAAACTTGAGTTAGTTGTGTTGTGAGTCAGCTGGGTGTGAATGATTAAAGAATGACTAGCAGAGTGTGTAGTTGTGGTATTATTAATTCAAGTCATGGAGAATTATTATTCGATAAATGGAGTCTTTGTTTAATAATGATGATTATTATTATTATTATGATTATAATTGTATCGGACGGAGATCAAAGAGAAGCAAGCGCGTAGGGTTGACTTTGAGGGTATGTATAAATATAGCGATGATGTGGGGAGAAGGAACACAACAAAACACAATCCTTTCTTTTCGATCAAATTCTCAGCAGTGCAGTGCTAGCGTTGTTGATCGTGATCCTTAATTAATTAGCCAAGCCAAGGAGCGCCAACATGCCTGTTCTAACCAAAACTTGCCGGATGGCATTGTCCGCTAACGAGGTGTGGGGAGCGATTTCTGCTGCCACAAATATGTACCCGGCCGCCATGCCTAACCTGATTGCAGGCATCCGAGTGACCAGCCGAGACGGTGTTACTGCCGGTTCGGTTCGGGAGATCACTTTTGGAACCGGTACGTAGCTAGCCGAGCAAGCAATATCATATGTTAATATTACTCACCTTTTTACGAACAAGGGATTGGTTTAGTGGTAATACCACTAGTCATGAACCTGGAGGTCCCAGGTTCGAGTCCCTTCAGTAGTACCTAATAACAAAAAAAAAAGTAACATATATCACCCTTATCTAAAAAAAATAAAAAAAAATATTACTCACCTTTTTAATTAATATATATAGCTGTTTTACTGGTAATTAATATGTAATAATTATATTGCATGACTTCGTATATATGTATGTTGCAGCCACAGCAGGTATGGTCAGCCAGGCCACCGAGCAGATTACCAGGCTCGACCATGCCACTCGAACCGTCGAATCCACCTTTAACAATGATAGGAACTTCGTGGGCAGGCACTTTCGTTCTGCCTCCCTGGTCGTAAAGGTGGATCCCAATAATGCCGACGATGGCCCCAACTCTCGAGGTTCCACGATTACCTGGACTTTGACCTACTCATGGATTTCAGCTACTGCATCAGGCGGATTCAATTTGGACGTTTTCTGGAATGCTATAGAGCAGGGATTCAAGGATTTAGACACTTACATCTAGGTCCCCCGCCCATAATGAATGAAAATTCCTCATCTACTACGCACGACGATGCTTGATTTTTCATTTGCCTTTCCGTCTACTCTTTTCTTTCTTATCTATCTCATATTATTATATATATGCACGTTGGTGTGCACTGCTCAATAATGATATGCCCCGGTTGACCACTCTCACTCGGTCTTATCTTTCCTTTTTTTATCTCTTCTTTTATTTTCTTCTCCTGCTTGCTCCAGCTTCCCTGTTCTAATATTGTGTGTGCCTGCCTGACTCTTATAACTAATTTATATGTATTAATTATCTCCTTGCATTTTAATTTCTCGTGCAATAAATTATTAGCACGCAGTAAATTACCGATAACACCCTTACTCCCTATCAAGGAACAGATCAGTGGTGTTTACTTTGCAGATGACAATTACAGAGCTTAGAATTGACAAGGGGAATTATTGCGCCTTTTCCGAATGTGATATTCCAATATCTCCATTTGCAATCAGCAGTAGTGCATCCTTGTGAACTATAGTACTGTAAAATTTCTCAAACGATACCCGAGATGCTTGTTGAAGTCATGTATAGATCTAATGAGCTTGCAAACCTTACCTAAATCTCCCTTCTTGTACCATGGAGGATTTACCATGTATATGGTCTCTTTCAAATCTCCGTGAAGAAACACATCCTTCATAATCGTTGCTGTTTGGATAAATTGATCTTTGTGTTTGAATTGAGAGAATCTATGCCTAAAGTTTACCATTAAAGGTTAAAGTATATTATTATACACCAAACTCGATTAAATTCATGGTCAAAATACAGGTATCTCACTAGATGTACTCCTCATGTACACTAACGTTACTGTACACCTGGCATATGCTAACCTTACTGTATGCCTATGATATTTTTTATTTAGACCATGAATTAATAGGAATTTGGAGCATAATACTATACTATAACCTCTAATGAGTGAACCCTAATTTTTAACTCTCTAACCCAAAACATAAGATTCATTTGACATAAATCTCATGAAGAGTGCAACATTCCTCATTAAAAATAAAACAATAATTTGATTGCCAGTAAACGAATTATTTAAGTGGTACCTGTAAATAGTATTTCAAATTTAATATGGCGTATTTCCATTGCGATCAAATTGGAAAAATTTCCCTTCTTGTACCCTGGAGGACGTTCCATGCATACTAGTCCATACCATGTGGCAATGTTTGGTAGTACATAAGATTATACCACGTGTTATGAAAGTGCATTATGTTGGTATGAATACACCAAAATGCAAAATGGTTGCATGCATGATAGTAGATTTGTACTACCCATCATTTACCACTTTTCATCTAACATATAGATCATGACGAACACGTTCATTTCTGGCAAAACATTTCAAAATTCGAGTGAAAAATAAAGGTGGTACCACGACGGTAACTAGTGGTCTGGGTGGTATGAAATTGTTTTTCCAAAATAGAAATAATTTTCTATATCAAAACAGACTATTTCCATATATGCAAAATAATATTGAAATCCAAGTTAAAACAAATAAGATAAAAACCAATTAAAAAAATCATTAATTCTCATACCTTAGATTTATCCGCTTTTAAAACTAAGGGTACAGATTTGGTTATTTACTCTATACTAGGCCAACTTGGAATTATCGAGTATACATATAATTTTGGAATTCAATTCACCAATCCAATACTTCCACTAAAAAACAAGCAAATTCGATTTATTTCAATTCATTTCATTTAGTCCAAACTCAATTGGATTGGTTATATATTGGATTCCTGTAATGGTGGATCTATATAATCTTTTATTTTGATGATAACGATGACAAGGGGATACGGTAACTATTGCGGTTTTTACGAATCCGATTTTCCAATATTTTCGTGTAATTATTTACAATGGATACGGGAAGTATTGCCGTTTTTACGAATCCCATTTTCCAATACTTCCGTGTAATTATTTGCATTCGGCAGTACATCCATTAAGTTGTTTACTGTTGCCTAACCTCTTTACATTTTGATACTCTAAATTTAATTAAATCACAACTTAATCATTATAGTGTATATTTTATATTTTGATACTCCAAATTTAATTTTAATGTAAAATCATTGAACAATTATGTTTTGGTATCTAAATTGTATGAGAATTTCGTACCTACAGTTTTGTACTTTTATATATTGATTCAATGTTTAGATTTCACTTGAATCCATGAATTCAATCCACCAATCCTTTTGAACCAATCCATGAATCCAATCAACCATAACATTAAAGTATAGATTTAGTTTGTATCATACAAGATGTTGTATCACTCAACTGTAGTAGAAGATTCGACCATTTTATATTTGCTAATTACGTGAAATATTAAAAAATGATAAAAATAGACAATTTTAAAATATTGAAAGAGCGAATTTATAAACTCATTTAGTACATTTACGAGGTACTAAACAAACGTCTACTAACTACATATAACAAAATATGCGACATCTACATAAGCAAGTGTCAATAAATTGTTACGGTGAAAATGATTGGCTGTTGTATTGATGACCAACTAAAAGAATTGGTCAAAACCTTTTCATTCATCTACTTCCTCTTCGTTTCATTTTTCACTCGTCTTCCACAACCCTTTCTTTATTTCTTTATTTGCCTTCTTCATCTAACCCTAATTAGTATACTTATTTTATGTATTCCAATCGCAAGTATGTAACGGGTCCATACACGACTGACCAACAGTTTAGAGAATTAATAATTAAAGCATGAACCACTAACGTTTTTAGCTCAATGTCGAGTCCATTTAAAAACGAATATATATGGTTATTACTTATTAGAAATTCATCATTTTTCAGTATGAGATTTGAAGGTATGAAATTTTAAGCGAGTTCCAGTTTGTATTCCTTTTGCTTCTCTCTAGAGGTTTTTTTTCACCCGGGTAGAATTTTCAACAATTATACATATCAATAAATAGTTTTCTATTTTTTATAAAAAATTATCAATTATCATCTTAAATACATAACCATAAAAGGAATTAAGCCTCAACTATGCAAATTACAGTTGGGTACCTAAACTTAATAGATCCTTAGATTTATAACCTAAAATTAATTTTTTGACATATAAGTCCTCAAAATACTTATGGAACATTACATTGTTGTATCTAAAATTTTGTGTATTACATCTTAGTACCTGTACTTGTGGAGTTCTACAAATAGGTCTAATTTTTGTATGTGTAATTAAAACACCCTCGAATAAATGAATATCCATACCAACTCATACACATGTAGATTATGGAAGTAAATATTCATATCCTACCCAAACCCATCTACAAACTTTCAAACCCATATATACATCACTCATGCCCTACCCATAATCAATGAGTCTACTTGGGTTTAGGTAAATATCGTTTATTAGCCAAACATTTTAAATTGGTTGTTGACCTACATATATCTATCCTTAGTCAATATTACTAACAAAACTGCTAACAAACAATTAATTTTAGGCTAATAATACTAACAAAACACCATAACGGGCCACATAATACATTTCTATAGGCCATCTCCACCCGCGACAAGTCGCGGCATCGCCACCTAGTTAGAATAAAACAATAAGTTGATTGCCCATAAACGAATTATTCAAGAGGAAATACCCGATTTGGTTACTAGATTACATGGATTAGAAGTACGGGATTAATAACACGAGTGTTAGTCGATTCAATGTTATGTATTGAGTGAGAACCTTGCTCAATAGAGGGAGTCTAGTATAGAATGCCTCGATCGATTGTTTCATTGACGGATACGTCCCTCTAAGCCACCGACTCAAGACACCCTTGATTGATTAAATCAAAATTCAAGGTCTAATCATGGACTCTCCGCATTGTGAATGAATAGTGAATCAAGTTAGAGAATCATCAATCATTGATCTAGTTACTTAAATGAGTGTCCAACTTGTAATTAGTAGTCTAACCTTAGTTTAGTTGATAGAGTAGTTTAGTTAGTTTATCAGAAACTATTCTGGCTAGATAATAAACTGAATCTGAGTAATAGTAAATCTTAAGATCCGTGAATTTGATATTTATCACTTGTGCCACCAAAATGATCACTTAAATATACATAGTTTATCTAAAAATGTGTCCTGCATCGAGTTTTACATTTATAAACTCAATCATCGACAATACTAGCTACCCTAAACCAGAACAAGTGCACCCTACACCGACAAAGTATTATAGTGGTGAAAAAGGTAATAGTTAAATGGACACAGTATCTTAGGCTACTTAGACTCGGTCGTTACCTAGTCAACCTATTACTTAATTAGTAGGTGGGCAGTTGGCGATTACTGAGCTAAATGTCTATAGAGAAGAAATGGTACTCGGGGTGCCTCACTCGCCCTAAAGCTAGTTTCATCATGCAAATGACTAACTATGTTGGGTTTGCAAGATGAGGTGCAAAACTCGCTAAAATGAGGGTTCAATGATTACTTCTTCTTCTCCTAGTACGGTCCAAGAGATCCATTGCCACCTCAATCAAAGTTCACGTACTAAGGAATAATCGCTACTTCCTTTCAATAGGTTCAACCTATCATGCACACTAAAGTGATGGATCGATGATGCTTGCATCATCTCTGGCGTTGTCTCAAGAAGGCATTCCTCCAGCACGTGTTCGCTCGCCTTGTCCACTAAAAGGAATCATAAGATCATTGATCCACCTTTAATTAGCCTTAAGACGATCACCAGTTTAACCCTAGAATTCTCCCCTAGTTCGGTGACTCAGTTGTAGGCTAGTAGAGAAGAGTTGGGAGACAAGCCCAACAAAATCAAGCAAAAATGAAGCATATATTCACTGAAAGAAGCAAATCCATACACAAACTCTAACATAATTAGATCTACATTCAAAACCTAATTCTATGATTTGGGGGAGTAGGCCCCAAAATAACTTGATGGATTACCCCATGAAGAGAGGGAGAAGAGACATACAAAGACGAGAAGAAAACATGAAAAAGGGTCTTCAAATGCTGGAAATCTGTCTCTAAAGCTATCCTCCACTTCTTCTCCAAGCATATACTTCTCTCTCTAACCTCGCTCTATAACAAGAAATCGTCCAAAAGCCCTCTTCTCGTGGGAAGGATTCCGCTATTTATAGAATTTTGTGGACACATCAAGTTCACGGGCACGTGGTAGGAGATCAGGACCATGATTTTAGGGGGAGAGACTACGATCATAGCTTCAACAACTTTGGTCTTGTCTGGCCTTGGAGATCGTAGCCTGACTTCAAGGTCACGATCCCTGAGTCTGAAGAATTTGATGACGCGGAATTGAAATAACACACGAGACAAGAGATTTTACGTGGTATCCTCGATTAATTGATTGATCGAGACTAATCACGGTGAGCTCATAAGAGCTCACGACTGATCTTTTATTAGGATTACATCTTGACGGCTTGTTGTCACACAAGTCGATAGCTAAGCTTATATAGATAAACTTAGGGTTAAACCCTAATCCAATGAATCAGACGAGGTCCAACAAGGCCCATTACTAAACATGGTTTAAGTAACCGCAACACTCCCCCTCAAGCGAAGACATGAATGACAAAAATGTCGAGCTTGAAGAAGTAAATGTAAAGAACAAGCATGATGACTTGGACCACAAAACTCGAGATGAATAACATCTCGAACGAGGTTGATTGGAGACGACTGACTCTCTCTGAACAACCTGATGACTGAGACGATTGACTGCGTCTCTTGAACTTGAACACACCTGGTACATCGCGGTCGACTTGATGACTGAGTTAGTCGACCGACGTATGTTGACCTCCTATTCTCCCCCTCAAGATGGAGCATGAACAACGTGAATGCCCAGCTTGAAAAGCGATGAATGGTTAATATGTGTCCACTAATGAACTGGAAGAGGGGACGACCATTTCTTGGATCGTGAATGCCAGCTGGACGATGAAGGGACGATTACTTCTTTGATCGTACTACCTTTTGAATGCCAGGGGACGACCAATTTATGGTACGTGAATGCCTCGACCTGATGACTTGAAAATTTTGTTTACGGAAGCTGTTCTTTCTCCCCAACACTAGCTATTTGAAGAGATGACCACTGTCGATCATGATTGCCTTCAATGCCATGACTGTGATGTTGGTAAAGATTTACTTGCTATTTGACCTTGATAATGATGACTTGGTCGCAAGTAGGGCTAAACTTCTTCACCAAATACCATGATTGCGGCTGCCATCGACTGAACTCGATCGGCTGATGATGATGGAAGCGGATAAAATCCTGACTTCACAATAACGAGTGGGATGCAACTTACTCCTGGATGGTGACAACCAAACTCGCTTCAAGATGGAAGCCGAGTTACAAAAGTCCAGCTGGAAACAGAGTCTGGATGGAACAGAATCATGGTAGCTGTAACCAAACAAGCAATCTCCACTTCGTACACAAGGGATAACAATATGATTTTTCAACCATGCAATTCCTTTAATAGGACGAGCTCCTACCAATAATTTTCCCAACCTTCCTATTTTTGAGATGGGAAGTTGAGAGTTCCTTGAGCAGTGATAATTGGCTGGTGCAAAGTGATAGCAACGAGGAACCAAACTGTGAAAGCGGATAACACTAATCGAGAGGAAGAAGTACAGCCGTACCGGACTTGATTTGAGCCTTTTGCTCATCGACGTTGACGGAGACAGAGAATCGCTCGACATCGGAATTGACACGACCTTCTTGTTTCCCCGCTGAATCGAGCTTCGGAGGCGGGACAACGCCGATTTGACGAATAAGAGTAGCGCGAGAAACGGGAATATCAACGGTCTTGTATCTGGATTTCCATGAATGCCAACGTGGCGACGATCTCTGTACCGACGAAGGAATCGCGACGACAACAGGAATTGCTTAGCAAAAATATGCGATGATCTCCAGAAGGCTTGGCTAACTGCAGACCCGAGATGGGGGTTGTGAGGACGGTGAGATTGACTTGGTGCCGCGGACGATGATGACGCGGCGACAGTGACACATCGATAGGAGGTGACTTTGATACGCGGTCGTTTGATGGTGACAGCGGCAGTATTGACTATTGACGACGATGGTGAGAGCTTCAAGCTTTCCATATTCGCAGGCAAACCGCAACCAGAGCAGCAGGGAGATCAACGGCTGGACGATGGTGGATGGGCGGGTCCGCGGATGCAAGAGCTCTCGTTGTCGACGGCGGGAAAGACTTCGCCGTCGAACTACGGAAGGAGCGATACGGATCCGGTGGTGGCTAGTGTGAAAGTAGCTTAAGATATTGATGGACGGCGGTCAGGACTTCGCCTATGGAGAGGTTGACTGCGGAAGCTCGAACCCCTAACGAGGATCGAGTTTCGCTCTGATACCATGAAGAATTTGATGACGCGGAATTGAAATAACACACGAGACAAGAGATTTTACGTGGTATCCTCGATTAATTGATTGATCGAGACTAATCCACGGTGAGCTCATAAGAGCTCACGACTGATCTTTTATTAGGATTACATCTTGACGGCTTGTTGTCACACAAGTCGATAGCTAAGCTTATATAGATAAACTTAGGGTTAAACCCTAATCCAACGAATCAGACGAGGTCCAACAAGGCCCATTACTAAACATGGTTTAAGTAATGAAACTTCAAGCCCATGAGTCGGCTTTCGTTTGAGGGGGCGTGTAAGGAAGTGGTTAAGTACCATACACGGGCCTGTATAAGATCCAGCATAACACTCCCCCTCAAACGAAAGCCAACCCACGGGCTTGAAGTTTGCACAGGCCACTATACCTTGTGCTTTAATCCACTGTTAATATTGGGGGTCGTGGAGATTCGAACACACGACCACTTGGCCAAACCACGACCCCCAATATTAACCGTTGTCTTTCAAGCACATGGTTTGGTGGGCCTGTGCAAACTTCAAGCCCGTGAGTTGGCTTTCGTTTGAGGGGGCGTGTTAGAGAGTGGAATATGATCCACGATTGAAACTTTCCCAACAACTCGAGTTATTGGGACCAATTGGTTCTTGACATGGTATCAGAGCCTCGAACCAAAAGGTCATGTGTTCGAATCTCCACGACCCCCAATATTAACCGTTGTCTTTCAAGCACATGGTATGGTGGGCCTGTGCAAACTTCAAGCCCATGGGTTGGCCCTCGTTTGAGGGGGCGTGTTAGAGTGTGATATAAGATCCAGCATAACCTTCTCCCAACACCTCGAGTTATTGGGACCAACTGGTTTATGACATGGTATCAGAGCCTGGTTTGTCCTTGAGGTCACGTGTTCAAGTCCTCACGACCCCCAATATTAACCGTTGTCTTCAAGCACATGGTATGACGGGCCTGTGCAAACTTCAAGCCCATGGGTCGGCTTTCGTTTGAGGGGGCGTGTAAGGAAGTGGTTAAGTACCATACACGGGCCTGTTCAGAGCCTGGTTTGTCCTTGAGGTCACGTGTTCAAGTCCTCACGACCCCCAATATTAACCGTTGTCTTCAAGCACATGGTATGACGGGCCTGTGCAAACTTCAAGCCCATGGGTCGGCTTTCGTTTGAGGGGGCGTGTAAGGAAGTGGTTAAGTACCATACACGGGCCTGTATAAGATCCAGCATAACAGAGTCACGACTGCGAACTTTCTCTCGGGCTCAGATGAAGAGGGTCGTGAGTCGAATACCAAGACTTTCTGTTCATTCCGTGACGGCTGCATCTTCAAGTTCGCGACCGAAGCTCCATACTTTGTGGCCGATTTTGGCTTTAAGGTTGCGGTCTTCATGCCCTACTTCGTTTCCTCATTTCCCCGCCTTGATCTTTACTCCTCCAGCTGCAAATATTGGTGTCAAAACAGAACTCGAACCGACTAATCCGCCGATCAACCCGACCCGCAACCCCAATTGACTAAATTTCAACAGCCCGTAACCCGCCCGACCCGCAACCCGACTGACCCGCAACCCGATTAACCCAAACCCGATTGACCCGCAACCCAATTAAATCCCCAACCTGATTAACCCGAACCCGATTGACCTGAACCCGATTAACCCGCAACCCGACCGACTCAACCCGAACTTCACCTAATCCACTTGAATAATTATTATATTATATAATGCATAATTTTCAAAATAAAGTTTTTTATTCTAAACTTTGGTAAAATTATTACTTCATTTCATATAGGAAATTTAAAAATATGAAACTCACTTGTTATTATGTATTTTAAGAAAATTACAAAAATTGAAACAAGAAGGTCACTTGTACATTAAGTTCTTTAACAAAATTAAAATAGTAAATAAGAAATATAAAATCAATACAAATTAATTATTAATAATAATTAATTAATAATTGAGATCATGAATAGTATTAATATAATATATAAAATAAAATTTTGGTTAATTTAAATATTCAATAAATTTATCAATTCAATATAAATAAGGTAAAGCAATGCATTTGATAATTTGATACTTTTAAAAGAGTAGGAAAATTTTGGTGTATTCAACTTTTTGTGAAGAGAAAGAATAGGGGAATTGTGTTCTTTAAATTTTTTAGAAAAGAAAAGGGGGATTTTTGGTGGTTTTGATTTGTGTGAAGTGAAAAAGTGGGAAAATTTGGTTATTTTAATTATGAAAGACAAATAAGGAGAGAAATTTTGAGATTTCAACTTTTTGTGAAAGGAAGGAAGGAAGGAAGAGGGACATTTGGTTCTTCAAATGGAAGAGAAAGAGGATGGAAATTTCAAATTTAGTTCTCTCAATTTTATTGAAAAGAAAGAGGAGGGAAAATTGAGTATTTCTAATTTATGGAAGGAGAATTTTAGTATTTTAATTTTTTTTTGTGAAAAAGAGAGAAAAAACAAATTTGGTGTTTACCGCAATCATTTATTTTAGAAAAGTTCACTTAATTTGTCTACTTGTTTTCTATACTTATACATTTATTGCAATTTCAACACTACATGATCGTTATTTTACAACACGTAGTAAAATTTTAGCACATTTAAGTTGTGTTCAAGTTGAACTTTCATTTCAAAATGGGTGTTAAACTTGGCCTCTTAAGTCTTACGATTGCAATAACTCAGTTGATTCGGGCTCAAATGTACACATTTTATCCCTCATTTCTTATTCGTTTAGCTTAGTATTTCATCGTTCCTCGACATATTTCAGGCTAGGTTGTGCTTGTTTTGATACATTTCAGGTCCTAGCACGTGTGGAAGGGTCGAGGACGAGTTTTGGGATATTTGGAGGTAAAAAAAATCGCAAAAACAGAAGAAAAGTCTGAAGACCATGGCAATTGCCTCGTAGTAGTGAATTGAAGGCGTCCAAGAAACAGCCGCAGTTCACGGCCGCACGAGGCAGTTCACGGTCTCCTAAGACCGTGAACTTCAACCACAAACCGTGGACACAGAGGCATCCAGCGAGGTTCCTGGAGTTACTCACGACAAGACAGTTCACGGTCACTAAGACCGTGAACTGTGGCCATTGACCGTGAACCTAGGATACTGAAGCGGTGCGTTTTGGACGACGCTGAGTTCACGGACGTGTTTAGGTGTTCACGGCCGTGAACTGGCCAACGCGTTCGTGAACTGATCTCTCTCGGGTAAATATGAAGACAGCAGCGGGAAGAGAGAAATGAGAGCTGTTTTTTGGAGAAGAAACACTTTCTTTCTCTAGGGTTTCAACCTAAACACCAAAGGGTAGTTCTAGAGAGAGAGAGAGAGAGAGATCTTGGAGTATCATTGGAGACTTGGGTGGAAGTTTCAAGCCTAGAAGAAGAAGAAGAAGATCTTGAGCTCAAATTTGTAATCTCTCTCTCTCTCTCTCTCTCTCTCTCTCTAGAAACTCACTCTTTTCTCTTGGGCGTTGTAGATCCCTAACTAATACTTTGTAATTACTTGTTTAGATTGAATGATTAAGTATGATTTTGAATCAATTTGAGTATTAGAGGTGTTTTCATGGTGATTGTGCATGCTCGTGCTTAGCAATCTAAGGGTTGTGCATAATTGTGCTTAGCACCCTTAGGTTTGTGCATGTTGGTCCTAGCAATCTAATTAGCCACCAAGCCTAGCTTAGAGAGGAAAATCCCCTTTCCAAGGGAGACTCAATCGAGTTGGTTTTCCATCCGCTTTCTAAGCCACCTAAACTAGGTTAAGTTAGGGCAACCCTCAATATTGAATTAAGCAAATTGGTTAAGCATGATTAAGCCTTCCAACCTTGAGTTGAGTGAGGGAGTAAGTCAACTACCGATTGTCTAAACCGAGAGGGTCGAGTGACACGGCCTTCCATGCTTACCTCGGTTTTGTAATTGAGATTGTGGTCTCCAACCATTAATGCATTCCTCTGCGGTTCGCGATTACCAGTTTGCATATAGGTTGGTTGTGATTAAGCCTTTCAAACTCCGGTTTGACGGAGAAGCCTAGGAAACCACTAGTGACTGAGTGAGAGGATCGATCCCGTGACAAATCGATCTCCATTGAATCCATCCCATGACAAACGGATCACTAGTTGCTCCTCCTAGTGGTTCCCCTACACTTGGTGAGTGGATCGATCCCGTGAAAAATCGATCGCTAGTGAATTGATACCGTGACATATTGATCACTAGTTGCTCACCTCCAAGGTTCACAACCACCTACGCCTCACAACTTCATTCAATCAAATAAGTCATGGTAGCCAGTTAGGGGGAAGCAATTCCTGGGTGAAGCTCCCTTAGTTAGACTTTTCCTTTATTTACTTTTCCTTGCTAGTTTAGTTTGTAGTTTTCTTAGTTTTAAAACCCAAAGTCGTTTTGCTAGATAACAACTTAAGCGATTGACGTAGGGGTACATGGATCGGCCCGGGTTGACAATTTAAATACTTGCTCTATACTGCACCCGACTATAGTTTAAAAACTTGGGCTACAGTCGGGATTAATTTGTGGTGTAGTTCCGTGCGAGTCATCAGTCGAGTTGCGGGTTTGAAAATTTTGGTTAATCGGGTTGCGGGTCACTTTGGAATTGAAAATGAGAGGGAGGTTTAGATGGGTACTTTGGAATGGAAAATTTATGGGCGGGTAAATATGAGCCAACAGTTATACTAAACTTGATAATTAATTATTGATGGTTCATTGTTTAGGGTATAAAGTATATGGTTAGGGTATAAGGTACAGATTGTTTAGGGTGCATATGGTTAGGGTATAAGGTATTGATGGTTTTGAATGTTCTAAGTTTTTTATTAACATATGTTGACTTGAAGTCATTTAAAATATTTAACGGCAGGAGATCACTTTTTAATTTATATTTATGGTACGTGGTTAGTGTACTGGGTATATGGTGTAGAGTATAGGATATATAGTTAGAGTATATCAAATATCACATTTTTATCTATATTTCGAAAATCATAGTATGAATTTCACTTTAAATTAACTATACTAGCAAAATCACAACTCATATGAATATATGGTTAGGGTATAGGGTATGTTGTTAGTGTATAATATATTGATGGTTTAGGGTATATGATCAATAATATATATTAACTTAATATTGTCGATTGAGAGTAAGGCTAAGTGTATAGGATATATGTTATCGAGTAAATTATGATTGAAGTCACAATAATCTTACTAAATTTGATAGTTAATCTTTAATGATTCAATTTTTAGGGTAATTCGAACAATTTTACAAACAACTCGTTTGGCAACAGTTTACTGAAGTTATTAGGGCAATGAGTTATTTCAAAATAACTCCTTTTACCACTTTGCTTTCGCCAAATACCAGATTTGCTTGGTTATTCTAAACGAGATACTATAATCCAATTACTACTGAAATAATATTAAAATATCAAATAAATAATTAATGGTGTCTTTTGGTTGCAAATGTTGATATAACCATTACTATTAGCTAATGTACTTTACCAATTATGATTAATTATATAACGAGTTTGCAAGTCATATAAATTGATTCAATATTTTGACTAGTTTGTTTTTTAAATTAAGTATATATACGAGGTAGAAAGAAATTGGCTAAAAATTGAGAAAAATCTTTTTAAATTAGTGTAATAAAATGTGTAAGTTGGTAACGAGTAAGCAGTAAGTTACTCGATGCGCTGACCCTAACAACCCGCAGCCTGATCCTCCCGCAACCCGCCCGACCCAAAACCCGATTAACCAGTAACCCGATTTGCCCGCAACCCAATTGAACCCAAACCCGATGAACCCGCAACCCGACTAACCCGCAACCCGATTGAACGCGAACCCGATAAACCGGCAACCCGTTTGAACCCGAACCCGATTGAACCCAGTTCGAACCTGCCCGATCGACACCTATAGCTGCAAACTCCATTTTGGCCCATTATTTAAACTTGTGACCCCAAATCGTGCCCTAAAAATATTCATATAATCTAATACACCTTAAAATGCTAATATTTTCTCTGAGTAACAAATAAAGAGTATATGTGACGATATATAGGCCGTGAAGACTATGAGATGACTCAAAATGGACCTAAATATGGGCTCTAAATAGCACCATTTTGGGTGTTATCAACTCCCCCACACTTAGGTGTTTGATTGTCCCTAAGCAAACCTATTCAAACTAGAACAACTTGATAAATTATCAATATGGTATGAGCTATAGTTCTTTGTTTCACTAGTTAGAATAGTTGGGTCGAGTTAATGCTACTCCCATTTCACTATGAATACACAAACTGTCAGATGAGAACCTTGTCGACTAAGTAGGTATAGACATTCAAAGCTTGCACCGGGGGATTTCAAAAAAATGAAAGCAGTGGACTATTGAAGGTGCTCTTTATTCTTTCTTTTCAAAGTAGGAGTTTTTTTGTCTCCTTTTTTAAAGATGGCCACACTTGGTACCAAACATTTGCAATTTTACATATTGGTATATCTCCATAATGACCGAGAACAAAAGGAAGATTACTTTCCCTGTCACGGCCCCATGTGAGGAACAATGTAGTCAAAATCGCGCTTTACGATTTTACATCTCTAGATCACCAAAGCGCTTCTATGCAAAATTGCAGTTTTATAGTGAATATAGTTAAAAACCCGGTTTAGAGATTAAAAACTTACGATTTTATGCTTCTAGATCACCAAAACGCTTCTATGTAGAAACACGCTTTTGACTACATTGGTGAGGAACAAGATGGTCGGATTCATTATCCGAGCATCACCTCCCAGCCTGCAAACCACGTCTCAACGACTGACGAGTTGATACACATGTTGGGTTCAAACGAGACCCAAGGTCTCATAGCTCTCTAAAAGGTGATTTGTACCTTGCCATACGAGCACAGGATGATGAGAAGTGTTTGGGGGATGGAAGGTAGTAAAAGATGATCGGGACGCGATAAAGTAATCAGAATACCAACACATCCTCGATCTATATTCCGGACAGAGAGAAGAGCATTTCGACGGCTCAATTCAAACGCTATGCTCGGTTGCCTCTCACGTGAGAACATCAATTTTTAAAAGAGTTTTTTTAAAGGTGAGCAAATTTTGCAAACGCTTTTAGTCCAAAAAGTAGAAAGTCCCGCACACATGTCTTACCTAAGTAGCAAACGTTATCAACTCACTAAAGAGGAAGATAAGAGTTAAATCACTCATAAACCAACAACTCTTGTAAAAGCAAACTACTCCCTATAAAACACGCCATATCGACTATCGTTAAATTCAAATCACATTGAGGAAGTAGATGCTAGGGACAAGATGTTTGAAACCCTCAAATTTGAAATTTTTTGGGTATAACATCAAGGTTCCAAACTCAAAATCTAAGCCATTTCATCAATGTCTTGCATTAATTATTAAGGGAGGCTACTATCAATTATGGCGAAATCATTCATAAATATTCAAATATGCATACAATTCCCCCACACTTGAGAGACACATTGTCCTCAATGTGGGAATTCGAAGGTAGGTTCACAAATTGTAGGTCTTTGTCTTCCTAGGGTGTTTTTGTGGGTTGGTGTAGGTTCACAAGTGTAGGTCTTTGTCTTCCTAGTTGGTATAGAACGATAAAGCCCAAAGTGAAGGTGAAGGTTATAGAGTCTAATCATAACATATATAATTATTTAAAAGTTGTTGACGATGAGAAGAGTTGTAATAGGGTTTGTGTATAATATATAGTAATTCATTTTTAAAGGAATAGTAATCATTTGTGGTATTTTTTTGTTTTCAAAATTATCATTTATTTAATCTTCACCGTCAATTTAAAAATATGGAGAATTAGAAATAATAAAGGGTGTAGATTTTGGTAGTCACCTTGGATACTCAAAATTGAGTAACCACGCTAATCAAGGAATAATATTGAGAATGCTCATTGAATGAGCAATTCAATAAGAGATCTCGGATCGAATTGGTATTCCTGGTAGAAATAACATATATGTTTGATGAGGAGGAAATTAATTAGACAGTAGTGGGCATATATTGTAATTAAGAAGAGTCTTTGTATTATTTAATTCAAATGATGGAATAATTTAGGGGATTTTTCGTTGTTTAATCATAATGGAAGTTGGTTGTAGACACCACATTTTGTCCGGAGCAATCATCCTACTCAAAACTCAGAAGAATATCCAACTTAAAAAGAAAACTCAAGTGAAAGTTTGGACGAGGTTGATTGAGATTAGCGGTGGCGAATCAATAAGTACCAACGATTTCCAAGTCCGCTTTTTATTTAGTTCGAATATTTGTACTAGGTAGGATTAGCAGTAGCTAATGGCTACCAAATTCGCTTTATTTAGAATAGCAATAGTTAGTATGCTATCACGACCTATACTAATATCATTGTGTTCAGTTAACGATTGGTGGCATAGATTTGAAATTGGTCGAATGGGATAGGAAGACAATGGTAATCTTACTAATATTGGTCTAAATTCGTAGTTACCAACTATTTACTTAGAAGTAGGGATTTGGATTACAAGTGGAGAGAGCAAGCGAATTGGGTTGGAAAGAATCATTGGAATGTTTGGAGCCATGCATTTCAATAATATATCAACTTTCTAATGATAAGTCAAAAAACAATTACATGCCTAATTACAAAGTCCAAATGTACACTTAATAATTATTACATTAAGATGAACAAATAAAAAAATTAAGTATAAAAAAAGAGAAGACTTTTTCAATCTTTGGCACCAATCAGAATTGGAGGCCTAGCCTTGAGGCTTTTTGGGTCTCCATAGATCATCATTTTGGGCCAGAAACATACTCATGACCTGCAAAAAAAAAAGAGAAATAATTAGAAATTGGCCCAAACTAGCAGCCCACATTTAAAACCCAATTCAGGCCCATGATATTGGCCCAGCCAAATCCGGTCAACCAACCCAGTCTAGCTCGGTCAACTCTGGTCGACCCAATCAACCAAACCCATCATCCTTATCTTATCCAAAGGGGAGTAGAAATTACTGTCATTTCTTAAAAAAAGGCAATTCGGCCACCTCCTCCAAAAACGAACAGGAAGTTGTCATCTCAATGGGTGGATGAGGCCACCACTTCAAGATCAAATGAGGATCAGCCGGCACAAAAGAAGAAACAGTAAAATCTTATCACATATAGGGGGCTTTCTTACCCCAAGCAGAGGAGGACATGATAGAGGTAGATAGGAACTCAAGCACTAAAAGGGACAGATAGAGCATTAAACACTAAAGAAGGCAGACAAAGAGCATTAAGAAGCACAAATGGGGCAGACAACAAAAAGTTATCGCCATCGCCATCACCATCTAAACTACAAAACCAGGAAGGTAGCTCCACACCCCACCATTCATGTATATGCATATCTCATCCATACATCACCATAGAAGCAGAAAATTATTTTGGTGGGTAAGTGTATGACTATGATTTTTATTCCATAATACCTAATTGAGATATTCATTGCTTAGATGTTAATTTGTGAATATCTTATTATTTATCGCTTATCATTACTCCAACATGCTTATATCCCAACTTATGTAGGAAATCTAAGAAATAATGAGTGCTAGCTAAGTTTACTACTATATTAGTTTGGATGTTTTTATTTATATACACATATAACCATCTAAACAACCTAAAATATAGTTGAAGGCAATCCCACAATCCATTCAAAAACTAAAGAGAATTTAAGTCAGACCCTTGGAAAGAGTATTTTAAAATACCTCTTTTTTGTGTTTAAGGGCACCCCTTGTTACTCAATTACCAAATTTTGGTAATTACAAAACTTCTCTTTTTAGTTGATATATGTCCTCACATATCTAACACCATAAAGGCCCTAATCCTATTTAAAATTTCAGATTTTTACCAATTCATGTAAGTTTTTTTATTTTATTTTATCATATAACCAAATCCCAATTTTAGAAGAAAGCTTCTCATCAATATGGTGGTCATAAGCAGTAGCTTTGACCTCGGATTACACTAGGATTATTGTAGACTTTAAAATTTAACAAAGCAACTTTTCATTTTTAACGGATCAAAAAACAAATACTAAGGCCAAGTGTGCCCAGCAGGGGTGCGAACCAAAATTTTGGTTTTTTAATACCACAAACAAGATCTTAGCCACAATAACAAAACCATCCAGTTTAAGTTTATAAAAGGTATCACCTAGTCTTTTTCAAACTGTAGGGATCTGCAAAATCAAGGAGACCAAGAGTTAGAATCCCAAATAATGATAATAAACCGAAAACCCAGAATAGCAAAAAAAAAAAAAAAAAACCCCAAGAATCTACCATAGCCAAACCCTCGCCGTCGGTTATGGCGCTAGCCGCGCCGTCAACGACTTCCGCCCCTCCCTTCCTCCTCTCGGTAGAGATCCAAAAAAAAAAAACAAAAAAAAAACTGAAACAGGTTGAGATCTCGATCGAATGCAAAATCGAACATAAAAACGAGGATGCATGTGAGAAAGAGTTTACCAGAGGGTAAGATCTTCCCGTTGTCGCCTCTATTCCAAATAGAAGGAGTAGATCAAGGTCAGCGCTGAATAAATCGAGTGTCCCTCCCCCCCCCCCCCCCCCCACCTCGATTTTAGGCCGATTTCCGGAAAATAAACAATGAAAATGTTTAGAAACTCGAAATCCCTAAAAATTAGACCTAAAAATAGTAGAAAATCGTGCAAAAAAAAGGCAAACTAACCTTTGATTTTAACCTCGTCGCCGTCGCTGGCGGCACAGGCCTCCAGATCGCCGTCGGTGACACTCTCCCTCATCTTCCCTTTTCGTTTCCAGAAGCAATGAGAAGGGGAGAATGTAGGGAGGAGTAGAGGGGATGGTTTGCGCCATCTTCCCTCTCGATTTAGAGAGATGGCGAGGGGAGACGAGGGTTCTAGGTGGCTAGGGTTTCATTTTGTGGAAGGGAAGAAGAGAGGGAGAGAGGTGAGGCAGAGGGCGACGCTGGTTTGCTAGGGTTTTGGGTTCTTCTAGAAGAGAGACGAGAGAGATGGAGAGGAAGAGAGGAGCGAGAGTGAGAGGCGGCCGATTTAGGTTAGGATTAGGGTTTGATTTTGGTCTCAAGAGATGAATTTATACTCACCTGCGAAAGACCGTTTTACCTCTAGGGTTTCGTTGTAATTACGCGGCCGTGACACCGCGTTTGTGAGAAGTTATGAAACTGCCCTTCCCCTTTCTCTGAAATAAAAAAAACGACAACTAAAATGTTGGTGACCAGGTTTCAAACCCTAGTTCAGTGGAACAAGTGCGTTCAGTGACTGACAATTTAACTAGTTGGGCTGCTGGCCCATCATACGGTATTTTAATTATCCCGCTTACTTTTATTTGTTTAAAGTCCTTAATACGAAATGTTGAATGCGGATTAAGTTAGTTTTGCTTCTTTTCTGATACATCAAATTTCTTCTTAATAATTAAAATTCTTGATTTCATTTTAGTAACATCATAATAATTTAATAATAATTTTATTAGCAAAATTATAATGCGAGAATAACGTTCAGTGGAACGTGATAAAATTTAGGATTAAAACTATCAAAGTTAAAAATACCCTTAATACGAGAATCATTATAGGTGTAACTTGACAAATATCATACAATTAAAATGTCAAAGTTATAACGAACTACGTGGACTTTGATCCCGTATTACGGGTACGTAGGCAACCGATAAGGTTCGAGTCCAACTAACCAATTAACTTTATCTTTTCATTTTTACGTCAGTGTGCGTATAATTAAATTACAACTACTACGATTTAAATTCATTAGTGGTCCAATAAGGCCCTAAAAATACCTAAAATAACTAATAATAATCTAATACGACGATAGACGTTTAGCTAAATTATACGTAACGAAATACCAATATAGCAATGGTCCAGTGGGACCCTAAAATTACAAAATTATTACTAAATGTACACTCAACTCGTATAAAAACTTATCGACTTAAATAGTACCGATTTAGGGCGTTGTGGGGTATGATTTCACTTTCCACGCGTAACCGTACTCCCGAACCTAGATTTCTATATTTCTATATCACAGACCAAGCCTCGGTTGTGACCCTAAGGTTGGAGCCGACCGAAGAGTGTTCGATCCACTCCAAGTAAGATCGATGGCGACTCCCAAAAGCGAATGCGACCTCGACCCCAGAGGGACGGTTGCTACATTGGTCTTCTTTTGTTTCGTTTTCATGATGAATAATATGATTATTCATAGAAAGGATATGAAGTCTTTGTTTTAAACAATGACCAGCTTAAATGCCCTTACCTAATGGGTCACAGACTGTCGGCTAATAGGAATTGAAACAAACTTGCCAATTAAATATACAATGATAATAGGAAGGTGTTTATAAAAATATTCAGTTGTGTTATGAGTCAGCTCGTGTGAATGATTAAACAAGGAGTAGCATACTGTATAATTGTGGTATTATTAATTCAAGTCATCAATTAAGAATTAAATTGTTCATGATGGACACTAAATAATTAGGAGGCAAAAACTACGTGTTTGTTCTTGTTGATGATTATTCCAGATTCTGTTGGGTCTATTTCCTTGCTAGTAAAGATGAGACTTACAGAAAGTTTCAGTCCTTTGTCAAAATGCATTCAGAAATTAAAAGTATTAAGAGTGATAATGGAGGAGAATTCATCTCAGATGAATTCTCTGAATTTTGTGAATCTAGTGGGATTTTACATACTTTCTCTGCTCCTAGAACTCCCCAACAGAATGGGGTAGTTGAGAGGAAAAATCGTACTATTATTGAAACAACAAGAACTATGTTGATTGACTATAATCTTCCAAAGTTCTTTTGGGCAGAAGCAGTTAGTACTGCCTGCTACGTTATCAATAGAGTTCTTGTTAGAAAACATCTAACCAAGACTCCCTATGAAATTTTAAAGAAAAAGACACCAAATATTTCTTATTTTCATCCTTTTGGTTGTCGATGCTTCACCTTGAACACTAAGGATACCCTTGGCAAGTTTGATGCTAAGTCAGACGAGTCAGTCTTCTTAGGGTATTCTTTGAAAGGGCAAGCTTACAGAATCTATAACAAACGAACTCGTAAAGTGGAAGAGTCCGTTCATGTGTTATTTGACAGTGCTAACCCATCTGATAAGATACATGAGACAGACTCACAGCTATTTGATTTATTGGAGCTGACTCGTTGGCAAGAAAGAACTTCAGCAGAAACAACAACTACAAATGAATCCCCTTTACAACAGCAATCACATGAAGATCCTAAGAAAATGCAATCTGCCGAGTTTGAAGCAACAATGACAGAGGCAGAAACTACAGCACATGATTCCAGTGATGTTGATGATAGACCACAAGCACCACCCCCCCCCCCCCCCATATTCAAAGAAGACATCCTGAGAGTCAAGTCATTGGGAGTATCAAAGATGGTCTTCGCACCCGAGGTGAGTACACTCCAGGTCAATATGCTTATGTATCTAAACTAGAACCTAAGTCCTATAAAGAAGCTATTCATGATGAAGAATGGGCTTATGCCATGTTAGAAGAACTCTCTCAATTTGAATATCTTAAGGTCTGGGAGTTAGTCCCTAGACCATTAGGGAAAACTATAATTGGAACTAAGTGGGTCTTTCGTAATAAATCCGATGAGGAAGGCAATATTATACTCAACAAGGCACGCCTTGTTGCACAAGGATATTGCCAAGAGGAAGGAATAGATTACGACGACACTTTTGCTCCTGTCGCACGTCTTGAATCAATTAGGTTGCTTTGTGCATTTGCTTGTTATAAGAACTTTCCTTTATACCAAATGGATGTCAAGAGCGCATTCTTGAATGGAGACATTCAAGAAGAGGTTTATGTTTCTCAACCTCCAGGCTTTGCAGACTCTGAACATCCAGACTATGTGTACAAGCTGAACAAAGCTTTGTATGGTCTCAAACAAGCTCCTAGAGCTTGGTTTGATCGATTGACCAAATTTCTTAAAGATCAACAGTTTTCTCAAGGGTCAGTCGATAAAACTTTATTCACAAAAACCTCTGGTTCTCATATGCTTATTGTTCAAATTTATGTGGATGATATAGTTTTCGGGTCAACTGATTATGCTATGTGTTCCGATTTTTGTGAAGCAATGAAATCTGTCTTCGAAATGAGCATGATGGGTGAGCTTCAATTCTTTCTTGGGATGCAGTTTAAACAGACTCCTCATGGCACCTTTATCAGTCAATCCAAATACATTAACACTATGTTACATAAGTTTGATCTTTTTAACATTAATTCCAGTCCAACTCCTATGGCTGTGAACTTAAAGTTAGACAAAGATGATAAGGGTGTCCCTGTAGATGAGAAATTATATCGTGGAATGATTGGTTCGTTACTTTATCTAACGGCTAGTCGCCCAGATATTCAGTATAGTGTTTGCTTGTGTGCTAGGTTTCAAGCAAATCCTAAGATTAGTCATTTAAGTGCTGTTAAACGCATTTTTCGTTACTTAAAAGGCACCATGGATGTAGGTCTTTGGTATCCCAAACAAACTGATTTTGACCTTATCGGTTACAGTGATTCTGACTTCGCTGGAAGTCTCACTGATCGTAAAAGCACAAGTGGTGCTTGTCAGTTTGTTGGCACTGCCCTCATCTCTTAGTCCTGCAAAAAGCAAGGAGCAGTAGCCTTGTCGACCGCAGAAGCTGAATATATAGCTGCCGGAGGATGTTGTACACAACTCCTCTGGTTAAAATATCAGTTAAAAGACTATGGTCTACATATTCCTGCTATTCCTTTATTTTGTGATAATACCAGCACCATTTGTATGACTAAAAACCCAGTGCAGCATTCAAGAACGAAACACATTGAGATCAAATACCATTTCATCCGAGAATTGGTTGACAATCAGGTTATTTCACTTAATTACATTCCTACAGAGTATCAGCTAGCTGATTTGTTTACCAAGCCTTTATCAACTGACCGGTTTGTGATTCTGTGTTATGACATTGGACTTAGATCTCCAGAAAATCTTAGAGATTTTCTTGCAGAATGAGTCTTACCATTCCTTGACATATTTGCTTTCCCTGTTTATGTTATTTTTCTTGCTTTGTTTACTTTTTGCATTCTTCTTTCGTGATCTTTCTTTCCTTATTTTCTGTGTGCCTGTGTGTCGTCTCCTATTCCTTGCTCTATTTATACCTCTTGGAATCGTGCTTACTGTTATTCTGCCCTAAGATCTGTTTAGCTTCCCTGTCTCTGTCCCCAGAATCATGAATCGAGTTTTCGGCCAAACCTATACTGGCTCCCTGTTCTCAGATCCTGTTTCTCTGAGTCGTCATCGTCACACCCTGTTTTATGAGAACCGTCCCTTAGCCACCCCGATTCATGTTCATATTCCTGACTTAGTGGATTATGGCCTTGATGTCCGGGGATTCATCCACAATCTGGGATGGGATTTCCTCCTGGAGGATCCTCCCTCTCTTATTTGTCCTGAGCTGGTGCGATTCTTTTACTCGAATCTTAGATCCTTTGGGCTTCACAGCCGTAGTTTTTCTACTGTGGTTTATGGTCATCAGGTAACCATTACTGTTTCTGATTTGGCTAGGCTGCTAAATATTCCTAACATTGGTGAATGTCTTACTCATGAGTCTGAATTGTGGCGCTTTAACTTCAATATTGCTGCCGAATTCATTCAATTGACTGGTATTCACCCTAGTCATGCCACCTTTCTTCCTGTCTCTTCGGTTCTGCCCAGCCTGTGAGCTTTTCATTTTGTTATCTCCAGAATTCTGCTCCCTCGCACTCAATCTCTTGATGTTATTCTGCCTCTTGATCTATGGATTATGGCTCATGCTATCTCCAATGTTCCTCTGGACTTTTCTTACCTTCTCTTCGGTGTGTTTATGACTTTTGGAGATACTAGTTACCCTGGCCCTCTTCCTTTCGGTCCTTTGGTCACCCAACTTATTATCCGCCTTGGGATTCCTACCTCCTCTTTCCGCACTGAATTTAGTGCTCGATTCCTATCTATTGATCAAGTGCTTGACGAGTTGGAGCTTGCAAACGAGGGGGAGATGGCTGCTGATGAATCTGAAGGGGAGATAGATGATGATGAACCGGAAGAGGAGGTCAACGACGTAGATGATGTGCCTGAAGCTTTTCCTGAAGAGAATCCTGGAGAAAATCTTGTAGCAGGATAAGACGTGGACAATGTCATTGAAGATCTGGATGATGACTCTCTTGATCAGTTCGCTGCAGCACTAGCCTATGCTGAAGAAGGTTTTTATGTCGCTGCTGCTGCTGTAGCACCTGGTGGGTTGTCTGGAGGCCTGGTAGATTACAGCTCGGATGAGGAGTAGGTTTAGGGGGAGTACTGGTTGAAATTTTTCGGTGGAATTATTGTCTTTTGTTAGCTCGCTTGACTTGCTTGATCTGGGATGTTGGATGCTTTGACCTGCTGGTTTATGTTTGCAAGTTGCTTGGTTGCGTTTGTGTTGCTTTTGTGGTTTGCTGTGCTCTTGTGTTTTTATCTCTTGTTGCAGGAGTTACATATCATTTGCAAGCTCTGATCTAGGGGGAGATTGTTGGACGAGATCAGAGCTAACCATACAAGGAAAGTCTATGATTTTCGGTAACTTCTTGCTGCAATCAAGGCTCAATCAACAACGGCTCTTCTCCAACGGTCAGCTTAAGGAAGACTATATATTGCTCGTTTGCAGTCGGTTAATGTAACTTTTGAGGTTTCTGAGATTAGTGGTAAAGGGCTAATACTTCAGATCAAAAGAGTGTTTTTCTCCAGGGGTATAGGTTCTGTGAGAGTGGCTGAGTTGTTCAGAGTTTGGGTTAAACTCTGGTGTTTTTGTTAAGGTTCTGTGTCTTGTAATTGTGTCGATAAATCAGATAATTATAGTGTATCTCGATAGTAGTGTGTACTATTACCGAGACGAGGACGTAGCCATTGTTGGTGAACCTCGTTAAACCGTTGTGTTCTTCTCTTCCTGCTTTGATTTCATTTCTTCTGCTGCGTGTCTCTGTTTCTCTCCTTCTGCTTTCCAGAACGAAGAACAACTTTTGTTCTCTTGGGCTCTGTTCTCCTACAAGCCCAAGTTGACTCTATTTCTGGTTCATCAGTTGTATGGGCTTTTCGTTTTAGTCCTGGCCCGGTCTCGAGTGTAAAGAAAGACAGAAGCTCTATCGAGTTCTGCATCTCTCTTCTTTCTCTTGTCATTCATCGCATTTTCTTCTTTCACTCCCAATCCCTAATTTTCTCTTAGTCTCTTTACTCTCTATTCCCAAATCGATCAACATTTCAGAGCCTACTTGGGATGATGATTCAGCACCACTCCTTTGCATGCTACCATTTGCCCTTCTTCATCATCAGAAGAGTCTCATTCGATGGACATTGACCACCCCAGCGGTTTGGATCAAAGCTCACCACCCACGTCCTTGTCCAACACACCGCGGACACGTCCTCTGCCTCCTCTATCGCTGAGAGTCAGCCGACTTCATCTACTCCGGCCTCGTCTGCCCCGATTGTGGTTGAGGAGCCTCCCGGACTTCATCGCAGTGACCGTTCACGACAACTGTTAACCCTCTTCAAGGGTTTGACGCTGATCTTCCAGGATTTGCTCACACGGCTAAGGCCACGTACCCTATCGACGACTATTTGTCCTACAGGCGTTTGTCACAAGCACACCATGCGTTTGTAGCCGCTGTCAGCAAAGTCGATGAGCCTCGATTCTACTACTAGGAGGTCCGCTACAAGCATTGGCGCGATGCCATGCTAGTTGAGTATCATGCTCTAGAGTCTAATGGTACTTGGGAACTCTGTGAGTTGCCACCAGGGAAGCGGACCATTATTTCTAAATGGGTTTTTAAGGTGAAATTCAATGCTGATGGTACCGTTGAACGGTACGAGGATTGCCTTGTGGCGAAAGGTTTCACCCAGGTAGAAGGTATCGACTACCATGATACCTTTGCTCCCGTAGCAAAGCTTGTCAGTGTTTGTTGTTTTCTCAATGTTGCAGCTAGCAGGGGCTGGATCATTCATCAACTCGATGTGAACAATGCATTTCTGCATGGTGATTTAGCAGAGGAGGTCTATATGAAGATTACACAAGACTTTTCTCGTCCGGGGGAGACTCGGGTTTGTCGTCTACGTAAGTCTATTTATGGACTTTGTCAAGCATCGAGAAATTGGTATAAAAAATTCACTCACACTCTTGGTGAGCTTCGGTTTGTACAAAGCAGAGCGTATCATGCTTTGTTTCCTTATCGTGGTTCCACTTTTTTCATCGCTCTCATTTACGTGGTAGACGTTATCTTGACGGGCAACGACATGCAATTTATTCAGTGCGTGAAGAATTTTCTTTATGATCCTTTCACCATCAAGGATCTTGGGCCGCTTAGATATTTCTTGGGTTTTGAAGTCGCTCGATCACCTCGAGTTTTGGTCCTAAATCACTGCAAGTATGTTCTTGATATTCTTGCTGAGTATGGTCTCACTGCTACGCATCCTTTTCCCACACTCATTGAGAAGAATCATTGCCTGGGCCGCGAGGTGTCCCCTCCTGCTGCTGATGCTACAACTTTTCGTCGATTGGTTGGGCGTTTACTGTATCTCACAGTAACGCGCCATGATATTACCTATGTTGTCAACATGTTCAGTGAAGCTGTTCATTCTCCCACCCAGGCTCACATTGATGCTGCTACTCGTATCCTTCGCTATCTAAAGACCTGTCCTGGTCAGGGTTTGTTTCTTCCTGTTTCTCCGGATCTTTCTTTGACAGCTTACTGTGATGCTGATTGGGCTGGTTTCCCTCTCACTCGTCGGTCCACGACTGGGTATTTTATCTAGCTTGGTTCTCCACCCATTTCATGGCGCACTAAGAAGCAGTCTGTGGTGGCGCGTTCGTCGGCTAAAGCGGAGTATCATGCCATGGCCAACACAGTTAGTGAGATTGTTTGGTTGCGTTGGCTCTTGCGTGATTTGGGTGTCCACCTTTCACAGCAAACTCCTCTTTATTGTGATAACCAGACAGCCTTGCATATTGCTGCTAATCCAGTCTTTCAAGAGCGCACCAAGCACGTTGAGATGGACTGCTATTTTGTTCGTGAGAAGGTGCAGTCTGGTGACATTTTGCCTCTAAAGATTGCCACTTCCCACCAGCCGGCCGACTTATTCACCAAGGGTCTTAGCGTTGATCACTTTTCACATCTTCTGGTCAAGCTCAAACTACTGGATATTCACTCCTTCGCTTGAGGGGAAGTATTGGGATTTCGCAACTTAGGGGTCGTTTGCTTGAGGGTTTTGGTGATGGATTTGGTCATGGAAATATATCCATCATGGACTTGAACCGAAATCCATCGTTTGCCTTAGGGAATTAGGGAGATGGAATTTGTGGGGCCCACCTCTTTTGGGGTTCCAAATCCGTGGACCCCACGGACTTGGAAGTTCCACCTCTTGAGGTGGGATTTGGGTGATGGATTAAAATCCATGATGGTAAATTATCTTTCTACCCTTAATTATTTCTTTAAAAATTTGTCCTACTTTAATTCAATAGTCATGCAACTGTAAACTTTTATAATTTCGTATTTTATAAATATGAGAATTTATCATTTCATTTTGTAATATCGTATTTTATTTAAATATGAATGTATATGTGATTTGTTAGATTCACGTATAAACACTTTATGCTCATCTTGTACATTATTATTTGATGATTGTCGGATTCCACATCGGTGAGTTAGCAAGAAGATGATGAGTTGTAGCAATAAAGCGAGCAATTGGTTGCAATTGATACATAATATTGCGTACATTATTAGATGAATTGTTAATTAGTGCTAAATTGTAATACATTTCTATATTTGTAGTTGAATTATTAATCCACATAGTGGTAAAGAGTTTAAAATTTCTTTCTATGTTTTGGATTAGTTTTAAATGAAAGATTTGGATTATAATATAGAAATATAATTAAATAAGGGTAACTAGGTAATTTGTATTTAATATCCACAAATCTAATCAAACAAAGTCCATAATCAAATCCATCAAGCAAACAATAGACTTGTTCAAATCCATAATGCCACCAAATCCATCATATATCCATGGTTTTCCAAAACCCAGGTTTTACCAAAACCCTCATTTTTCAAATCCATGAAGCAAACGACCCGTTAGTTTTGTTCTTTTTATTAAGTTTGGGAGTCTCGTTATATTTTTCCATGCCACATTTACTATTAATAGGGATCAACCATTCTAGGTTATATAAGTGTTGGTGTATGTGCCTAGGTACAGAAGAAAAACCTAATCATAATAAAAGAATAGCCGAGAACTCACGTTCTCTGTCGAATAGTCTCGTTCATTCATGAATGGGGGAAACCACATAAATACAGTGTTTTGTGTTCCTATTTTAGAGATTCTCTTGGAATTTTACAGCTATGAACATACCATAGTGAAGGATGGTTGAATACGTGATAGTTGGAAAATACAAAATATTATTTACCACAATCAGAATTGTTTACCACCAGTTACCAACCCTATACTAGGGGGTATGAGGTGGTACATTTTGGTCCCGTATTTTTTCCCATAATTTTGTAGATCCAATAGATCAAGAAGAAATTGTTCAATCTGTAAAAAAAAAAAAATTTCGATCGAGTTAAAAACGAAGGTGGTGCCAAGGTTGTAAAGAGTGGTATGAAATATTTTTTTCGAAGTATATTGAAAATGGATATGATTTTGTAGACTACAACGGACTCGTTCCATATGTGAAAAAAATTTGAAATTCAAATTAGAATGAAAAAATAAGAGCCGATTAATCAAATTAGATCTACAAATTGTAATATATAACAATAACGGGCATATACTATAATTAAGAAGAGTCTTTGTATAATTTAATTCGATGATTGAATAATTATGGAGATTTTCCGTCGTTTAATCGTAATGGAATTTGGTCTCCTGTTGTGTCGTTTTCATGAAGAATAATATGATTTATTCATTAATTCTTTAGACAAAAATTTGAAGTATTGAGAGAATAGTGAGAGAGTGCGATTCCGGTGACTAAGGGTTTTTGCGCGTTCCCCGTTGCCGGCTCCGGCATCTTCACCGGAGCAGCTCCTTCTCCCCTCTTATTCTGTTCTTATGTGTGACAAGAGTGCTACGGTTACTGCTCATGAATCAGAGGGACTGAGTAGTGATCCTCGAGGGTTCCTTCGAAACCCTGGCGTCTCTATTCGGAATCTATGAGGCCAACCGCCTTACATATATTCCGCCTGAGGTTGTCAATGGAGGATTGCGGATGCCTAAAGCAATCCGGGAAGCGGGATCGGCTCGTTGGAAAAACAGTCTTGTCGGCCAATTTCTTCAAGATCCGCCATCGCTGTACGTTCTACGTCGATGGGTCAACAAGCTTTGGGGGCGGGATGGTCTGGTTAGGGTTTCTCTATTGTATGATAAGATGTTGATGATTCAATTGCCTAATCAAAAGGTTTGCGAGTGGATTCTTGAGAATGATCCATGGTTTTGGTTCAATAATTTGCTTTATCTTAGACCTTGGGTGCCTGGTTTTAGATTTGAGGATCTGGGAAGGAAAGCTCTGCCGATTTGGGTAAATTTAGCGAATGTTCCCTTGGAATATAATGATTTCCAGGGACTGAGAAGAATAGCGAGCTGGATTTTTTCACTGGGAATGGATATACTACTCGAATGGGGGACAAACATGGATTTTCCAAAGTTTTGGTGGAGCTTATAGTGGATAGCGAATGTCCTGATCATGTACTTCTGTGGCCAGATGATGATTCGTCCATCCGTATTGGGGTCACTTACTGTAATTTGCCCCAGTATGTTAGGTTTGTCATCTATTTGATATCACTGGCTCATGTGCTGCACATCAGGGTAAGAAATGGGTGGCAAGACCCGTACAGGCGGAGCAGGTAGTTAGTACTGATCTGAGGCATGATTCTATGGTTGAGGAAGTGTGTCAGGAAGAAGTTGTTGATATTCAAGGTTCTAGTGAAAAGGGTAAGGAGGTTGTAGTATATGATGATGATCCCCAGTTGATGGCCATATTTACTAGTCCATTATCGATGGGGGGAGGCCAGATTGCTCCACAGAACTTAGAGAAGTCATTTCAAGAGGTAGCTACTTCTTCTTCGCCTAAGCTACCCTCTGAGGATGAATTTCAGAGAGTTGTAAATTGGGTTAGACCTCAAGTCTGGCTCTCTCAGGACAGTTCAAAGGGCATTCAGGTTTCTAGCTCATCTTTCAGTGTACTAGGAAAGCTTGGTGATAGAGAAGCAAGCAAGGTTCAAGATGCTCCAAGGAAAAAGGAAATTAAGAAGGATATGTAGAAGGGTGGGGGGAAACTCCCAACTTCGAAATGATAGTTTTATTCTGGAATGTAAGGGGGTTTAATAAAAACTCCAAACAGAGGGACTTGTTGCAAGTCCTACGTAAGAATAAGGTCGATGTAGTTGCAGTTCTTGAGACTAGAGTACAGGCTAATAAAGCTGAGGAGGTGGTGGAGGAGGTATTTGCTGGATGGGAGAAATGTCTCAATTGTTTTTACTCAAAATTGGGTCGTGTCTGGCTTTTTTGGGATCCTGCAATTAAGATTCGGATTCTTAAACCAAGGAAGAACTTTTTACACTGGTTGGTAGAGGATTTAAACAGATATAGTTTCTTTCTGATTGTTGTTTACGCTTCTAATGATGAGGTGGAGAGGCAGAGCACTTACAAGGAAGTTGCACAATTAAAGGTAGTTTGTCATCCTTGGATTGTTGGGGGTGACTTTAATACTGTTAGAGTTCATCATGAGACTTCCATTCAGCGATCTTCTACACAAAGCATGAATGATTTTAATCACTGGATTGAGGAGATGGAGTTGGTGGATTATAGAACTACGGGTCCGCAATTCACATGGACTAACAGGCAGGCTCATCATCCTATTGCTAGGCGGTTAGACCGAGGCCTGGTTAATCTGGATTGGATTGAACATTCTAAGGATTGCGCTATGGAGGCTCCCCCTTCACAATTTTCTGATCATTGTGGAATACAAGTCTATACAGTTGCACCAATAAAGTCATAACCTAAACCTTACCGTTATTTTGAGTTTTGGGCAGACCATCCGCGTTTCCTGGATATAGTAGCAGAAGCCTGGGGAACTGAGGTTTTAGGAACGCCCTTGCATATTCTAATTCTACAGAGTAAAATGTCCAGAGTTAAACAGGCTCTCAAGAAGTTCAATAAAGAAATCTATGGTAACCTGCATGATAAAGTTAAGGAGGCTGAGGTTGAGCTACTGAAAGTTCAAACCAGAGCTTACTCGGATCCTACCTCAGAGCACTTTGAGGGTGTTACACTTGCAAAAGATCATTATGATCATGTATCTTTGGCTTATGAAAGTTTTTGTTGGCAGAAGTCCAGGGTGTCTTGGTTAACAGTGGGAGATCAGAGCTCACATTTCTTTCATCAGGCTGTAAAGATCCGCAACTCAAAACGGGCTATCAGGAAGCTGGTTAAGGAGTCATGAGAGGAAATTTTTCACACTGACCAGATTGTTGAGGAAGTCATTGGATTTTATAAAAAGTTACTGGGGGAGGCAAATCTGGAGATTGACCCTGGGAAGGAGGAGGTAGCTCAACTGGTCTGTCATCACATTCCAGCTTCTGACGGTGAGAATCTTGTCAAAAACATCACAATAGAGAAGATCAGGAGTGTGGTATTTAGCATGAATGCCTAGAAAGCTCCAGGGCCATATGGGTTTTCTACTGGTTTCTACAAAATGGCATGGCCAATTATTGGAGATGATGTGATCAGAGGGGTTATCTACTTCTTTCAAATAGGTACTCTTCCTAGTGGAGTAAATGCTACTGTTGTTTCTTTGATTCCCAAAGTTTCGAATGCTCACACTTTGAAGAATTTTAGACCCATCTCGTGTGTGAACCTATTATATAAAATAGTGGCTAAGATTCTTGCTAGGAGGATTAGTGAGGTTATGCCTCTGATTATCTGTAACACTCAATCAACATTTGTTAAGGGGAGAAGCATAATGGAAATATATTGCTGGCTCAGGAGTTAGTTAGTGGATATAACATGAGTACTTTATCTTCTAGATGCGAAATAAAAATAGAGATCATGAAAGCTTTTGACTCGGTTAGTTGGAATAACCTGTTTCTTATGATGTATGTCATGGGATTCCCTGAGCGGTTCATGAAATGGATTAAGGCTTGTTTGCAAACTGCTCATTATAGTATAAACATCAATGGAGGTCTTTGTGGCTTCTTTAGGGCTAGGAAGGGGGTTCGTCAAGGTGATCTTTTATCACCATACTTATTTACCATTACCATGGAGGGCCTCTCGACCATGTTGGTAGCTGCAGGTCAATCAGGACGGATCCCTTTCCACCCCCAGTGTCGAAGAGTTGGTCTTAGTCACACGTGCTTTGTTGATGATATTCTGGTTTTCACCACTGGTTTGGCTCAAGCGATTCTTCAGGTAAAGAAGGTGCTACAACAGTTTTATAAGCTATCAGGGCTTAAAAGCAACCCAGCTAAATGTGAAGTTTATTTTTGGGGGAGAGTCTGTCAAATACAAGGATAATGCTCTACTTCTATCTGGCTTTAAAGAGGGTGAGTTACTAGTACTGCCATTGATGACAGGCAAGCTATCATCCAAAGAGGTGGACATTTTAGTGGAAAAGATCACAAAACGGATTAAATCTTGGAGAGCAAAGAAGCTAACCTATGCTGGGAGACTTCAATTAATTAATTCAGTCTTATTAGGAGTTGTCCAGTATTGGATGCAACTCTTTGTGCTTCCTAAAAAGGCGGTGAAGCGGATTCAACAGGTATGTTCTCAATTCCTTTGGCATGGGACTAATGCTGGGAGAGTTAAGGTGGCGTGGGATTCTGTGGCCTTGCCAAAGAAGGAGGGTGGGCTTGGAGTTAAAGATTTGATGGCATGGAACCAGGCCTGTACAATTCGTATGCTCTGGTTATTTCTGATGAAGGCTGGAGCATTGTGGGTTGCATGGATGTATGAATATAAGTGTGGCCAGGGCGATCTTTGGTCTTTGAGGGTGCAGTACAGTAGTTTATGGACATGGAGGAGGCTGCTCAAGCTGCCTGATATCATTTCACCATGGATGTCTCAGCAGGGAGGTGTCATTTTTTGGGATTCTCAAGAGATGATGGTTTACTCAGTTTGCAGAGTATGGGACACTCTAAGAAGAAAGGCACCATTTGTCTCTTGGTACAAGCTTATTTGGAGCAGCAGTTGTCCCCTGCGATACAGCCTGATCACTTGGTTGTTAATGAAAAACATCATTATTACCAGAGACAAATTATTGCAATGGGGCAAGATTCGAGATGTACACTGTCCTCTATGTGGTGTGGAAGTTGAGAGTCGTGATCATTTATTTCTCAGATGCTCTTTCTCCCTCAGACTAGCTGCACAACTGCGTTTCAGTTTTCTACATTTCCAGAATTAGGATGCAATGGTGCAGGCTCTCAATGCACAATTATGCAGGAATGCACATGCTGGGAAATGGCATGCTCTTTTGTGGTGTCTTACAGTGGCATTTATTTGGAAAGAACGGTGCAAAGTGGTCCATGGACCCCAGTCGAGACCCTGAGACAGTTGCTGAGCAAGTTCGAGCGGATCTACAGTTTTTATCTTGCGGAAATAGAAGTTTACGAGATGCACTTACAAGACTTAGTTACTTATAGAATTTTTGTTTTGAATTTTCTGTAAGTAGTCTCATATATAGGAGGTCGCAGTGATAGGCTCATATAGGATCCCTTGTGATTCCACTTCATTGTATCGGTTCTTATTTGGAATAAAGCAACTGATTCAACGGAGGAAAAAATGAAGTCTTTGTTTTAAACCATGACCAGCTTAGCAGTTAACAGGCATTACCTAATGGCTCACAGACTGGCGGCTAATAGGAATTTAAACAAAATTGTCAGTCAAATATACGATGATAATAGGAAGGTGTTTATTAAAATTTCGTTTTGTTATGTTCTGAGTTAGCACGGTGTGAATGATTAAACAAGGACTAGCATACTGTATACTTGTGGTATTATTAATTCAATTCATTAATTAAGAATTAAATTGTTCATGATGGACACTAAATAATTATTTAAGGGGTGACTTTCTTTCTGGAGTCGTATTAATTTGTCTGTATATATAAATAAATGTAGCGATTAAGGGTGCATCCAACTAGGGTGGAAATCTCGAATACGTAAAAGTGTCCTAAATTCCATATCAAATCCCAATCCCAAAATATGGAATTTCGTGATTCAAATCTTTAATATTTTGCTCTCTATCTATACATGTCAAATACGAAATATATTTTCTTGTATTTTCCTTCTAAGATAATAAAACTTGGTCATCATTAATAAATAAATAAATATATATATATATATATATATATAGAAAAGCAAATGCTTCTCATTTGCAACCCAATTACTGCTACTAGAGGAAGAAAAAAGAGGTCTGGATTGTCATGTGCTGCAGCGGTGCAGGGGTAAGCTCCAGGGGCACAGTGGGTCTTCGCATCCTGATATCAACTAGGTTCAATTCAATTCGATCACCAAGTCCTTAGTAATAATTAATTAATTAATTTGTCTATTTAGAGAAGAGGTAGCGATGGATTTGCAGGGTTCTTATCCATCTCCGCCTTCTTCCGCAAATTGGGTCCGAACTCCAGACTCGTCCGTGGTCATTAAACTAACGCTACAGTCAGCAGTTCCGTTTGTCACGTCATAAAAAAACTGACAAAGTTAACAGAGACCATCAACCAGTGACTAACAGTGAAACAATTCGTAAAGTTAGTGACGAATAAGAAAGAAAACTGATTTGAGTGGCAAACGTGAAAGATTTATGTAATTTGAGTGACCAAACGTGTAATTTAACCACATTTGTAATGTATAACAATAGTGGGTATATACTTGTTTACCCATAAAAAATCAGCTTATACCAGATCGATTAATTACAACAGGATTAATGGATTTTTAAGGCCAACTCAACATTAATAATTAGAAGAGCTAGTTAGGCCTTATTGGGTTGGGTTTTTAGGCGAAAGTGGCCAAACCCCTTCTTCTCTATACGATGGCCGACCCGTCTCCGTGACCCCCATAGTCGGACGATGCCTCCACCCCTTAGTATGAAATTTGGCTCCCAAACTAAGTCTGGAAACAAGGTGACACAACGGGGTGCTAAACGACTAGGTACCAAGCAGGATAACAAATAAGAGGTCATCCAAAAACTAAGTCTGTAAACAAGGCGGCACAACTGGGTGCCAAATGACTGTGTACCAAGTAAGGTGGTCAACGAGGGGGTATCAAGCCGGCAAGGCAGGGCTTGGTACTATGACATAGAATTTGGCTAAGTATGGAGCCAAAGGGTATTAATTCGGCAAGACAGGCTTGGTAGCCAAACAAGGCGACAGGGCACCATGACCCCAAAGGGTTATCAAGCCGACAAGGCAGGGCTTGGTACCAAGACATGAAAAAATATGAATTTGGCTAAGTATGGAGCCAAAGGGGTATCAAGCCGACAAGGCAGGCTTGATACCAAAAGACATGAAAGTTGGCTAAGTATAGAATTCCATGGCCAAGGGGCAGGGCTTGGTACCAAGACATGAAAAACATGAATTTGGCTAAGTATGGAGCTAAGGGTGTACCAGGTCGGAAAAACAGCCTCGGTACCAAGACCCCTACAAGGTACCAAGCCGACAAGACAAGCTTGGTAGCCATGCAAGGCAGCCTCGGTACCAAGACCCCTACAAGGTACCAACCCGGCAAGACAAGCTTGGTAGCCATGCAAGGCGACAGGATACCATGACCCCAAGGGGTATCAAACCGGCAAGACTGACTTGATGGCAAGGCAACAAGAGGCCTAGACAAGTACCAACTTAGAGAGTCATAAAGAAACTAAGTTTGGATATCAAGCCGACAAGACAGACTTGATAGCTAGACATCGGGTATCAAGCCAACAAGCCATGAAATTTGACTAAAACAGGGCGACTAGCTGAGGTATCAAACAACCATGGATGGATCGGCCAGGATGTCGAGCTAAGGGTGTCCATATGACGGGGACCCGTAGAGCCCCTTAGGGGGCCATGTGGAGACTAAGTCCCAAGATGGGCATGATGCAAGATACCAAGATGAGATTCTAAAAACTAAGTATGGAGACCAGGCCGACACTGTCGGCTTGTTAGCAAGGGTCTCAAGCCGACAAGATTCGCTTGATACCAAGATGACAAGTTAGTGCCATGACAGTCAGTCTAAGACTAAGTGTGGAGACTTGGGGGTAAAGGGGCCAAATTCTCGTCCTGCCTAGGTGGGTAATGTGGCCTAGCTATCAAGACGGTTCATCGAGGTGGCTAGCAAGGCGAGGAGCGTGGAGTCGTCAGGGCTGTCGAGGATGTGATCAAGACTTCATCATGGAGGCTAAGGCAAAGAAGCTCAACTCCAACCCTACTCGGCATCGAGACCATCAATTACTCACCATCCACAAGGAGAAACAAGGGCCTCCAAGGAGAAGGTTACCAACTAGTCATCAAGGCGGGACAAGAGACCCCTAGACGGTTTGGAGCAAGAGGCTAGCTAGCGTTACTACGGCGGTTGCTAAGGCAGTTACACCTGGTGGCTATAAATAGGAGAAACGAAGACGGGAAAAGGGTTTCACAACCAAACATTTGACGCACAATGTCAAACTTTATCCTTTTCTTTGCAAATTAGCCATAGCCTTAGTTTTCGGAGCTCTCACTGAACCTCCATAGGAGTAGGTGTAATTAACTTAGCTTTGTTCCCAAAAACCATCAAAAATATCAAACACCCTCGTTCAAACATTGTTCGGAGAGGAGTGGACTGTGTTAATTATCGTTGTTCAAGAAGTCAAGGTACATTTATTGAGTTTAAACACCAATTTTTCCTCGTAAAGAAAAATACTATAATTAAGCAAACTCTTTGTATAATTTAATTCGATGATTAAATAATTATGGATATTTTCCGTCGTTCAATTGTAATGGAAGTCGGTCTCCTGTTGTGTCGTTTTCATGAAGAATAATATGACACAGACTGGCGGCCAATAGGAATTTAAACAAAATTGTCAATCAAATATACGATGATAATAGCAAGGTGTTTATTAAAATTCCATTTCAAATCCCAATCCCAAAATATGGAATTTCGTTATTCAAATCTCTAATGTTTTGTTCTCGATCGATACATGACAAATACGAAATATATTTTCTTGTATTTTCCTTCTAAGATAATAAAACTTGGTCATCATTAACAAAAAAAAAATATAGAAAAGCAAATATTTCTCCTTGTGGACGATTAAACAATGACTGGCATACTGTACAGTTGTGGTATTATTAATTAAAGTCATGAAGAATTATAATTGAATATGTGAAGTCTTTGTATAATAATAATAATTATCATTATTATCATTGTATCGGAGATCAAAGAGACGCGTAGGATTGACTTGGTGCTAGTATATAAAGATAGCGATGACAGGGTGAAGGAACACAATCCAATCCATACTACCCAATCAATTCTCAGCAGCGCAGTGCAGTGCAGTGATTAATTAATTAGTTATCCTCGCCAAGCCAAGGAGCGCCAACATGCCCGTTCTAACCAAAACTTGCCGGATGGCATTGTCCGCTAACGAGGTGTGGGGAGCGATTTTTGCTGCAACAAATATATACCCGTCCGCCATGCCTAACCTGATTACAGGCATCCGAGTGACCAGCCGAGACGGTGTTACTGCCGGTTCGGTTCGGGAGATCACTTTCGGAACTGGTACGTCGCAAGCAATATTATTACTCATCATTTTAATCAAACTAACGTTTTGCTGGTAATATGTAATAATTGTATTTGTATGGCGTCGTATGTTGCAGCCACAGCAGGTATGGTCAGCCAGGCGACCGAGCAAATTACCAGGGTCGACCATGCGACTCGAACCGTCGAATCCACCTTCAACAATGATAGGAACTTCGTGGGCAAACACTTTCGTTCTGCCTCCTTGGTCGTAAAGGTGGATCCGAATAACGCCGACGATGGCCCCAACTCTCGAGGTTCCACCATCACCTGGACTTTGACCTACTCTTGGATTTCAGATACTGCACAAGGCGGTCTCAATTTGGACGTGTTCTGGAATGCTATCGAACAGGGATTCAAGGATTTGGACACTTACATCTAGATCTAGCCGTCGCCCATACTTAAGATCCGATCATCCATCATCCACTACGCACAACTACAACGCTTGATTTTTAATTTGCTTTCTAGTCTACTACTTTCTTTTTTTATCCATCTCAATGTATTATATGCACGTTGGTGTGCAGTGCTCAATAATGATATGCCCGGCAGGACCACTCTTGCTCGGTGCTATCTTTCCCTCTTTTTCTTCTCCTCCTACTTGCTCCACCTTCCTTGTTATATTATTGTGTGTGCCGGCCTACCTATCCTAATTAATTTATGGGTATTAATTATCTCCTTGCATTGCATTTTAGTTTCTCGTGCAATAACTTATAATATATTATCATTTCTACCAAAAAAAATATATAAAATATTATCATCACCTATGACGATTACAGAGATTAGAATGGACATGGGGAATTATTACGCCTTTTACGAATCTGATTTTCGAATACTTCCATTTGGAATCGGCAGTACGTCCTACCATCATCAGATCAAACTTCCTGTTATAATAAAACGATTATTTGATTGTCTCTTTATGCCCTCGGAAGACCTCTCTTCCATATATAAGCGAAGAGAAATACACCAAAGGGCATGTGTTGGCGACTTTATCATCACCGCGACACTCGATAAATTCACTACTTCGTCTAAACAACGAGGGAACACTGTGGGCTATGTAAGAAATCCGTCTGGACTATAGTAATGTGAAATTTCATAAACCATATCCGAGGTGCCGATTCAAGTCCATATAGCACTACAGAAAAACATGTTTTCAAGCAAGAGTCACGAAAGTTTTTCCGGTACATACTAAGAAGTATACTAATAGGTACAGAAAAAATCCTCCTAATTAGTTGTATTTTTCGGGGGAAAATTTCTTTTTGCTTCAAATTTATTTGGTTCCAAATATTTTCTTTGGCTCCAAAAATTTCGTTTTTGGAAGAATTGACTCCAAAGTTTCATTTGCCTTTGCAGGAAAAGTAACCCGCTTCTTTTCTAAAAATATTTGGTAAGTAAAGCGGAAAGCCCCATTATATTCATCGAAATAATTCAATAAATAAAAACGTATGAAAATAAAATTACATTAAATATATGTTACTCATCAAGTTGATGAATGAGAGAGGGCATGAATAGAATACATTTATTTTAAAAAGAGAAATTGTAAAGTGTCTTTTGGGTTGCATGAGATCGCATATTCTCATTATCGATAACTGACTTATGATTGTTTGCAATAGATAGTTCAAAATGTGCCTTAAAACTTTTGTTTCCATCGGTGTAAAAGAATTGTTTGAACCAAAGGATTATAAAATTGTATCGAAAAAGTTGTCAGCGGAGTATTTTATACTAGAGTCATAATTTAACTGTGGTTCAACTTTTCATATTGCTAAATATCACCTATCAATTTAGCTTATGATGTGAAGTTTTATGGTCTAACCGCTAGTACGTACGATCTTTCAATACAAACTTTAAATAAAAACCACTAAAATATTAACATTGTCAAATACCCCTTAAATCTCATAAATTAAAAAAATCGTATTAATATGTAGTAATTGTATCGTATGTCGTCGTATGTTGCAGCCACAGCAGTTATGGTCAGCCAGGCGACCGAGCAGATTACCAGGGTCGACCATGCGACTCGAACCGTCGAATCCACCTTTAACAATGATAGGAATTTCGTGGGCAGGCACTTTCGTTCTGCCTCCTTGGTCATAAAGGTGAATCCGAATAACGCCGACGATGGCCCCAACTCTCGAGGTTCCACCATCACCTGGACTTTGACCTACTCTTGGATTTCAGCTACAGCACAAGGCAGTCTCAATTTGGACGTGTTCTGGAATGCTTTCGAACAGGGATTCAAGGATTTGGACACTTACATCTAGATCTAGCCGTCGCCCATACTTAAGATCTGATCATCCATCATCCACTACGCACAACGCACAACTCTTGATTTTTAATTTGCTTTCTAGTCTACTACTTTCTTTTTTTATCCATCTCGATGTATTATATGCACGTTGGTGTGCAGTGCTCAAAATTGATATGCCCGACAAGGCCACTCTTGCTCGGTGCTATCTTCCTTGTGCGTGCGCCGTGCGGGCCTACCTGTCATAATTAATTTATGGGTATTATTTATCTCCTTGCATTGCATTTTAGTTTCTCGTGCAATAACTTATAAAATATTATTATCACCTATGACGATTACAGAGATTAGAATGGACATGAGGAATTATTACGCCTTTTACGAATCCAATTTTCCAATATTTCCATTTGGAATCGGCAGTACATCCTACCATCAGATCAAACTTCCTGTTATAATAAAAAAATTATTTGATTGTCTCTTTATGCCCTCTGACGACCTCTCATCCATATATAAGCGAAGAGAAATACAACAAAGGGCATGTGTCAGCGACTATGGGATATGTAAGTAATCCGTCTGGACTATAGTAATGTGAAATTTCTCAAACCATATACCCGATCGACCATGAAGAAACGAATGAAGGACATGTCACCAACCGGCAACCACAAGCAGTGGGGTGACAGGTGTTCCCAATAAGCCACAACATGCTCTTAGTAAGCATAGTAATATGGCTAAGTCTGGAAAGGGGCACGTCAACAACCATGAATAATGGTATGGGGGGCATGTCTCCAACTAGTGGACAGGGTGGCATGTCACTGACAGTGGCGTAGCCAGGATTTCGTTTAAGGTGGGTCCACCTCGAATATATACCAAACAATCAGTGATTTAGTTAGCCATAGTGTTTCAAATGGTGTTCTTTGTTAAGAATCGTTAGTATCAATACCTCGAGTTGTTGATAAGATGTTTAATAATAAATCTTATACCAACCAATAATTCATGATTTACCTAGTCTTTTGCTTTCGAATGATGTTCTTAAAAACTATTTAGTATCAATTGATCGAGTTGTTGGAAGATTTCAATAATATATTATACCATTTACTACCATGCTCCCTTATAAGAAAGCCAACTTATAAGAAATTGGTGTTTGCACAAACCTGTATACCATATACTTAAGAAAAGAGGTAGCCAAGATTCAAACACAAAACTTTTCGACCAACTATTCTCAATTAAACGCGACCTTATTTTCGATATCAATTAACTATCGTACCTAATTTCACCATTTTCCCCCGAACTAGGGTGGATCCCGGGACCCACCCTGTTACCCTCTCCCTCCGCCACTGGTCACTGACCATGAAGAAATAAGTAGGAAAAAATTATATGAATGCGCAACACACCCAAGCCACTCAAAAAAATTCTAAGTATGAGAGTGTGTTAAGGGATGAACGAAGAAGCAAGTCCATGCTTAAAAGCCCTCACGGCATGCCAAACATGAATGGCAGACAAGGGGGAAGGAATAAGACATCTCGGCACATACCAACTAGACATGGTCCCACAAAGGGCCAAGGGTGGTTATGTGCTAATTTTAGGGATCATCAAGACATAAGGGTTGACTATGGTCAAGTTGGCCACAATGGTGACCATAAGCTCTTTAAGTCCAAACACTCGTTTTTCCAACAATATAGGAAGAATAAGCATGTGTCTTGTCAGGGGGAACTAAGACAAATGACAAATCATGGTCTTGTTGATGACTCAAAGGAGTTGAAGATATTTAGTGTGCCACCCAGGATGAGGCAAGCATATCGGGCTCAACATAAGAACAACGTGTCTAATGAGATGGCTCAGGCAAAGGAGCATGAGACCCCTTGCAAGCCTTTCAAGGCAAGACAAGTTGATCAGGTACCATTTGTTGTTAAGTTGGAAAATTCGAAACCAACACCAAAGGAATTTTCTTTCCTTAAGGAGGGAAGGCATGTAGTGTATGGATGGTTGGTCTGGTTTGATTCATGGATTTGGCAGTGGGTGTCACCTTTGGCACATTGGTAGTTGCCAAAGGGTGTGGAAATCAGTGACGTCTATCACTCCTTACTATATTAATTATATAAATAATATTTAGAAAAAGAAAAGAGAGAAAAAGTGAAAATAGGCCACTCATGGCTAAAAGAGAAGAAGATGTCGAAGTAGCAAGTTTTTGTTAGACTTGTGATGAGAGGTTCTTGTCACGAATGGTAATCCACAGTAATGTGGTTGGATCCATGCCACTTACAAGGCATGAGCAAGAGATCGGGTATGTGGCCTAGAACCTTCATGGTCAATTGATCAATGGTAAGTATCTCAACCCTTACGTCCCTTCTCTTCTCTTTCGGACGTGGGGTGTCAAAGGGTTCAATGTTACCCGGGGGGGGGGGGGGAGAGGGGGCAGTGAAGCCAAGTAGATTGGTATCACACTTCATCAATAATAAAAATAAATTATGCTACTAAGGAAATGAAGAGTTAACTTGTCTTGGGAGGGGGGGGGGCAAGTACATCGCAGTCCTACAGATGGTTGAGTGAGAAAAGTATGGCTTCTTATTTTTAATCGACTTTGATAAAGCCAAAGCTTAGCTGTAGGAGGGTTTGAGAGGTGAGCCTGATACGTACGAGGTGTGAAGCTAAGTGGTTTAGTTGATGTTAACTACTTAGTCCATAATCCTTATGCATTAAGTAGTTTGGGGCATTTGTTTACCCATAAAAAATCAGCTTACACCACATCGATTATTTACAACAGGATTAATGGATTTATAAGGCCAACTCAACATTAATAATTAAAAGAGCTAGTTAGGCCTTATTGGGTTGGGTTTTTTGGTCTAAGTGGCAAAACCCCTTCTTCCCTATACAATGGCCGACCCGTCCCCGTGGCCCCCATAGCCGGACGATGCCTCCACCCCTTGGTATTAAATTTGACTCCCAAAAACTAAGTCTAGAAACAAGGAGACACAACGGGGTGCCAAACGACTGGGTACCAAGCCAGATACCAACTAAGAGGTCATCCAAAAACTAAGTCTGGAAACAAGGCGGCACAACTAGGTGCCAAATGACCGGGTACCAAGTAAGGGGGTACCAAGACATGAAAAAACATGAATTTGGCTAAATATGGAGCCAAAGGGGTATCAAGCCGACAAGGAAGCCTTGACATAAAAAAACATGAATTTGGCTAAGGATGGAGCCATAGGCGTATCAAGCCGACAAGGCAGGCTTGATACCAAAAGACATGAAAGTTGGCTAAGTATCGAATTCCTAGGCCAGGGGTCAGTGCTTGGTACCAAGACATGAAAAACATGAATTTGGCTAAGTATGGAGCTAAGGGGTTACCAGGTCGGCAAGGCATCCTCGGTACCAAGACCCCTAAAAGGTGCCAAGCCGACAAGACAAGCTTGGTAGCCATGCAAGGCGACAGGGTACCATGACCCCAAGGGGTATCAAGCCGACAAGACTGACTTGATGGCCAGGCAACAGGAGGCCACGACAGGTACCAACTAAGAGAGTCATAAAGAAACTAAGTTTGGATATCAAGCCGACAAGACGGACTTGATAGCAAGACATCGAGATTTGTCTAATAGGTGAAACACTTCTTAATCGTCTGTGATATGTTTCGTTGATCCTCCATAATTATCCAAGTATCGATCAAAATTATTATAGATTCTATATTACATTAATAAGCACAAAAAAGGAAGAGGAAGGCGGAAGACAATATGATTTTAATTTTTTGGACAAAAGTAATAAGTTCTTTTGTTTGATGAATATAATGGGGCTTTCCGCTTTAATGACCAAATATTTTTAGAAAAGAAGCGGGTTACTTTTCCTGCAAAGGCAAATGAAACTTTGGAGTCAATTCTTCCAAAAACGAAATTTTTGGAGCCAAAGAAAATATTTGGAACAAAATAAATTTGAAGCAAAAAGAAATTTTCCCCCGAAAAATACAACTAATTAGGAGGATTTTTTCTGTACCTATTAGTATACTTCTTAGTATGTACCGGAAAAACTTTCGTGACTCGTGCTTGAAAACATGTTTTTCTGTAGTGCTATATGGACTTGAATAGACACCTCCGCATTTTATTAGAAAATTAGAACCGTAAAAAAATATAATGATTATAGTTTTTTTCAATGTAAATTGTACACGACTGTACTTTAATTTAGGGAATGCATCAATAATGGAGTCTACGTCCATACCAATAGTAAACACTGTTTCAAATAAAATACTTGAGCAATCAACGAGAAATTCATCGCTCATTTTGTTGAGCAAATCAGTTCTCACATGTTTCATTCTTCATGACTTTAATTAATAATACCACAAGTGTACAGTATGCCAGTCATTGTTTAATCGTCCACAAGGAGAAATATTTGCTTTTCTATATTTTTTTTTTGTTAATGATGACCAAGTTTTATTATCTTAGAAGGAAAATACAAGAAAATATATTTCGTATTTGTCATGTATCGATAGAGAACAAAACATTAGAGATTTGAATAACGAAATTCCATATTTTGGGATTGGGATTTGAAATGGAATTTAGGACACTTTTTCGTATTCGAGATTTCCACCCTAGTTGGATGCACCCTTAATTGCTACATTTATTTATATATATACAGACATATTAATACTACTTCAGAAAGTCACTCTTAACAAGGTTGTCAACCCGCGGGTTGACCCGGACCCGGTCGAGCTAGTGGGTCAAGGGTTAATGGGTCAACCGTTTTAGCCCGGTTTGGCACAGAAATATGGAAAAAGTCATTATATTGTATTTATCCTCATAAATTATATCAAATCTCATCTAACATATGAGTTATAACATATAATAGTACACCAAAATAATATATTGTACTTAGATCCAACATATAGTGGAAATTCACACACACTTATATGACATAAATATTCAAATGTTCAACTTAGGATTTCAAAGACTGAGTTAGGCGAAAAGAAAAATCGGAAAATAGGCGCATTTCGCAAATCAAAGAAAAAAAGATACAATTTAACCTCTAACCCGGTACCTTGTAATGGTCGGCCCGGCGGGTGCGTGCGTCCCGTTTTTCTCACCGGGTCAGGATCAAATTGGGTCGACCCACGGCTGACAACCTTGCCCCTTAATTAATTATTTAGTGTCCATCGTGAACAATTTTATTCATAATTAATGACTTGAATTATTAATACCACAAGTATACAGTATGCTAGTCCTTGTTTAATCATTCACACCGAGCTAACTTAGAACACAACAAAATGAAATTTTAATAAACACCTTCCTATTAGCATCGTATATTTGATTGACAATTTTGTTTAAATTCCTATTGGCCGCCAGTCTGTGAGCCATTAGGTAAGGCCTGTTAAGCTGGTCATGGTTTAAAACAAAGACTTCATTTCCTTTTAATGAATTAATCATATTATTCTGATTTTATTAAAGTTATAGCGGGACTACTGTTGCATTAGGGTTTTGCTAACTTAGGTCATAAGTTATTTTGTCTTGGTAACCGCCACATATTTCTTGACACTTCATCAATCTTTTGCCTTTCGTAGTTTTAGAAATTTTTTCATTTTTTGTTTAAGACTTTGTTTTATTGGCCGGGTGCAAGATACCAAGATGAGATTCTAAAAATTAAGTATGGAGAGCAGGCCGACTGGGTCGGCTTGGTAGCAAGGTTCTCAAGCCGACAAGATTGGCTTGATACCAGTATGAAAAGTTAGTGCCATGACAGTCACTCTAAAACTAAGTGTGGACACTTGGGGGTAAAGGGGCCAAATTCTCGTCCTGCCTAGGTGGGTATTATGGCCTAGCTATCAAGACAGTTCATTGAGGTGGCTAGCAAGGCGAGGAGCGTGGAGTCGTCAGGGCTGTCGAGGATGTGCTCAATACTTCATGGAGTCTAAGGCAAAGAGGCTCAACACCAACCCGACCCGGCATCGAGACCATCATGTACTCACCAGCTCCAAGGAGAGACAAGGGCCTCTAAGGCGAAGGTTACCAACTAGTCACCAAGGCGGGACAAGGGACCCCTAGACGGTTTGGAGCAAGAGGCTAGCTAGCAGTTACTACGGCGATTGCCAAGGCAGTTACACCTGGTGGCTATAAATAGGAGAAACGAAGACGGGAAAAGGGTTCCAAAACCAAACATTTGACGCACAATGTCAAACTTTATCCCTTTCTCTGCAAATTAGCCATAGCCTTAGTTTTCAGAGCTCTCACTGAACCTCCATAGGAGTAGGTGTAATTAACTTAGCTTTGTTCCCAAAAATACCATAAAAAACATCAAACACCCTCGTTCTAACATTGTTCGGAGAGGAGTGGACCGTGTTGATTTTCGTTGTTCAATAAGTCAAGGTGCATTTATTGAATTCAAACACCAGTTTTTCCTCGTTGGAAAACAATACTATAATTAAGCAAAGTCTTTGTATAATTTAATTCGATGATTGAATAATTATGGATATTTTCCATCGTTTAATCGTAATGGAAGTCGGTCTCCTGTTGTGTCGTTTTCATGAAGAGCTAGGTCGATATGTACCTTGCTTCGCTGCGGCATGAGGTCGTTAGTGCTGACCCATGCTTCAACCCAGAAGGAAGTACAGATGAAATATATATGATAAAAATGTAGGTTGAAATTATCAGAATCACACCTCACTAAATTATAGAAGTAAGAGAATCAAAATAAATTAAGTCTGTGTATTAGATTTCATACGGACCCATCAACATGACTTATGTAATAATTCCGAAGGAGGTTAAAAGCATGGATCAAGCTAGGGGTGTGCAACGGTTGACCCCAAACTCGATTGGCCCATACCCCGACTGAACCCTTAATCCGACTAACCCACAACCCGATTAACTCGCCCAATTAACCCAATCTCAATTGATCCATAATCTGGTTGGGCCGATGAACTATGGAATAAAGTTAATATGTTATTTCAAATAATAGTTCAACATTGTTAGAAATGAATTAATGTACAATTATCTAATACTCTCTATACTTTCTAGTAGTTTTACAACATATTTCCCAACCATGAAATTATTGACAATCCAAATTTTAATTTAAGTTATTCGCTAGTGTATGCTAATGTTGGGACATTTTGACTCCAAAATTATTTATTAGTAAAATCAATTGTAATCTACTTTTTTACATTGTTTTCCAGAAAAGGAAAAATCTTTTTAACTTTTTGTGGACCAAAATTTGTTAGCTTCTTCCCACTTCTTAGAATATAACATCCGGTCTATTAATTTATCTAGCTTGTTTCCATTCAATTAGCTAGCATTCATGTAAAAAAATGAAAACTTTATGATTTTACATTTCAAAGCCTTTTTCATTTCGTTAGAAACTTAGAGTGAAATTTTTTTTTTAAAATTACTTAATATTTACCTTTATTATAAAACTATATAAATTAATTTTATAGGTTTATTGGTTCAATTTGATTATTTTAAGGTTTAGAAATTGATTGTACACAATATAAGTAACTTGATGGGATGACCCGAATAATCTGCAATCTAACCTAAATGAAACCAGTAATCCGATTAACCTGCAATCTAGGTTTACTGGTTCAATTTGATTATTTTAAGGTTTAGAAATTGATTGTACACAATATAAGTAACTTGATGGGATGAATCGAATAACCTGCAATCTAACCTAACTGTAACCAGTAATCCGATTAACCTATAACTCAAGCAGCTGTAACCCAATTAACCCCTTAACCACTTGACCCGTAATCCGACAAACTCGCTTGACCCGTAACCCGTAACTTGCTTGACCCATAACCCCCCATTAACCCGTAACTCGTGCCGCCTGACCCATAGATCAATTAACTCGTAACCCGTTTGACACGCAACTCACTTGATATGACGGTCCCGTGACTCAATCTTTTGTTAATCCAACTGGCTCTTAACTCAATAACCCAACCCGAACCCTCTCAAACTGCACGAGTGACACCTGTGAGAAGGATGAACAAAATTAAAGTGGTCGCATAGATTAACCTAAACCCAATAAAACAAAGTCTTAAAGAAAAAATGAAAAAAATTCTAAAACTACGAAAGGGAAAAGATTGATGAAGTGTCAAGATATATGTGGCGGTTACCAAGACAAAATAACTTATGACCTAAGTTAGCAAAACCCTAATGCAACAGTAGTCCCGCTATAACTTTAATAAAATCAGAATAATATGATTAATTCATTAAAAGGAAATGAAGTCTTTGTTTTAAACCATGACCAGCTTAACAGGCTTTACCTAATGGCTCACAGACTGGCGGCCAATATGAATTTAAACAAAATTGTCAATCAAAATTAAAATTGCTAATAGGAAGGTGTTTATTAAAATTTCATTTTGTTGTGTTCTGAGTTGGCTCGGTGTGAATGATTAAACAAGGACTAGCATACTGTATACTTGTGGTATCAGTAATTCAAGTCATTAATTAAGAGTTAAATTGTTCACAATGGACACTAAATAATTAATTAAGGGGTGACTTTCTGGAGTCGTATTAATATGTCTGTATATATCTAAATAAATGTAGCTATTAAGGGTGCATCCAACTAGGGGTGGAAATCTCGAATACGAAAAAGTGTCCTAAATTCCATTTCAAATCCCAATCCCAAAATATGGAATTTCGTTATTCAAATCTCTAATGTTTTGTTCTCTATCGATACATGACAAATACGAAATATATTTTCTTGTATTTTCCTTCTAAGATAATAAAACTTGCTCATCATTAACAAAAAAAAAAATATAGAAAAGCAAATATTTCTCCTTGTGGACGATTAAACAATGACTGGCATACTGTACACTTGTGGTATTATTAATTAAAGTCATGAAGAATTATAATTGAATATGTGAAGTCTTTGTATAATAATAATAATTATCATTATTATCATTGTATCGGAGATCAAAGAGACGCGTAGGATTGACTTGGTGCTAGTATATAAAGATAGCGATGACAGGGTGAAGGAACACAATCCAATCCAAACTACCCAATCAATTCTCAGCAGCGCAGTGCAGTGATTAATTAATTAGTTATCCTCGCCAAGCCAAGGAGCGCCAACATGCCCGTTCTAACCAAAACTTGCCGGATGGCATTGTCCGCTAACGAGGTGTGGGGAGCGATTTTTGCTGCAACAAATATATACCCGTCCGCCATGCCTAACCTGATTACAGGCATCCGAGTGACCAGCCGAGACGGTGTTACTGCCGGTTCGGTTCGGGAGATCACTTTCGGAACTGGTACGTCGCAAGCAATATTATTACTCATCATTTTAATCAAACTAACGTTTTGCTGGTAATATGTAATAATTGTATTTGTATGGCGTCGTATGTTGCAGCCACAGCAGGTATGGTCAGCCAGGCGACCGAGCAAATTACCAGGGTCGACCATGCGACTCGAACCGTCGAATCCACCTTCAACAATGATAGGAACTTCGTGGGCAAACACTTTCGTTCTGCCTCCTTGGTCGTAAAGGTGGATCCGAATAACGCCGACGATGGCCCCAACTCTCGAGGTTCCACCATCACCTGGACTTTGACCTATTCTTGGATTTCAGCTACTGCACAAGGCGGTCTCAATTTGGACGTGTTCTGGAATGCTATCGAACAGGGATTCAAGGATTTGGACACTTACATCTAGATCTAGCCGTCGCCCATACTTAAGATCTGATCATCCATCATCCACTACGCACAACTACAACGCTTGATTTTTAATTTGCTTTCTAGTCTACAACTTTCTTTTTTTATCCATCTCAATGTATTATATGCACGTTGGTGTGCAGTGCTCAATAATGATATGCCCGGCAGGACCACTCTTGCTCGGTGCTATCTTTCCCTCCTTTTCTTCTCCTCCTACTTGCTCCACCTTCCTTGTTATATTATTGTGTGTGTCGGCCTACCTATCATAATTAATTTATGGGTATTAATTATCTCCGTGCATTGCATTTTAGTTTCTCGTGCAATAACTTATAAAATATTATCATTTCTACCAAAAAAAATATATAAAATATTATCATCACCTATGACGATTACAGAGATTAGAATGGACATGGGGAATTATTACGCCTTTTACGAATCCGATTTTCCAATATTTCCATTTGGAATCGGCAGTACATCCTACCATCATCAGATCAAACTTCCTGTTATAATAAAACGATTATTTGATTGTCTCTTTATGCCCTCGGAAGACCTCTCATCCATATATAAGTGAAGAGAAATGCAACAAAGGGCATGCGTCGGCGACTTTATCATCACCGCGACACTCGATAAATTCACTACTTCGTCTAAACAACGAGGGAACACTGTGGGCTATGTAAGAAATCCGTCTGGACTATAGTAATGTGAAATTTCACAAACCATATCCGAGGTGCCTATTCAAGTCCATATAGCACTACAGAAAAACATGTTTTCAGGCACGAGTCACGAAAGTTTTTCCCGTACATACTAAGAATTATACTAATAGGTACAGAAAAAATCCTCCTAATTAGTTGTATTTTTCGGGGGAAAATTTCTTTTTGCTTCAAATTTATTTGGCTCCAAAAATTGCGTTTTTGGAAGAATTGACTCCAAAGTTTCATTTGCCTTTGCAGGAAAAGTAACCCGCTTCTTTTCTAAAAATATTTTGTCAGTAAAGCGGGAAGCCCCATTATATTCATCGAACAAAAGAACTTATTACTTTTGTCCAAAAAATTAAAATCATATTGTCTTCCACCTTCCTCTTCCTTTTTTGTGCTTATTAATGTAATATAGAATCTATAATAATTTTGATCGATACTTGGATAATTATGGAGGATCAACGAAACATATCACAGACGATTAAGAAGTGATTCACCTATTAGACAAAGCCCAATGGAGTGGAAGCCTACTAAAAATCTCAATTGAAACTAATGAGAAGGCCGGTGGAAGAAACACAACCCAATCAAATGAACGAACTGACGGTGGCGCTCAAGACGTGTTCAACTGATGTCGGCCCAACTTGATTGAGTGTTTTACCATTAATCAAGCTAGCACAAGGCCGGACAGGTTGGCCGGAAAACTTTTGTCGAGAAATATGGTATATAATAGATGATTTGAAATGCATAAAATGATTGTTTTCTACCTTAGTTATGCACAAAACATTTTTGAAAGTGATCCAACTATGCATAATGTGTTTAGACCTCTATGAAAAGATAAAAAATATACTATAAGCATTACATATAATTATTGAATGAAAAAAATAAATAAAACTAAATTCCATTCATTACTTAATTAAACCATATAGTTGAATATTAGAGTTGCTTCTCTTAATACATACATAATCAACCTTTAGGATTAAAGAAAATGTCTTCTAAGTTTAGTATGTCCTTTAAGTTTTTCCTAATAGAGTGCATTCTTTTTTACCACACTGTTGGTAATGAATATGAAGTTGCTTGACTTGAAATATATAGGACATGATGCTAAGTTGTTACTAATAATTAGTTGGACAATGTGTTGTGCACGGACTTCCCAAATTATTCTCAGATCGCAGACATGTCTTGCAACAATGTAGTAATTTTCATGCAACAAATATTTTTTTCATTAAATAATTCAATAAATAAAAACATATGAAAATAATATTACATTAAATATATGTTACTCATCAAGTTGATGAATGAGAGAGGGCATGAATAGAATACATTTATTTTAAAAAGATAGAAATTGTAAAGTGTCTTTTGGGTTGCATGAGATCGCATATTCTCATTATCGATAACTGACTTATGATTGTTTGCAATAGATAGTTCAAAATGTGCCTTAAAACTTTTGTTTCCATCAGTGTAAAAGAATTGTTTGAACCAAAGGATTATAAAATTGTATCGAAAAAGTTGTCAGCGGAGTATTTTATACTGGAGTCATAATTTAACTGTGGTTCAACTTTTCATATTGCTAAATATCACCTATCGATTTAGCCTATGATTTGAAGTTTTATGGTCTAACCGCTGGTACGTACGATCTTTCAATACAAACTTTAAATAAAAATCACTAAAATATTAACATTGTCAAATACCCCTTAAATCTCATAAATTAAAAAAAATCGTATTAAGGATTTTTTTTTTCCAAATGATCATATTGATTTGGGATTTTAAATTAAAATGGAAAAGCATGTCAAATATAAAGTTCTCTTAAAATAAATCAAAACTAAACAGAATAAGACCAAAAATATCCACTAATCAAAGTAGAAAGACAATTATTTCACTTTACCTCATTTTCCTCCTCTTTTAAATGTGTCCTTTCACTCTCCCTTTGTCTTTCTCTTTGTTTTTGCATATGTTCTTCCATCTCTCTATCAGTTTTGTATCTCACCACTCTCTCCATTTTCCCTTCCCACCGCATGGAATCGAGGAAAACCTAGAAACATCCCAATTACTTCTCCAATTTTGGGTTTGAAATGCTTCTTCTCCATTTACAGTCGATAGTGTGAATCAGAGCACCTGAAACCTGGCGAACAAATGGTCGCTTATTCATCGACGGAGCAAGGTAGCTTGATAGCTTGTGAATAAACTAATTATTAAAAGTGAAAAAGCAGAACTCGTTAAACCATTTGAGTAAGTGCATAGTTTGTTCATCGCTTAAAGCCTTAAACCATTGTATTTATCTAAAGAATCAAAATGCATAATCAAGTTCATCTTCACTTTACATGTATTTGTCGTACAAATTCATAACACATAAAAAATGGTTTTGAACCGACGACATATCAAACTAAATCTCATCTTATGATTATTGGATCCATGTCAGATTAGCAAAAGGTCTAAGGCTATTGGTCAAACTTAATCTCATTCTTAATACTAATTTAAGAATTAAATATCGCTTCCAAAATGTTGAATACTCCAATTCAATATGCAATATTCAATATTCAAACAAATTATATATGAGTTTCAACCCTTACTCAAATTTTTAGACAAAAAAAACTCCCCCTCACACACATTTGCAAAGAAATACCAACTCTCAATTTATTCTTCACTTTACTTGCTTCTAAAGTTATTGTTGACGTTGTTTGTTAATAGTGCAAGCTGTAATAAAGACTTTTCAACTATGAAGTTAATTAAGAATGATTTTGTAAATAAATAGTTAGTTGTATACATTGAAAATGGTTTGAGTCTCTAAAATAAACAATGAATGTATTTTATAAACCTTTTAGAATACGAGCCCTCACACGTTGATGTGAGAAACTATTCATTAATTCAAATTTTATATGTTATTTGTAGAATATTTTATTTTATTTTTATCAAATGGCGCATTTCTCAATAAAACACATATTGACTTTGTGGTGCTTGCAATTGTGCACGAGCCTTTGAAGTTTAAGTTTGGTACGACTCATGAAGCATTTATGCTTGTACATGGCCGATCCATATACATTGTCTTCATGGTATGTTCTAACTATGTCCTGCTAGCTCGACCATGTGCCTATGTATAGTTATATGCATTATAATAATAAAGTTTCTACTTATTCACAACACCAAGATAAAAACAGTCATAAATGCACCAAGTAAAAAATTTAAGATTAAATTAAATTATTATTATAAAGAGTAGAAATTTATAATATTAAATTAATTATTATAAAGAGTAAAAATTTATAATGAGGTTAATTATAACTTATTTATATGTTAAAGCCTTATAAATTGATCAACGCATCCCATCCAAAACTGACAAAATAAACATCACATTAAACATGATATCGTCTCATAATTGTTGGGTTTATTCATTCCCGATTATTAAGAGTTTAACGTTTAGCAGTTAAGCAGGCTAAAATTTTAGAGAACTAATCACCTATAGTTTGTTCAAAATATTATTATTTCGTATTAGTTCTGAAATTTTATATTAATTTAAAGAATTCTACATTAATTTTGCATATTTAATACTGCTGTTCGATATGTAACATTTCAAGCAATTAAATTTGTGTTGCAATTTTAAGATTGCCCGTCATTTTATAGGTTATAAAAATTATAAATCAAGTATTAAACTTTACTTTTCACAAGATTTAATAGGCTAGCTAACCGTGAAAAGTCCTCTGCTTTTCAAATATTTGCTTAGTGCATGTTTACAATTTAAGAAGATAAAACAAATTTGTTTAGTCTAATTGGTTGTGATTATTGTTTTGGTTTGAAAAGACCATGGTTTAAATCTTGATATTGATACTTTTTCATATGCAGTAGATAATAATTGTGATGACAAAACTATTGTTCTTACTTTCACTCTCGCTTCACGAAATTGGAAATAGAAAATGTTAAAACATTGAATATATCTTATAGAAATAGTTTCTTCAACCAAGTAGAAAAGGCATTTTATCTGAAGCTGCCCTCTGTATAAAGATGCCGCCATGGGGGCTGCCGGTGGCATCCTCCGGGGACCAGTGACGGCCCTCCGCCTCTTATTTTTCTGTTGTTATCTTCTTTTTCGTTATCTTATTTTCTCTTTTTGATTTGTTGTTCTTTGTTACCATGCTTCCGTTCCTTCTGATTTTTTCTTCTTTGTCTTCGTCGCTTTTCCATACCCTTGGTTGGTTTTCTTACTTGCTTCCGTCCAGCTTCTTGCCCCTTGTGGGTTCAGTTTCCTCCCTTAAGTGGGTTTGATTTTGTCCTCTGCTCTGATTTTTTCAGATCTAGAGATGATCCGTTCTAAGTGGCAAGGGAGGCTGGATTTTTTTTTTAAGATTCAACTTGTCTTCTTCTCATCTTTCCCTTTGTCTACCTTCTTACTTCACTTTGCAGATCTTGGTGTTTCGGAGATGCAGCCTCGGCTTTGACTTGGAATGACGAGCATTAAGACAGAGATTTTGCTCTCTTGGTTCCATCATCGGCCGCCTCTCTATTCTGATGCATCTCCTGGTGGTGTGAGCTGAAGGGGTGTTCAAGACTTTGGTCCAGCGAGGATCTGGTGCATGAGGTGGCAGCTCTTGTTCTCGTAGATCCTTCATTTAGGTTGGTGGTTTCCTTCTCTCCAGCGATGGTGGTTGCTGGTGGTGTTTGAAACCTGCAGCAGTGATGGTTGGAAACAAGAGGGCTTCTACTTCTTACGGCTAGGGTTAGGAAAAAACGTGTTGGGCTTGCTGTCTTGGGCCTAAAGTCTGTTTGGGTCCTGATCATTGGTCTTGTTTTTTTCCTTTTCCTATTCTAAGTTGTATTTGTATCTTACCTTTGGGCTTTGCCCACGGCTATCTTAATGAAATTACTTGCAAAAAAAAAAGTGATTAATTGTGAAATGGGAACTCAAGTAACATGGATTGAAACATTAAATAATAAATTATATGTGTGGTTCATTTAGAAAAAATACATATCTGTAGCCAAAACATGGATCTCTGTGACAAATATATTAATTTTTTTCTCACAAATCTACACATAATATAAAGATGGATTGGCACTATGACGAAAAAAGAGCTTCCTATAATCACTCTCGAGCCACGAAATTTGAAATGAGACTCTCATTTTCCAATTTTATCATTATATTATGTGTAGATTTGTCACAAAAAATAATTATACTCGTCATAAAGGTCCATGTTTTGGTTACACTTTTGTATTTTGTCTAAACTAAACAATACATACAATTTAGGACTTTGCTACGATGACATGCATGTCACGGTGAATGCACTTTTCGGTCGACCTCATATAGGATCAGGTCGACCTAATATGTTGTTTCAGTGTAAAAACAGTTTCATAGTGCCTACTTTGGAGATTCATATCTTACAATTGGCTAGATGAAAATTGGAGATTAAAGGCTTGTTTTGAAGCTGAGAGTCCCTCTACACATTAAAGTACTTGAGAGCTCAATAGAAAGTCCAGAAGACCATTTTTGAACCTGACCAAAAGGCTATGCCAAAACTGGGAAACTGCCTAAAAATGACTAAGTCTGGCAACGTGTTTGTCAAGACTACTTTGGAGCTTAATTTGAGAAGCATGGATGCGAGTCAAGTCTAAGGGGCCTCTACCACGTTAAATTACGTATTTTTTTATACAAAGGAAAGGCATTGGATGAAATATTGAATATCTTTAAGGCTTCAAACAAAAGGCTCGAAGTTGCTATGAAAGCTGTTTTTCTGGCCGCTTGCTTGTGCTCGAAGTCTACCAGAAAACAGTCTTCGTAGCAACTTCGACCCTTTTGTTTGAAGCCTTACAGATATCCAATCTTTCATCCAATGCCTTGAATTTGTATAAGAACATACCTAATTTAACGTGGTAGAGGCTCCTGGACTCGACTCGCATTCATGCTTCTCTAATTGAGCTCCAAAATAGGCTTCACAAACACGTTTCCAGACTTAGCATTTCCAGGCAGTTTCGCAGTTTTGGCATAGCCTTTTGATGAGGTTCAAAAATGGTCTTCTGAACTTCCTATCGAGCTCTCAATCACTTCAATATGCAGAGGGGCACTCCAGCTTCAAAACAAGTCATTAGTCTTCAATTTCCATCTAGCCAATTGTATGATATGAATATCCAAAGTAGGCACCATGAACTGTTTTTACACTGAAAACACATATTAGGTCGACCTGATTCTATATGAGGTCGGCCGGATCCTATATGAGGTCGACCGAATTCTAAATGAGGTCGACCTAATCCTAACTGAGGTCGACCGGAAAGTGCAAGTCACCGTGACATGCATGTCACCGTAGGCACACCCTACAATTTAATATTAATGTTTGAATCAATACTACTTGAGTTCCGGTTTCAGAACTAATCTCTTTCTATAAAATATAAATAACTTAAGATAAAATATAAAAATAGAAAACAAATAAAGAAATAAAAACAAATAAAATGTAGGCTAGTTGGTTACAATGCTCTTTATATATTTAAGTGACAAAGGTTCAAACTCCAATATTAACATTTTTAATATATAAACATGAACAGGGTGCAATGACAAAAATGACTTTCCTAGAACCACTCTCAGACTATGAAATTTGAAATGAAAGAATTTCAAACCATATTTTGCCTATATATTTTGTAGATCTATGTTCATACTACGAGTATTTCATACCATCCGGGCCAACAATTAATGCATATATTTTATAGACAAAAACGATTTCATTGTTATACCAAAGATTTTCGTCATGTAGCCACGTTATATAATAGAAAACGCTTATAAGGTGACAATCAATATTAATGCAATGATTTTTTTTTTTTTTACGGAAATCTGTATCAGCTTTATTAAGCAGGCATTGCGGTTACATTGTCCAGCAAAATCTGATCAACAAGGAAAATAGGTGGCCTATCTAGCCAAACCATACTCTCGTTCCATCTCGTTTCCGAGTGGGACATAATATGTGCTGCCTTGTTACCTTCTCTCGACCAGTACCGCCACGAACTGTGACCTGTCTCCCTGAGCATTTTCAAAATATTTCGGCACACAATACCGATCTCAGTATGGATGTTCTCTGCCATTGCTAGCTTGGCTGTCAGCGTTTGGCAATCAGTCTCCAGGATGAGGTTCTGTAGGCGAGCTTCAACCGCAACTTGCACACCGAACTCCGCAGCAAGCGCCTCCGCCATCTCCGGTTCCCATCTCCCAGCAATCTTCTTTGCTGCAGCTAAGATGAAATTTCCCTCCTCCCCTCGAACAACCACGCCAAGCCCAATGCCTCCATCTACAAACACCCCCGCGTCCGTGTTCACCTTTACAAAGCCTTGTCCCGGTTTTTCCCAGCCCGTTGTTGTAACAGGTGCAGCCACTCCCCTATCGATCACCTGCTGCTCACGATACTCATCAATAAACGCCTTGGCTCTAGGCACAATTTCATCCTCCCGAAGTTTCAAACCATTGAAGATTTGAGCATTCCTCTCTTTCCATATAAACCAAAGAAGGCTGCCCCATTCTTCAACAGCAGCGCTTTGCTTATTCTCGAGGACCGTTTTGAACCAAGAGTAGCAGCATTCCGATTGGCGGAGTTCGAAGCACTCGGCCAGCTCCGTCCCTCTCCAAAGCCTCGCCGACCACGCACATTCTCCAAAGATGTGAGCTTGAGTCTCGCGGATATTGCAGAAAGGGCATTTATCACCCCATCTATTGCTTTTCAAGCTTATATGATCGCCAGTGGGGAGAATGTCCCTTATAAACCGCCATAGGAAGTGTTTTACCTTTGGAGGGATATTTAGATTCCATAGACTCTTCCATACTTGCGTCTCCCCAATCTGCACGATAGCCTCCCGAGCTTTAAAATCCTTCATCCATAACCGATAACCGTCTCGGACAGTATAGTTTCCTGAGGAGTTTCCTTTCCAGATCAGCCTGTCGTTTTCCTCAATATTGCGAAGAGGAATCTGTCGAATGACATTTGCTATCTCAGTCGGGAAGCATCCTTCAAGAACTGCCTCATCCCACTCGTCAGTATCCGGCGATATTAGCTCACGAACCGTGGCATCCACAGGGAGCCCCATGGGTGCTGACTCTACGTAAGTTGCATTCTCCGTTGGAAGCCACCTGTCCCCCCAGACACGGATCGACGCTCCATTGCCTACTCGCCACCTCAAACCTTCATTTAAGAACTCCTGGGCACTCATTAGGCTCCGCCAAATGAAGCTAGGCCGAAAACCCACTGAGGCTTCTAAAACCGAGCTGTTTCTATGGTACTTAGCTCTCATGATACGGGCAATGATGGAGTCGGGGCGTTCATGGAGCCGCCAGAGCTGTTTTGCAAGCATCGCCGTATTAAAGCCCTGAAGATCCCTCAAACCGAGACCGCCCTCCTCCTTCGAACATGTCGTCTCTTCTGTTCTCAGCCAATGTACTCGCCTCTCTGTACCACGCGGCCCCCAATAAAAGTTAACAATAAGATTATGAACTTCTTCCACAACAAGAGCTGGGACCCGAAAGACTGACATCGCATAAGTGAACTGCGCTTGTGCCACCGATTTAATCAGGGGCGGAGCCAGGATTTCGAGACCGGGGGGGCCGAAAAATAAATAAATAAAAAATTAAGATATTATTTTATAATTATTTAAGAAGTACACGACGTTCTTTGAGATCATTGAAATCACTCAAAATAGCATCTAAACTAAAACTTTTAGCTATCACTCTTTCAATATAAATAACTAAACTATCAGCAAGAAATTCATCATTCATCTTGTTTCGCAGTCTATTCTTCACTATCTTCATAGCCGAAAATGCACGTTCACCTGTAGCAGTAGAAACTGGAAGAGTGAGGAGAAGACGAATCAGCCTGTCAACAAGATAGAAGTCCTTTGACAACTCTGTCTTTGCTAATCCCTGACATAACTCAGAAATAGACGATAGCTTCTGCAAAGAAGAATGGTCAGGAATTTCAATTCGAAAAAGCCCCAACTGGAACTCTAATGTATCCATTTCCTCTTCTGAAAAATCAAGAGGATAATACTCCTTTGCAAGCTTACAGATAGCAACAATGTCGAACGTCATATACCCATCTTTAGGAACCAAACTTGAGCTCAACTTCAGTAGTTCCACCACTCTATCATTAAACCTTGACTCTAGTTCGGCAATCTGAACATCAATTGCAGCATTGAATACATCATAATGGTAATGATGTTCGTTTGTAACATCTCGCTTTCGAATAGATCGACCTCTGAAAAATGGAGCACTAAGATCAGGAGCCTCAATATCATGTTGCTTGCAAAATGCATTGACATCAGCAAGCAAAGAATCCCACTCTTTCTCCCTCACTTCGGTCAAGAGTTTTTTTGTAGAGTCCACCAATCTAATTGCATTGAGAATATGCTCGCCTAATCTCGTCCTGTTTGCCATGCGGATATGTCCAAATTGGATTTCGCAAACCGGGATCTCGTTCCACTATAGCAAAAGATGGATCCTTAACTCTTGAACTAGGGATTTCTTCTTGCTCCTCCTCTTCTTCTACTTCTTCTTCCACATTTTTTACTTGTTCGCTTTGTAAAAGATTTTCAGCTTGTAACACTTCCTTTTTCTTATAAAAAGAATCAATCGTATTTTGCTTCCTCTTCATATTCACTGAAAAACATAAGATGCTATTATTATATAGAGAATAACATTTGAAAAGATTACACAAATTGGAGCCGAAAGCAAAACAGTAACAAAAACAGTAAAAGAAAAAAAATCAGAACTATATTGTATTGGACCATTGGTCCAAAAAAAACTGGAGAAGAATTATATTGTATTTGTATGCCAAAACGTAAAAAAACAGAACAAAATCAGAACTTGTTTAGACTTACACTTACCCGACTTGTTAATGATCTTGGAGAAAAGTGGACTGTAAAAGCTGCAGCTAAGGACAAAGTATAGTATTGGCTTCTTATTCACGTTGATTTGGAGATGATATACTTCTTTTTTCACATACCCCAATTGCTGATTGGCCCGCTTGTAGGTTGTAGCAGAGGAAGAAAGACCACTCTTTTAGCAGAGAATATGAACGGGAGAGGAGACTAACAGACTAGGGTTAGGCTTTTTAGGTTGGATAATAAATAAGGATTTGTTTTTCCATTTCAAGTTGGGACTTGGAATTATTAAAATAATAAATGGGGGATGGGATTTCCGTTTGGTTTGGGGACATGGGAGAGATGGAGATTAAGTTGGGACTTGGAATTATTAAAGTAATAAATCGGGCTGGGATTTCCGTTAATGAAAGTATAAAAACTGAGTTAAGCAAAATATATATGGTAGATGGGAATCGAACCCATGTAAGTTAATATACAAAGTCAAGGTTTGTTACCATTAGACCAGAAGCTATTATTTAACAAAATCTACAGAACAAGCTGTACTTATAAAATTTTCACTAAATATACTTAAGGTACTAGGGGCCGGGACCAATCCCGGGGGGGCCGGGGCCCACCCTACCTCCAATGTACCTCCGCCCCTGGATTTAATTAAAACCTCTCTCCCTGCTACTAATAGAACCCTTTCCTTCCAGCTCTTCAGCTTCTTTCTTATTCTCTCGGTAATGCCCAGGAAGACTTCTTTCTTTGATCGACCAACCACTGCCGGGAGGCCCAAATATTTCTCATGCTTATCCACCGCCTTCATATCCAAAGTCCCACTGATCATCAGCCTGAGGTGCGTTTTGACATTACCACTGAAGGATATCACGGATTTCTGGAAGTTAACCTGCTGACCCGACTCGCGCTCATAAGCTTTTAGAATCTCCTTCAAGGTATTGGCTTCTTGGACCGCCGCCTTCCCAAAGAAGACACTATCATCTGCAAAAAAGAGATGGGTTACACAAGGGGCCCCTCTAGCTGGTTCGATACCATGAAAACCACCGTTTGAGACAGCCTGCTTAGTGAACGCGGACAAACCCTCGGCGCATAGTAAGAACAAATAAGGGGACAGAGGGTCTCCCTGTCTCAGACCTCTTTCCGGGTTAAAGCTCTGAGACTGGTGTCCGTTTACCAAGACTGAATAGGTTGCCGACCGAACACACATCATAATCCAGTGAACCCACTGCTCAGAGAAACCCATTTTCTTCATGACACCTTCTAAGAACCACCACTCCACTCGATCGTAGGCTTTTGCCATATCAATTTTTGCTGCAAAGAAGCCACTCTTTCTAGTTTTCCCAACCTTCTTCATTGAATGAAAGCACTCAAAAGCAGCCATCATGTTGTCAGTAATAAATCTCCCCGGTACAAAAGCACTTTGCTCTTCTGATACTGCAGAGTCCAGAACCCCCTTCAGACGGTTTGCAAGAACCTTAGCCACCAGTTTGTACAGCACATTGCACAAACTAATAGGCCTAAATTCCTTAGGGGACTCCGAGTTCTTAACTTTAGGGATTAAAGCAATGAGAGTGTGATTAAGCTGCTCCGGCATTACCCCCTGTTCAAGAATTTTCAAAACTGTCCCGACCACGTCATCACCAATAATATTCCAGAAGCGATGATAAAAAAGCACCGACATACCATCTGCTCCTGGGGCCTTTCGCTTTCCCATCTGTTTCAAGGCTGTCACCACCTCCTCCCGACAAAAGGGACGGGTAAGTGCTTCATTTTGTTCCTGAGAAATAGTCCTCTCGATAGCATCCATAACCGGAGTAGACCCTGGAACGTCCCTTGCATGGAACACTACGGGAAAAAGGGGTTCTTGCAACACTTGGATTGCAACACTATTTGAAAGAGTTGCTTTAAATATATAACTGCAACACTTTTTTCTTAGGTTGCGTATTGGATGATTTACGCAACTCAAATTAGTTATATGTTGCATTTGCTCTATTATACGCAACACTCATGTAATCGATTATTAATTGGTTGTCTATTTATAAAGTTTACGCAACATTTTAACATATTGGGTTGCATAAAATCTACTTCACAATTTCCATAAAAAAATCTACTTCACAATTCGTAACAAGAAAAACATTTTGATTATTCTTTATATGTAAATATCTTGCTAATATAAAAAACTAAAAAGAGATAAATCCCATAAATAGAAAAGCTGAAGATCCTAAGTGATTACATTTCCCTTTATCTCTTAATTACCTAATAAATATGTTTCCTAATCATGGTAAATCAATAAAGCACTTTCCTTCCTATTCTTCTTCTAATTGATAAAAAATTGATATTACACAAGCCTTCGTCTACTGTTCATTCCCACGCCGCTAAAGGAAAAAACCCTGGCCGATTACGAAAGTCAAAAGCCCTTTGTCTTTCAGTCTTCCGCCATAAACGAAATTCAATCAACCTCCAATCCTCTCCTCTTTTGCGGACTCTAACCGATCTACGAGGAATCCCGATCGGCCATCTCACTTGATTCATCGACAAGATCATCGCATCAACCTGTGACTCTCCTCTTATGTGATCGGCAGGGTACAGTACTTCATCAATGGTTTTTTCTCTCTTCTCACGCCTTGAGTCTTTTCTAACAAAAGACAAATGGAGCCTATTAATGTTAGATGAAAAGGTGATCCTGAATTCTACTTCCCATGCCTTGAGTCTTTTCTTCAAAATATTTCTTCCTATTTAATTCCCAGTGGCACAATTATCTAAACTGTTGAACATTTATGTTTGCCTACTAAAGTATGTCCAAACAAATTACTGACCCGCTAAAACTGAAAATGATCTCAGGTACTGAAAGATTTAGAGAATGGTGAAGGGATTCAAGAACCAGAGGTGAAGTTTGGCTCATTGCACCGAAGGAGGAAGGGATCTCATGAAGACAAGGATATTAACTAACGAGAACTTGATAGAATATGTATCTAACCTTAAAATAAAGCATTTGGCAGAACCTGTTACCAAATGTTTAGTATTGCTAATAGCAAGATTGGAGTTTAATAATATTTTTGTGATATGTTGTGTTGTCACCGTTGATGTTGTTTTTGTGATGAAATTTTTGTTAGTAAATGTTTTTTGTTGTGACAATCTTATAGTCATAAATTATGAGTGACCGTAATGTTGCATATGTAACAATAACATTCGTTACTAATAGTTACTTCAGTGATAATTGACCCGATCCCTAGACCATACCTTCTTGAACAATGTATTTGTGACAACTTTGGTCGCAAATTACAATTATTTGTGACAATTAAACACATCAATATTGTGGTTTTTGTGTCGACACTAACTTGTCAACAAAATGATCTATATTAACGACAATATTGTCACGAATGTATTAGTACATGTGACGAACAAAATTGTCACAATTGAATTATCATTTATGACGATTTAGACTCGTCATGGATGAAATTTGAATGTTGCAAAAACTTGTAGAAATTGTTGCCTATATTTCTAGAAAGTGTTGCAAAATTTTGATAATGTGTTGCCTTTAATAGTGTTGCGTAAGAGGACATTATATGCAACCCTTTTTATTTTGGTTGCGAAAAATGAAAAAAACAGTTGCATATTCCTTTTGCAACCCCCACTATATGCAACTCTAACAAAAGTGTTGCCTTAGGATTTTGTAACTCTTTTTCTACTTTCCGCAACACATTTATGAGGGTTGCAAGAACCCCCTTTTCCCGTAGTGGAAAAGGGTCATGAAATAATTAACCATGCAGCTGAGAATTTCCTCGGTCCCCACGTGAAAGCGGCCTCCCTCGTCTTTGAGTTTCCTGATGGTATTCCTCTTCCTGCGGGCTGAGGCTTTCTTATGAAAAAAATTGGTATTTTTGTCTCCCTCTCGTAACCAATCAACACGTGATCGCTGCAGCCAATAAATTTCCTCATTGTCCTCTACCTCCATCAGCTCCACCTCAAGTTGTTTCAGTTGGGCAGCAACCTCCGGCGACTTCCTAGCACGCTCCAGCCTTCGGATCGCCCTCCTAATACGTTCCTTCTGCTTCCGAAAGTTAGGGAAAGCTGTTTGGCTCCACGCGTTCAACTCGTCTCGACAGGAAGCTATCTTGGCTATAGTATCCCCAGCATTCCCTCGACTCCAAGCTGTTGCTATAACTTCTGCACAATGTTCATGCTTCACCCATTGAGACTCAAACCTGAACATCCAACCCCACTTCGGGTCCTCATCATCCTCCCCAATTGTGTCACAGACGATCGGACGATGATCCGATTTCATTTTATCAAGATGTTTAACTCTAGCCCGCGGAAAAGATTCGGACCAATCCAGAAAAGCTGTAAACCTGTCAAGGCGCTCCTCAATGTAACCCCTTACTACCCGATTATTAACCCAAGTAAACTTGTGTCCTTGGAATCCCAAGTCTTGGAGGCCCGTATCAAGCAAACAGTCCCCAAAAGCTTTCATATCCACTGCATTAACATCACGACCCCCTTCCTTTTCATCACATGTAAGAATCTGGTTGTAGTCACCACCGCATAGCCAGGGACCATCCCATTGTTGGGAGAGGGACCTCAACGCGGCGTATTAGGTGGTGCAGAGTTGACAATTAATTATAATCTCGATATTATTATTCTGCTGGCGCAAAGAGTTGACAATCCAAATTACTATCGATATTATGATTCTCGGCGATAACCACACCGCCAACTTATAATCAATTAACGATATAACCTTTAATCGTGAATTATTGATAAGATTATGTTACGTAGATTTTTTTAGGAGAACAATTTTATGAACTAAACTACGAAAATAAACGATTAATCAAAAGGAAATAAATAAATTCTCAAAGAAAACTAAGAAACTCGCAATAAATGAAAGACAATAAAAAAGCTATTTGGTTCCAATCTTCTCATGACTTTAAACGAAAGACATAATATATATATATAGGCATAGAATTAGGCCTATACCTATCTAGAATATGACTCCTCCTACAAGGAAGCTAGTAACAATAAGCCAAATCCTATTTAGACAAGGAAACTACTAATAAAAAAATTAATAATAAAATACTAAACAATAAAAATAAATAGACCCAAATAATTAGCCCAATTGCTAAGATGGCCCAGTTCTCATAATAGATTATCTGTGAACCATTAACCAACCAACCAAATATACATCTAGACTATATAATCGGAGTCAACTTAATTGCCTTATACTAATGGGTACAGAATAGCTGATAAGAATCATAAGATGATGATTAGAACGATCTTCTAGATAATTAGTTTGTTGTATCTTGAGCCGGTTCAATGTTATTAGTAAAACAAGGTTTATCATATTGTAGAGGATTAAGAAATGGTATATATTATATGGTCTTGATGGAGGGGTTGAACACAAAATAGTAACAAGATCATATACTATATCTTCCAAACTAGACACGTATATAATATGCGGTATGGGTTAGTATGGTTTGGATCTATCATGTTGAGGAAAAAATAATAGATCATACCACTAGCGAAATTAATATAATGGTATAAACTAATTTGATAGGAGGTTGAAAACTCCTATGATGGGGAAGATGGCAGCCTGGACCCAACAATTCGCGGTCTAGATCTTTTTGTCGTCGGGTTATGAACCCATTGGGGATGTTCGCAGCCTTGAACAAAAGTTTGCAGCCCGGGATCATTTGGTAGCCCATATGAACTTTCTCGCTGTCCAATTCGTTGTGGCCACGTGTCGGGTCACGAGACCCTCCGTACTCATTGTGGATGCGTTCTCGGAGTTCGCGGGCATGTGGAGAAGTTCTTGTCCGCGATCTTGTACTCCCAGAAGGTTAACTTTGGCAGACCTTGTTTTCCACCTTCTTTTCACCCCTCAAACGATCTTTGGTTGGCATGAAACTTGGTGTGCCTCTTCCTTATCGTACTAGGAGTTGAAATTAAAAAAGAAACCATAACCTAGCAAAGAAAAGGATGAGAATGAATAAGATTCATACCAAATTCATGCCAAATAGATAAGTAATGAAAGAAACGTGCGAAATCTTGGGATTTTGACAATAGGAAGCAATTATTGCCCAAAATTCATATCAAGTAGCCAAAGATGATTATTATTGCATAAAAACACCTATAAAATGATGGCGAAATAAGACCAATTTTAGGTATTATCAACCAACTTCAAACGTAACGATATGTGCATCTTACTATCCTTCGGCACTCTTAAACTATCCCCACTTTGAATCTTCTGCTCTTAATAGCAAAAGCGGGCGATATATGTACCTTATTACATTTGAAGCCTTACCACGACAAGTCTAATTAAAAAATGTTGCCACCACAAGTAAAGTGTGGGGTAAAAAGCCAGGTGTGAAGCGTCTTATGATTGCACAAAATTTGGTTGTGAAAGAGATACTAGTTGAGTTTTAGTGAAAATGTCATGTGAGAGGATGTTGGTTCCTTTCTAGGACAAAGAAAAATTTCACTTGTAGATGGGATTGCCACTTAAGGATGTGTTTTCAAGGACATGGATAAATCTTCTAACACCCCTTAGATTCATTGATCCTCCGTACGATTGAGGAAAATGAGTTAAACGTTCACTCTTAAATGTGAACCACTAGATTTTTATGGAGAATTAATTTGAGTGATCAAATCATATTAAAATGGATGTTTACAGATCTGGTTTGTAGAATGAGATTTTATACCCTATCATTACCTGTTAAGTATATAGACTGCAGTTATTGTATGTTTAGTACATATGTAGTCATGGGCCAGTAGAGTCTTAATTGTCATTAAGCCCATGCAACCTAGTTTAGCCCACGTAGTAAAGAGTTAATCGTGGAGAGCTAGGGTTTGGCAGATGTAGGGTATTTGTAGTGCAGCTTGTGTTCCTGTATCATTAACACAATCATCATCAGTAAGATCAGTAGCCGAAGAGTGTTCTCGCTCTTCCGTGGATTAGTCCTGGAATTCCAGGGATACCACGTAAATCGTGTTTGTTCTCCGTTTCCATTCCCGAACTGTTAGATAGATTATCATGGTATCAGAGCCTCAATCAATGGAGTCCGATCGTCCGTCTATTCGTCTGAATTCAACCAACTACGCACTCTGGGAATTTCAGTTTTGTGTATTTGTGGAAGGTATAGGATTACTCAGCATCCTTGATGGAACACAAGCTAAACCCAACAATGGAGCTCAAGCTATTGCAACCTGGATGCAGAACGACGCGCGTGTGCGCTTTTGGCGGCTCAGATCGGTGGATTCATCCACCTGTCTTAGTCTCAGGTTATATCCTACTGCTACTCGAATGTGGCGCCATCTCAAGGTCATGTACTCGACTGTCAATGCTGCTCGCCAGTTCGAGATCCGGCTTGCTTTGACACGGCTGGAACAGGGAGACCGATCAGTATCTGAATATTTCAACATTGCACAGGAACTCTGGATGGAGCAAGATCTCATCCATGCTACACTGCGTCCGGAAACCGCCATGACTGAAGAAGCTATTGTCGAGCGAATGCAAACTCGACTTCTGGATTTCTTGATGAAGCTATGGTCCGAATTTGAAGCAGTTCGTGCAACCCTCCTTAAAAGGGATATTTTGCAATTTGATGGAGTGCTGGGGACACTTGTTCGCGAGGAAACCCGCTTGAGGACGCATGCGATGATCGATCTCCGCCCAGGTGAAGGAGAAGCGCTTGTAGCCTTGGCCGCGGGACAAAATGGTCAAGGATCTGGTCATGGTTCTTCTGCATTTGCTATTGACTGCCCCCAATTCCAGCGGAGGGTCCCAATTTCGGATTTAATCTGCCACCACTGCAGGGAGAAGGGCCATTTGCAGAAGCACTGCCGCCGACGCAATTTTTGCGTGTATTGCAAACGTATGGGGCACATGATCCTTGATTGTCGTACGAAGGAACGAAATGAGGCGCGTGAAGGAGCTATTGTTGGGTCCATTGTAGCTACACAAAATATAATAGCCGAATGAAGAAAACTATTGTTGCATTTCAAATTTTCTGCAACGAGAGTGAAAATGGAAAGGACATTTTTGTCTTCATAATTACTTATTCCTTTTTTATTTATTCATAAAATAAGACAGATAGTGAAATTTTACTCATGGTCACTCTAAAGAAAAGCAAATATCATAACCAATCACACTAAGTATATTTATTGTATATTTTTAAATTAAGAACCTACACAAACCTAAAATATGAAAATCATATGACTTTTTTAACGATTTGTTGGCCACTGAATCTCCCGTAAGTACTTATTTGGTGTTTTAATACTTCGATTTTCATATTTTGATTATTTTAGTTGTACTTAATTTAAATTTCTAACTCTTTTATTAATATAACCCTAAAATTGCAGCCGAAATATCACAGGTTGAAATATTGCATACAGAATTGCAATAGTAAATATGTAGAAGTGATGTCAAATTCTAAAATTAGTATAGTTTTCAGAACTACTATAAAGCAATCAAATCTTTGTGAAAACTATATGAGACTATATTCTTTAACGTTTTAGTCAGGTTAAGCGATATGTTTAAACCTCTTCTTAATCTGACATGGTTAGATCCAACGGTCATTATATGAGATTAAATTTAATAGGGTGGCTCATTTCCCCATTTTTTGGGGTGTTAATGAATTTGTAGGGCAATGAGATGTCTACATCTACACTCATCACAATCTATACATAATATAAAGGTCAAGTGAGAAATGAGGGATCCCATTTCAGATTTGTTGCATCCATAGCAATTTTTTATGGGTAAATTTAGAAGGTGCCAGTGTGGCCGGTCTGTTGAGGACGAAATAAAAACATGTTTCGCTTTAAACGAGCCCAAACTTTGATTTGGCCCACTAATCATGCAGCCATCGCAGCCTCGCCAAAGCTTCCCATTCTACTTGCCAGTTAATCTCCTCCCCCACGAACCTACTCTCCTCTTGTACCCAAAGTTCTCACTGAACCCTAATCTCTACAACCTAGGTCAGAGATTCTAACTAGAATGCGCAGATGGAGCAACCGACGAATTGCAGCTACCCTAATGTTCTAATAGCTAATCAGGAAGGCCTAGTTTTTTCAGCTGTATGGTGATTCACTTAATTAACACACTTCACTCTAATAACAACCTATTCTCCTCAATTGTATTGTGTTCACAAAGATCTAAAGGAATCAAGTGCAACAGGTCCAGGGGTAATTGATATGTATAAAGCACTTACCAAATTGAATCGAGCCATTCTATTTAGAATATGAAGATTTTTGCTTAATTGCTTTGGTTCGTGATGCGACTATGTTTGAAGGTAGACCAACACAAATAGCAGTACAACTCCATAGCTATTCTGCACATACTGTAGTTGGGACATTAATTGATAATAATTTGGGATTACTTCAACAAGTACATAATTTGGAACTTGCATCTATATTGCATTGATTAATAGTGGTTTTAGATTTTTCAAATGAGTGATTTGACAAGTTAAACTTTCTAATTTTTGAAAATGTACCTTCGAAGTGGAATATGAAGATTTTGGATTAAGCTTGGTTTTGTAATGCAGATGTATTTCAAAGTAACCCATCACAAATGGCAGGTCAGGATACAACGATGGTATCAGTATATTTTATATCATTAGTAGGAAGCAGATTGTATCCACTCTACTATATTGTTTAGTTAAATGCCTAGTTGTTCTTTTCAACTAAAAGTTTTGCTTAATTTTGTGATTGGCCTAAAAAATGTATGTCTTTCCATTGATTGTTAATGATTGTGAGTTTTGATTTAATGGTGAAAAGCCCACTTATTTAGAAGTAATCCAATGCTTGAATTTCGTTTTGAAGTTTGAATTGGACAAACTTGTTGGAAAAGGCATGCCATACATTAGTGTCGTGGGGGGTTTGCTTGATATCTCAGGGTTTTCGATTTTGTAAAGGGTTGATTATTGTGACAGAGAGTCCCTAGAGCTAGCGAGGTATTCCTATGCGGGATTTTCTGTTGTTTGACTGTTTCTTGCCTTCTTCCTTATCTCTTTTTCTATTTTTGGTTTTTGGGTGCTACCTTCAACTATTGGGTCTTCATTTATGAGCCATCTATACTTTGTTTATTCAATGACTAAAAATCATATATACTTGATTGGCTAGTAGTTACTAAGAGGTATGTTTAAATCAATAGAGAGCTTTTAAGTTTTATTAGTTGTTAGTTTCAATATTTAGTTACATTGGTTGTTTATGAAGTTTTCTTTGTAACATTTCATCATTATACAATTGACTACTATGGCTACTTAGTTGTATAAGTGGGGTGTTGGGAATGATAGTTCTCAGAAGCATCAATACTTGAAGGCTATAAACAAATCAAAAATCTTGGTGAATTGTGCTTGATTGTAGTTAAATTTAGGGTTCTACTGCGTTCTTCAAAGCATACAGTTTAGTTTCTGGCTCTGAGGTCGTCAGGATTTCGCCCTCTGGCTGTTCATATAGAAGTGGGGTTATAGTAACTCCCCGTGAGTTCAATATTATTATTTTTATGACAGTAATCTAATTTTTCGCTTAGAAATAGTATGGACATTATATTATTTGACACAATGCATAGTTTGATTACTTGATTACTATTTATACGTGGAATTGATCTAGCTGATTGGCATTAATGTAGTTTACTGGATGAATTTCATCATCATTGAATTACTGAAATATGCATAGGCAGGTATTTGATGAAAACCCCCTTCCTCGAACTTATCCCTTTTGCTCAACCACAAGTGGTTTTCTTATTTTTAGTTGTCTTACCTCGATTTATATGCTAAAATTTTTTTTCTTACCTGCAAACTTTTAAGGGTTCGAGGAGATAATTGAAATGTCATCAAACTTTAACTTATATCATATCAATGCATAATGTTTTCACAATCAATTTTTTTTCTGCTTCAACTTTCAGCAAAGATATGCTTGCATTTGTTTACGTGGGTGTCTTTTTCATGATGTTTATTCCAATAATGAGAAACTTTCCAGTTCTCTTTTGGGTTTGAAAATATGTTGCTACTGATTCCTATGGTGTGAGTTGTGCACAGAGATATTTAAGTCTGCATCCAATGTTTTATTACCGGGTTGTGTACATTTTTGCTTATTTCTTAGGTAGCTACATTCAGTACGGAAATGGTGTAGATCTAGAAACAATGGATGTAATTTATTATGTTATGAATATATCATCTACATAATTCTTATGTATAGTTCTATTATTAAATGATTAGATTAGAGAATAGAGAAGTGAAAGCTTGAGACAATTGATGAAATATTTTATTTGAATGTTGTAATGATTAGAGTCCGTCCTCTTTTTGAGTTGCATTTCTTTATTAGTTATGACAAGGTTCATTTAAATGAAGACAACGTCATGTGTATCTTATTACCATTCTCACCATTTTATCTCTTAGCACATGTTGCTATCCAGAATGTGCATTCCTCTTCCCAATCTATGACCACCCTTGGATCCCCACCTAGGCCATCACTACACGAAAGTACTAATAACATTGATGTTGATGTTGTTATTGTCAATTATTGTATGCGTTTGGCACATCTTCCAATCACTCCAATAAAAACACGATGCCACAACATCATCGCTCCACAAGATTCCTCAATTTTATTGTCATTCACTTTTTTCTTGCGAATGCTCAGTATGTTGGGAAGATAACACAAACCATAAGGACACATATAATATGTTTTCTTCTTTTTAAGTGAGTTTCATGCCTGAATATTTTGCAAACAGGCTACATTTGGATTTTCATCAACATTTTAGTCTTCATCTCAATTTGGATAATTAAATTTGTATTTCTTGACTTCCAAATTTTAATCTTTCTTCTAATTACCTTTTCCACTGTAAGGGGTTTACCTACTCCTGGAAATCTCTTATCCAATTCGAATTGAAGTGTTGTCGTTGCCTGTCTGATAGATACAATGAAGACTTGCTAGATGTTAAGTTTAATTAACTCGAAGTAGGTCTCATTTATGCAGTCTTCTTTGCTATCCTAAACACCGAAACAAATTCACGTAACTTATTCCCTATTCCATTACCAACTAAGGACAAGTGACTAATGAGATGTTTCCCTCACAATATACATGAGTCGAGAGCATTATTACGTTCATACCAATAATTCAATATTCGACTCAGCTACCTCCGACCAACCGGTCGGGTTATAAGCTAGTATCTTGTGTGTTCCCTTCTCTTTTCTTATCTTTGCGTGGATCTCCAGGTGTGCTGTTAAAACACTTTTCAAATCTCTAACAAAAATTCAACGGATCATTGTGCATTCATTTTACATCGAATTTCAAAAAAATTGTACAGAAAATTAGTTTTCTTTTGTGGTCTACAATATATCTATTTTTGATTTTTTGGGAGAAATTTTTTTTCAGGTCATCATACTATTGTCATATCACAATATTACTACTAACAGTTGTATGATGTGTATATATATGATAGTGATATAATGTAGATATGATCTTGATATGGTGTGGGTATAAGTTTTTATGTTGAACAAACTAATTTAATGACTATATGCATGCGATTTGGATGTAGTCAGTTTACCCGAGTCTATTAGCCCATCAAAAAATGGGTTTTTCTTGCACTTAACTTATATTCGTTCTATTAACTTTAATAGGAAAAAGTTACCATATAATCGGAGCGCAACTTAGTTGATTATATAACACATATTTATAAAAGAAAACTTAGTTGAACACATATGACGATGGTACAGTTTTCAACCACTATTCGCAATATATTGTTTCATGTAGGACATCAGTAAATAACTAGAAAAAAGTTTTTGTTGTATTGCTAATGGATCGAGTGAGTCATGACAATGTTAAATGGCAACCAAATGAGTACATTAATCGTTCAGCAGTTGAGGTATGACAAAGACTAGAGACCGATCCATGATTCATAAGGAACATAAGAATAAATAAATAAAAATACAAAGTAGTTCATGATACTTTCGCTTTAGGGCTTTACTCCCTCAGCCTCCTCCGTCCCATACCCATACCCATATCTGCCCCACCAAAAATATTTTTTTATATATGAAAAAAATGCAAATCAATTAATAACCTATCAATAATAGTGAGTATAAATCAAGAAAAATATATAGTAGAAATGCAATTGTGTGGCAACCAAAATCAAAATCTAATTTATTTCTCTCAATTTTCCCTTCCCTCTTTCACTTTTTCCCCTTATTAAGAAAATTATGTTTGTTAATTATTACTTAATAGATGTATCAGAGTAGATAATAATAATTTGGATGATATTGTACTATACTCTAATATGGATTAATGGATGCTTTAGGATAAGATGCTTTCAATCGTATTAAAATTAATTGTCTCTTTGTCGACTTTATGATATAGTAGGTGCGTTTAATGTTATAATTGAAAATCTACATGTAAAATATTCAGTATTATAATGTTGGATGTACGGGGCGGGTATTACCCATGGGTACCCGAAAGCCATGGCTATGGGTTTGCAAAACCTTCCCCGCATGAATATGGGTGGGTATGTGTATAGATATTTGACAGCGGGGATGTGGATGGTTTAACCAAACCCGCCCTGTTGCCATCCCTAAGGGCAACTTAGTTGATCACATCTAAGTTGCGACCTGTTTATATAACATATATATATATATATATATATATATATATATATATATATATATATATATATATATGGTGCCTTCTACGGTACCCTGGGTGAAATCCGAGGTACCGCATACCTTGAGTATGAAAATTCTATCTAGACCCCGAATTAGCAGGATTTTTGGGCATGATACTATACCCTAACCCTTAATGAGTGAACCCTAGGTCCTAATTATCTAAATCATAAACTATAAACCGTAAGATGGTGCATTGATTTTTTGCCTATATTTGGATGAATCATAACCGTCGAATATTGTTTCCAATTAAATTGATCTTGAGGTATAAGGTTTAGAGATTAAGACCTAGATTTTCATCTTTAAGGGTTAGAGTATAGTATCGTGTCCGAAAGATCAGTCAATTCAAGTTCTGGATAGCGTTTTCTTACTCAAGGTATGTGGTACCCCGGATTTCACCCTGGGTACCATAGAACTCCCCATATATATGTGGTGGCGTCTTCGGTGCACTCACTTTTTTGGGTACATTCAGTGCACTCGCTTCATGACCGTCATTTTAAACATGCTATTTATGTCAAAATGATGTCAATCATCACTTATGATGTGATGAACAATAAAACACATTAATTTGCACAAAAACCATTGAAGATTTAGTTTAATTTGAAGAATTTAGAGTTCAGAGATTTAGGGTTAGGGTTAGGGTTTTAAATTTGGGGTTTAGGGCTAGAACTCAAAATTGGAGGTCTAGGGCTTAGGATAATCCGCTAATTAGTTGTTATCATATGTTATATAATCATATTACACTAATTCTCCAAATTAAAATTCAAAATCCGACACCTTAAGACTAGTTTTTGAGTTGGGGGCATTGTACGCATTCATTTTTGTGAGTGCACCGAAGTAGTCACCATGTATATATATATATATATATATATATATATATATATATATATATATCAATATATATATATTGATAAAAAAAACTTAGTTAAACACATATGGCGATGATATAGTTTTCAACCACTATATTACACTATTCGCAATATATAGTTTCATGTAGGACATCAGTAAATAACTTCGAAAAAAAAAAGTTTTTGTTGTATTGCTAATGGATCGAGTGAGTCATGACAATGTTAAATGGCAACCGAATGAGTACATTAATCGTTCAGCATTTGAGGTATGACAAAGATCAGAGGCCGATCCATGATTCATAAGGAACAGATGAATATAAAAAAAATTACAAAGTAGTTCATGATACTTTAGCTTTAGGGCTTTACTCCCTCAGCCTCTGGAGATGGGAATCCAAGCCATCCAAGGTCTTCTTCACAAGTTTGATAACGGCCTCCTTGCTCATGGAGCCTGCTTCCCCGGTGTGGGTACAGCTCCACGTCACAGCACACCCCGGTTCCCCCGCCTCTTGACCTTCCCGCGGCTTCACCGCCGTGACGGTCTTGAACGTCCGGTAGTGTTTGCTCACGAACTCACCGCTCACGACGGTGCACCACACCGTCATCTGGCCGTGATCTACCTTCGTCAGCTCCTCGCGCGCCGTCGTCACCAGCTTGAAATCTAACATAATATAATCAAAGAATGTGTAAGAGATAAAAAGGCTTGGCAAACCCTTTTTTCAACAACTCGAGTTATTAGGATACTTGACGTATTAGAAAGAGTTACCTGGGCCATAAGTGATCTCGCGGATGGAGCCTTGGCTGTAGCCGTCGCGCCTGGTGGATCTGATTTCCTCGTAGAGGTCCGGGAGGAACTTGGGATAGATTGACGTCGCCGCGAAGATGGCTCCCCAGACATCGTCGGCCGACGACGACAGAGTGTATTCTATTCCGTAAGTTTCCTTAGTCATTTTTGGGTGTTTGATTTGATTGACTGGCGTTGGGTTTGATTGCTTAGATGCTAATGGTAGGGAGAGAAGAAGATATAAATAAATAAAGAGGGTCGACGGCCGAGTTACGGGGTCGGGGCACCTTATTGGTGGACTAATTATAATGCTTATTAAAATGGTCTTTCTGGTAAACGTTAATTTAATGGGTCTTTATTAATTGTAATAATTGATGCGTGTAGGAGGTGCTAACGACTTTTAGCCTCATCTACTTACTTTACATTAGTAAGACAAATTGGATAAGAAAAAAATATTTATTTATTTATTTTTTAAATAAATTATATTTGAGTAAGTTCGAATAACATATTAATTACAATTTACTCTATCTTAGTTTCACATTCCTGCTATCTCCGGTCAGATTTATATTCTTTCTTTTTCTCAATTTTTTTCTTGCCTTTGTTCAATCGAAATAATACACTGTATTCCACGGAAAAAATAATACTAATGCAAAAATAAAACAGGACATCAACATCTAGTAGACAACCACTACCGCTTCGAAAAAAAACAATACTATTGCAGAAAAAAATCAATACCATGATGAAAAACAATAACATTACTCTAAAACTACCAATATAAACAATCTATACCATTACAAAACTCAAACGAATACCAAAATAAACCAATAACACTATTATGATGAAATCAAAATATTATAATTACAAAAATAAATCAATACCGACGAAAAATAAAAAAATACTATTTCATAAAATAAAATAATGAACAAGTAAAAAAATCATATCTACATTTTTTATGTATCTCTCTTTCTCGACAGTCTCCCGAAAAGAGAGTGAGAGGGGAGGCCCTACGAGGGGAGGAGGGGAGGGCGTGGGAGGGGCAGCGAGAGGGGGAGGGGAGAATGGAGAAGGGCAGTGATGGTGACGTATGGTGGTGGGTGAGGAGCCCGGTTATCGTCCACCACTTGATTTTTGGAGAACGGATAAGCCAATGGCTCAGATCTGCTGCACACGCAATGGACGTCTCGGATCCGTTGATTGATTTAATTAGTGGACTGTGGGACCGAATGACTGAACGGTTGTACCATATATGTGTCTGATTTGTCTCCCCACACGCCAAAAAAAGAGGGAGATCCAAATGTCTATCGTTTCCAAAGTTTTGAAATTGAAAAATTCTTTTAGAATTTCTAATTTCAATCCCTAATTTCCGAAATTTGAATCAAATCCAAAATTCGAAATTTGAAAACAAAATTCGAATCTTGAGCGACTGACGATAAGTTTTAGATTTCCCTGATTCACTACATCCCTTCACCCTCTCTGTCTCTCTACCCCCTGTTTATCTCCATCTCATGTAGATCTTTGATCTTCCTCCGTTCCGCCGTTTGTCTCTGCACTGCCGCCTCGTTCTCTCTACCTCTACCACTTGTCTCCTACTTCCCATGGAGATCCTCCTCCGCTCCGCCCTCTTTCCAGTCGTTGTTGGTCCGACGAGACTACTGGACGCGGCCCGTATCCTCTGCCCTCCACCATATGTATCCATCGATCTCGAATCTTCGGGTAATTCATCTCCAGAACCTGATCTAGCAAGGCAGATGTTATATTCCCCAATTTATGTGCTTGATTTCTTAAAATATTCTTCCTTTTCGTCTTCTCAATTTAATATGTTTGGAATGATCTTCTCTGAAAATGAAAACTTCGGATACTACCCTAAATATACATTTAATATATTTGAAATATATTTGAATGTTCGTTGGAATACATTATCGTCTTTATATTGTGATATTTAGGTATCCTGTTTGCCGTTGATAATTATAATGCTTATTACAATGGTCTTTATGGTAAACGTTAATTTAATGGGTCTTTATTTATTGTAATAATTAATGCGTGGGTACTAACGACTTTTAGCCCATCTACTTACTTTACTTTAATAAGACAAATTGGATATGAAAAAAATTTAATTTTTTTTAAATAAATTATATTTAAGTAAGTTATACCAACATATTAATTACAATTCCTACCAAAAAAAAAAAAAAACATATTAATTACAATTTTCTCTATCTTTTTTCACATTCAAGCGATCTCCAGCCAGATCTATATTCCTTCTTTTTCTTAATTTTTTTCTTGCCTTGTTCAGTCAAAATAATACCAATGTATTCCACGGGAAAATATTACTAATGCAAAAATAAAACAAGATATCAATACCAATAACAATCCTGAATTGTCCAAAGTTATCGAAAAATTCTCAACGCAATTTTTGCAAACAAAATCTTCAATCAGCGCTCTCTTAACTGGCGCCAAGACTGAAGAAGAATACTACCAAATTCTCAAAGATGTGGCGTCTATCTCAACATCTGACGCAGATTCCACGTTCCATTTGGTATTGACTGATATTAAATAACAGCATATGGTATTGACTGGTATTTTTCATACCATATGATATGCTGTTATTTAATACCAGTCAATACCATATGGTATTGACTATACTATATGGTATTGACTGGTAATAATTGACAAATTTTTTTGGTTCCAAAAAATATCAAAGTGGATATCATTTTGAAGTTCCAAAAAATATCAAAGTGGATATCATTTTGAAGAGCACAATTAATCTGATCTAACTGTGCAAAAAAATTAAATTCTGAGTTAAAACGAGTGAGAATAGTCCGTTAAAGATTAAGGGAAAGAAAATTAATGCTTTTCCAGGAGAGAGAAGGATGCGCTTATGTGGCAGATTCTTATTGGGTTACTCACCACAAGGTTACTCACCGGATCTGCTCCCTGATCATAGTTACTCATCATAAGATTACTCACCTGTTCCGTTCCTCTCCCCTTTTGATTTTCGTTTTTCTTTTTAGTTTTTTTCCCCGGTTATTCGAGATCAGATCTTGTGATCTCCACCATCTCTTATGTATTGTTTCTGCACTTTTTATTCTAATTTATATCATATTCACCATTATTATATAAAAAACACTGGTTCGTCCATCAAATAAGAATTTTTTTTGTTGGTTAATCAAATAAGATTAAACATTGAGAAAACGACAAAAGAACAACCAGGCTCCCCATATGATTAAACATTGACTCTCCCTAACCAATCGTCCATCAAATAAGATCAACGAAGAATACTCCATGGTTTATTATATATATACTTATTAATAAAGAAAGACACTCCTTAATTTAGAATATTCTGGCTAAGTCATTGTTTAATTTCTCAAAATGAATTTGACTCGTAGCACAACAAACTAATTAATTGTTAAGAAATTCCTTTTGTAATCTTCCGATCATCATCCTAGAAGGCAGCACCGTAGCATCTATTTTGTGACCCATTGGTACAACCGTAAATATAAATGTGTGTATTTTATATGTTTAAAACTTTTATTTTTTACGGTTGTCAAATCGATTTATTTCTTTCATCTGTTATGGTGTTACACAAGTATAAACCCGTATACCATGTTTAGCATTCATATTTAATATTTAGTATTCATATTTAATGAAATAAATTGATAATCTGAGTATAAATTTATTTGTTTTTTAAATAATTAATTTCAAATAATTAATTACTATTGACATGCTATTACACTTAACATTAGTGGAGAAATAAAGTAAAATACCAGTCAATATTTTATATGGAACTTACCAGTCAATGTTTGTTTCTTTCCTTTTTTTCCTTTTGCTGGTACGCTCTCACTACTTGTGGAGCGCTGGGCATTGGTTTTTGCTTTCACCTTTAATTTAGTTCATCACTTTCATAAAAAAATATATTTTTGTTTGAACCTAACTGAGTGTAGCAGTGAGGTTCGGGGGAAGAAAGGGGGTCAAGAAGAGCAAGCAACAAGAATCAACTATAGGTTGAAGAACGGAGGTTAAGGAGAATTGAGATTGAGAATGCAATGTTGTAGAGAGAGAAGTGGATAGTTGTAGAGATAGAGTCCCAAAAATGCGATCCCCTCACCCACCAGAGTAAATGCCATATTTATAGGCTACATGGTGGTGGGTGAGTTACATGATGACATGACCACTGACATGACAGGGACTTAGGCCACAACTCTACCTGGAAAGGACGTTTAGCCCATAACTAGGATTATGATGGTGACCACTCCTCGGGGGGACGCGGTGTCGTTTTCGTGGTTTCGGTCAACGCCTGACCCGAACGTCGTCGTTTAGGATTATGATGGTGACCACTCCTCGGGGGGACGCGGTGTCGTTTTCGTGGTTTCGGTCAACGCCTGACCCGAACGTCGTCGTTCTGTGTTCGGGCGCAGCTCTCGGGCGTGGGTTATGGTCATGGTCGCGTCGGTACTGGCGCGCCTGGCTTTTATGAAGGCGCCGTTTGAGGTATTTCCCTGGCGCGGCGAGATCCGAGTCATATACCCAACAATTGCCCCCCATCAGGAGGTATTCCACGAATGCCGCCTGTTTGTTTTTTTGCGCGGTTGACTCGGATCTGCGTGATTCACGTGTGATTCTTCGGGGTGGATCCTGCTCGACTTTTGAGCGAATAGCCCGGTCTGCGCGAGTATCCTTGGATATGCGTGATTCACGTGTGATTTTACGGGGTGGCTCCCGCTCGACTTTTGCGCGAATAGCCCGATCTGCGCGAGTATCCGAGCTGATGCCTGTTTGATTTCCGGGTGATTGACTCGTGTTTGTGAGGTTCCCAGGGGCCGGCTGCGCGTGACGCTTTGATTGAGACTGGATTTTGGGGGTGTTTTTTCTCCTTCATGGGTGTGCCATGCCCCCCAGGCGGTGCGCGACACTAGTGACGTCAGCGGCTAGTACCTATGTTTAGTAGGTGTCCACGTGTCGTTGTGTGGTTGTGCGGTTTTGGCGGCAGTTTCGAAATTCGAAAAGCCCTGATGGTTACGACTCTCGATGCAACTTTACCGTTTCGGCTTTCCATCGCCAACTATAAATACGAGCCTGCTCTCGGGGGGTTGAAACTCATTCTGTTTTCCTCAAGTTCTGCTTCCCGTTTCTGTTTTCGTCTAATTTCCGAGATTCCTCTCCTTCTTCTAAAACCTTGATTCTCCTTTTGCTGTTGCTAAGACTTGAAGTGTAGCCATGGATAGCACCAACATCAACGAGACCGAGGTCGTGCGGGGCGAAGAAGGTAATCTCTCCTCTTTCTCGCATGTTTCCACCGATCCCTCGCTGGACCTGGCCGATTCCGGCAACGGGGACGGCGGCGGAATTGATGACGATGAAGGGATTCCAACAACGTCGTCATTCAACGTCGATTCGAGAGAGGACATCCATGACTCTTCCGAAGCTAATGTGGTTGCGTCTGGGAGTGGGCAAGAGGGCGCGGGTGGTCATGGGGTGTTGATTATCCGACGCGGTCGTGGCGGAAGATCTGGGGGCGCCAATCCTGAGGCACGCGGGTTGGTGCGCGGGGGGTCTGGCACACAATCCGAGGCGCACTGTGCTGTGCGCGTGTCCGGGGCGATGAGCCGCCTAGGACTTCGTGGTGTAGGCGCGACCTACACCATCCTAGACTGGGCGGAGATGTGGGGCGATCAGCCGGTGCCGCATGACAACTTACTGCGGGGACCCGACCACGCATCCATCTTCTCTCGCTAGGACGTGGCTGAAATTGTCCGCGGGTTGGGGTTGCCCCCCAGCTGGGAGTACGCGGTTCCCTCCGCGCGCAGTATGGTTGGAAATTGCCCCCTGGGCTGGTTCGGGGTGTACACGGAGTATTGGGTGATGGGGTTTAAATTCCTCATTGACCCACTGCTCTGCGCATTGTACAGGCGGCTCAATTGCTCGGTAGGGCGACTTTCTCCCTCAGTAGAAGGCTCAACATTGAGCCATCTTACGGGTTATTCCAGAAGATATATAAGATTAAGGAGCCAACCCGGAGGAGCGACTGCCTTTCTATCAAGCGCCGTGATAAGAGGCCCGACGGCTTTGTGTACGGGTCCACAAGTTAAAGAAAACTTGGTTCGAGCGCTTCTTCTACGTTAAGCCAACTCCCGGAGAGTGGGCGAGTGAGTTCGTGGAGGAGCCCACTGTTTGGAAGAAAGGCGGCACGCACGGATTTGAATCGGACCCGTGCCATTACGCCGGGCTCGACGATAAGTATGATGCGTACATGCTGCAGAAGTTCAACTTATACGCGGGCGGGGTCCGCGAGGCTATTTTGGAGGAGCTTTTTGCCGATGGTTAGTTGTGTTCTTTTTTCTTTTGCATTCTATCATATTAACCACTCTCTTACGATTTATTGGCGCAGGTGTTGACTTCTCCAATCTGGCGAGCATGATGTCAGTTGATGACATCGTGAAGGTACCGCGTGGCGGGAAGAAGAAGAAGAGGGAAAGCGCAGAGCCTAAGAGCGCGAAGAGGAAGGAGGTCGAGGCAGTTTCCTCTGGTTATTTCGGAGCCCGAGGCGCAAGTGGGAAAAGGTTCTCGTCCGGGAGAGGGCCGCGGCTGCAGTTCGTCGGGGGCGACCATCCAGCAAAAACTGCCCCAGATGGCTGGTTTTAGGGGGACCACCGCCGTTGCCGTCAATTACTTCCGCGACGTGCGGATTCGTACAGGCGCGGCGTGTAATAGTGTCACCGCGAATACCGCCCTCCGGGCGCTTGGACCTGTTCTGAGTGTCCCGACGCGTCTAGAGAAGTCTGACCCGCTTCAGGATGAACCTCCGCGAAGTGCTCATTATTTGTCCTTTTTTGTTAAATGCCATTTTTTGCTAAGTCTTGTAGCGTTGTGGATGTAGGGTTTGATGGCAACCTTCCGCGCTCAACAGGAGCGGGGCCGGGAACGCGCGAGGTTGAAGGCCGAGGAGTCTCAGATTGTACAGCTAGAAGGTAAGTTGGCTGGAGCTTAGGGGCGTGCAGAGCTTGCGACGAACAAGGCCAACGATGCGTTGGAGGAGCTCGACATTGTGCAAAGCAAGCTGGCGGAGCAGGTGGGGGCCATGAGGAATCGTGTCCGCGGGGAGCTGCGGGCCAAGTTTGAAGAGGAAAGGAAGCGTCTGGCGGACGAGCAGGAGCGGGAGAGAAAACAGCTGGAGTCTGATCATGCGGAAAAGCTGAAGCACGCTCGCATGGAGTTCTAGAAAGAGAAGGAGGATCTGGTCCGCCTTCATGATGTGGCTAAGTCGGAAGCTGTGTAAGAAGCGCAGGTTGTTGCCGTCCAGCAGTATAAGTCTTCCCTTGCGTTTGGGAAGATCTTGGTGGACGCGATGACCAAGGCGGTGATCGCGGTTGGCAAGAAGATGCGACCGGAGAATCCAGAGTACCAGTGGGACACTCGCGCTATGGTTTAGCACGTGCAGACATGGCTGCGCGAGAAGAGGTCGCTGGAGTCAGACTCTGAGTTGGAGGAGGGGTCGGAGGATGAGGAGAATGAGGAAGGTGAGGTGCGCACAGAAGCTGCGGTTGAGGCTGGTGGGTCTGGCGCAGACAAGGGAGGGGAACCCGACGCGGAGGTGAATGAGGAGGCCGTGGAGACTACTGTTGAGAAAGTAGATTAAGTGTAGTCGCGCAACCCTGATTTCATTTGTTGTCATGGACGTTTATTTTTCTTTAATTTTCTTGTTTAGCACCGCGCGTGTGTTCGCTGTGCTTATTTTCGCTCCCATTTCATGAAGTCCAAAAGCACTTTTATCCTTTGTTTTATGCGGGCTGCGTGATCGCCTTCGTGACTATTGCCCTTAGTCGATTTTTCGTGCAGGTTACGAGCACACGCGAACGATTCATGATTCATGCGCAAATAGTTCATTACCATTGCTATTTTTTGTTCTGTCGAACTTTATAAGCGCGAATAATTCATGATTATTGCTATTTTTGTTCTGTCGAATTGAATATGCATTAACGGTTCATGACCATTGCTAGTTTTTGTTCTGTCAAACTGAGTGGGCGCGAATAGTTCATGATTATTGCTACTTTGTGTTCTATCGAACTGAGTGGGCGCGAATAGTTCATGACTATTGCTACTTTGTGTTCTGTCGAAATGAGTGGGCGCGAATAGTTCATGACTATTGCTATATATATATATATTTTTTTTAACTGAGTAGGCGCGAATAATTCATGATTATTGCTACTTTTTTATTCCCTTGCGACAATGCGCCATTGCGAACAAGATACACATCAAGTTGCACGGTGATATTTCCTGAGATTTTGCGCGTTCCACGTTCTTGGAATTTTGGTGCCCCCCAATTCGCTAAGCTTGAAAGTGTTGGCGCCGACCACTTCGCGGATTAGGTATGGACCCTCCCATGTTGAGGCGAGTTTCCCATGTTTGGGGTCGGGGCGAAAGTTCCGTCGCAGTACTTGGTCTCCGAGAATTAGCTTGTGCGGGACCAGTTTTGCGTTGTGGTATTTGGCTACCTGCTCCTTCATTGCGGCCAGCTTAATGGCTGCTAACTTGCGTCTTTCCTGTGCCAATTCCAAGTCTAGCAGGCGCGCCTCATCATTGGTTTCTTCATTGTACATCGTGATTCGATAGGTTGGGGCTGTTGTCTCGATGGGGATCACCGCGTCGATATCGTATGTGAGTGCGAAAGGGGTTTCGCCTGTTGCCACTTTGTACGTGGTGCGGTGCGCCCATAACTCTGTGTTGAGCTCGTCAGCCCAATTATCTTTGGCTTCGTTCAAGCGGGTGTGCAAGCCGTGCAGGATTGCTTTGTTGGCGGATTCCTCTTGACCGTTGGCTTGGGGATAAGCCACCGATGCAAACCTTGCAATGGTCCCCACTTGGTCGCAGAAGTATATCACCTCTGCGCAATCAAATTGTTTCCCATGATCGAAGATGAGCACATTCGGGACTCCAAAGCGCGCTAGGATATTGTTCCTCAAGAAGCGCGTCACCTGTTGTGCCGTTATCGAGGCTAGCGCTTTAGCCTCGATCCACTTGGTGAAGTATTCTACTGCCACGATAATGTATTTGCGCTTTCCTTTCGCCGTCGGGAAGGGGCCGAGGAGATCCACCCCCCACTGCGCGAAAGGCCATGGGCTCAGGTTGCCTTGAAGCTCGGTGGACGGGAGATGATGCTGGCGTGTGTTAACTTGGGACTTGTGGCATTGGTCTACGTATTTCTTCGTGTCCTTTTCTACTCGCGGCCAATAGTATCCATGCAGCAAGATGGTGCGTTCCATGCTACGTGGTCCGGCGTGCATTGCGCACAACCCTTCATGTAGGTCGCGCACCATGTCGCGCGCCTCTTCTTGTCCGATGCATTTTAGGTAGACGCTCGATTATGACCGTCGGTATAACTCTCCTCCGATGAGTGTACACCGGGACTCTTTTTGCCTCAAAGTCACGCCTCTTTAGCATCGTCTGATACTGTACCGTCTTGCAAGTACTTCACAATCGGGTTTCTCCAGTCCTCGTCGGGTATAAGTTGAGTGGTGTTAATCGCCACTTCTTGGCGATTTTCCTCTTCCTCCTTCTGGACCGACACTAGGCGCGTTGACTCGAAGTTGGTGGCGGTTGCCAGCTTGGATAACGCGTCGGCGTGTATATTTTCTTCCCTTGGAATTTGCACGTAAGTCACTGCCTCGAAGGTGCCTGCCCGTAGCTTGACACGCTCCATGTAATGTGCGAGTGTGTCTTCCTTTGCGTCAAAGGTTCCGTTCAATTGATTGACTGCCAGAGAGGAATCGGAGAGTACCCTTATCGTTCTCGCGCCCAAGTCATTGGCGGCAGCCATTCCCGCCAGGATGGCCTCGTACTCGGCCGCGTTATTTGTTTACAACGCTCTGAATCTGATTGCTATTTCATGAACGATGTCGGTGGTTGTGCGCACAACAACACCTGCGCCAGCGCCTTGTTTGCTTGCCGCTCCGTCTACGTAAACCTCCCATACTCCTTCTGGTGATGTTTCGCGGGTGACTCTCTTAGTGATGAAGTCTGCTAGGATCTGCGCTTTTATTGCTGGTCTTGGCGCATATTGGATATCGTATTCTGACAGTTCGACCACCCATTTGACCATCCGCCCGGACACTTCCATTGAAGTTAGGATCTTTTTTAACAGAAGGTTGGTCAGGACGGTGATTTGGTGCGCTTGGAAGTATGGGCGCAATTTCTGTGACGCGCTCACCAACGCCAGAGCGGCTTTCTCTATTGGGGAGTATCTTGTTTCCGCGCTGACTAGGGTTCGTGAAGTGTAATGCGCAGGCCACTCGGTTTGGCCATCCCTTCTGGATATTAGCACTGCGCTCACAGCTCTTGTTGATATAGCAAGATACAGGAAAAGTTTTTCATTAAGCTTGGGAGCGGTCAATACAGGGGGGGATACAAGATACGCTTTTAGCTCTTGGAAGGCCGCTTCACACTCCTCGGACCACGCGAATCGTGTGTCGTTTTTTAAGCGTCCTGAAGAAAGGCCCGCACTTGTCGACTGACCTTGGTATGAACCTCCCTAGCGCCGCTATCTTACCATTCAAGGATTGAACTTCCAACGCACTCCTAGGCGCCCGCAGTTGTTGGACTGCAGTGATTTGTTTCGGGTCAACTTCAATGCCGCGTTTGGTTATCATGAACCCAAGAAACTTCCCTGCTTCTGCCTCGAAAACACACTTCAGTGGATTTAAGCGGAGGCTGTGTTTGCGGAGAGCCTCGAACGTCTCGCGCAGATCCTCCAGATGCAAATTGCCAGCTTTGGTCTTGACGATGAGGTCATCCACATACTCCTCAATATTCCGCCCTATCTGTCGCGAGAACACCGAATCGATCATTCTTTGGTACGTCGCGCCCGCATTCTTCAGTCCGAACGGCATCCCAACGAAGCAGAAGTTTCCGAATGGCGTCATGAAAGCCGTTTTTTCCTCATCTTCGCGGGACATTGGGATTTGGTGGTATCCTGAGAACATGTCAAGAAAAGACAATGTCTCGCGATCGGCGGTGGCGTCGATCAGTTGGTCAATGCGCGGCAGGGGGTAAGGATCTCCCGGGCACACTTTGTTGATCGTTGTATAGTCGACGCACATCCGCCAGGCCCCTGAAGACTTCTTCACCAGGACCATTTGCCAACCACTTCGGATATTTGACAGGGCGAATCAATCCCGCTGCTAATAGCCACGCGACCTCTTCTTCTATGGCCTTCAGTTTTTTGCCGGTGAAGCCTCGTCGCGCCTGTTGCCTCGGCTCCGCATTGATTGGAACTGCGAGGCAATGTTGGGCTACTTGCCTCGGCACTCTCGGCATGTCTTCTGTGCACCGGGCGAACAGTTCTTTGTATCCCTTCAGCAGCGCTATCAGCGGCTCAATTGCGTCACCGCGGACATGAGTCGAGATGCGTATTTTCTTAGTTGGCTCGGTTGGGTCAAGCGCGACTTCGAAGTCAGAATCCATAGATTCTGGGCGGGGTTCTTCTGCTCTTGTGTCAACGATGTTGGTCTGGCGTTCTTCTCCGTGCTTCTCCCACGGCGTCCCGCGCGCCTCCCCGGTTCCTGTTGTGGTGGGGAATTTGAGCTTCTGGTGGCACGTTGATGGGAGAGCCATGAATTTGGCTAGGAATGGTCGGCCAAAGATGCCGTTGTGCGGTGATTTGCAGTCGACTATCGTGAACTCGACTTGTTTGGAGACGCGCGGTCTTGGTCTCCAATTATGACGGGAAGGGTGACCATGCCGATCACCGGCACCCTCGTCCCGAGAACCCAACCAAGTTGCCTTGTGCGCACTTGATTAGCCGCGAGTCGATGTCCATTTGGTCGACGGTGCTTCTGAAATGAATGTCTAGCGTGCTTCCTCAATCTATCAGCAGACGGTGAATTTTGCAGGCGGCGACTAGCGCGGTGATGGTAAGCGGGTCTTCTGACAGGATTCCTTGTGGGAATTCAGCGTCATTGAAGCTCTGATTACATTTTGCCTGCGTCTCGGCCGCCGCGCATTCCATTGCGCGTTCGCGCTTAGTTTTCTTCTTTGGGTGATCTCCTTCTACTGTTACCACTCCTATTTCCTTTCGTACTACATACGTGCCGGTGGCTTCGTTGTAGTCGGATTGCGGGGTTGGTGGTGGATTTTGGGGACGCTCTACTTGTTCTTCTTTCCCGTGGATGAACTCAGTCAGTAGTCCTCTTCGTATGAGGCCTTCTATTTCGTAACGTAACTCCCTGGAATCTTCTGTCCAGTGCCCCGTCTCTCTGTGGAAGTCGCAATGCTTTTTTGGATCGCGCATGTGCGGTAAGGCCTTCAAGGGCGCGGGCCAGTTGATTTTGTAACCTTTCTCGCGGAGAACGTGAAACACGTTTTTCACGAAATCGTTGAACGGTGTGTACTGTGTAGGCGTTTGATGGGCGCCTATCCGGTGATCGTCCCCGCTGAGCTTGCTCTTGTGGGGGAGGGGGGTGGCGTTTTGGCCTGCTGTGCAGTTGCACCAATTGCTCTTGCGGCACGTGGAGCTGCCTCCGCCCCTGATCTTCTCGGGACAGTTTTGCGGGTTCGAAGCGTCCGACAAAGCCTGCTCCGAGGGTTTCTTCCAATGTGATGGCTTTCTCGATTTTCATCTCCAGTTCTGTTGACAGCGTGACGGGTCTTTTTGCTAATGCCTGCTTGAGCTCCATGGTGGTGGTGGCTTCCATAAGGTGATGGGCGGCGGTCTCTGGGGTAAGATCGCGCACGGCCATTGCCACCCTGGACCATTTGGCGTAAAATGCTCGCAGGCTTTCTCCGTCCTTTTTCCTGATGTCTATCAGCGCCTTGAGGTGGAGAGTCCTTCTTTTTTGGGATGCGAATTTCGTTGTGAACAAGAGTATGAACTCCTCGAACGAGCGGATGATTCCGTTCGGGAGTCTGTTATACCAATCGAGGCATATTCCGGAGAATGTTGAAGGGAAGGTTCTGCATAGTGCCGCGTTGGGGTTGGTTTGGAGTTGCATCTGTAGGCAGAAGGTGCTCACGTGGTCCTCCGGATCGGTTGTTCCGTTGAACGTCGGGAGGGCGGGTGGCATTCCGCTTAGGTGCTCCGCCATAATTTCGGCGCTTAGTGGTTGGTGAAGGGCTTTTCTGGGTGGGTTGGGATGGTACTGTGGGGAGAGATGTTGTTCCAAGAAGCTGAGGTCCGCCCTGCCTGGTGGCTCAGCGTGTCGCGCTTCATACGTGAGCACCTCGGTCGGCGCTAGCTGTGGTAGCGGGGCCGTCTCTGAAGTTTCTCCAGGCGCTTGTTGGGGCACGACCGGTGTCACGTCCGCCGTTGTCGCGACTTCTTTTCTCATTATGAGCGCTATGACTTGGCTCATTTGTTTTTGCATATCGGCTATGACGTCGTTTTGCTTCGCCATTAGTTGCCTCATTTCCTTGGCTGTCAGCTCGGGCTCCTCTTCTTCGATGAGCACCGTGTTGAGGTTGTTGGTTTCCGCGAATACCTTCGGGTTGGTCATCGCTTTGATGGCCGTCGCCTCATCAGGCGAGTTGGGATCATGTTCTGTCATTGGTTGATTTGCTACTGCTTCTCTACTCTGGCCCCACGGTGGGCGGCAATTGTTTGAACCTAACTGAGTGTAGGAGTGAGGTTCGGGGGAAGAAAGGGGGTCAAGAAGAGCAAGCAACAAGAATCAACTATAGGTTGAAGAACGGAGGTTAAGTAGAATTGAGATTGAGAATTCAATGTGGTAAACTTTGATATATTTTGGATAAAAATAGAAATTGAGACAATTATTACTAGTGCATACCATGTGGTAAACTTGGTAGTACATAAGATTATACCACGTGGTATGAAAGCGTACCATTGAATATGGATATACTAGAATGTAAAATGATTGTAAACCTGATGTTAGGAATATACTAATGGCCCTTTAGCACTTTTCATCACCTTCTACCACCAATTATCAGAATGGTATAGAGTGTTATATTTGGTTCTAAATTTTTTTATGTCATAAATTAATAGATCCAATACATCATGATGAACTCGTCAAAAAATTTCAAAATTTGTGTTAAAAACAAAGGTTGTACCAGCATTAGGTCAAGTCGATCTTCTTGGAATGTATTATTCTTGTGGTTAAAATCCCACGTAAATTATTTTCCATAGGAGCCTAGATCATCAAATTCAGAATCTTCCAATGTTGCATTGAACTCATGCATTCCTCTAACATAATGAGGATTGTGCATGATGTGGAGTATCGATTTATAATTCCTAGGATACTCTAGGTTCGTATTCCACAATGTCTTTTGCTAGAAAACTACTCAAATATAACAACCTATGTCGAATGAGAACACAAGAAAAGTACAACGAGATGGGTTGAGGTGCCCTAATTCTAGATCCTAGACTACTAATGCAAGTAGATGAAAAGCAATGCAAACAAGTAAAGTAATGTCCTATTATTGTTTTCTAGATGAACATGCATACAATATTTTCAATAAGATGCATCTATGTTGCATCTATATATTATGAATTTATGATGTCTTATCTCTTCCTCTAAGACCATTCTCTACCCGTGCATGCGCCTCTTGCAATAGAGATTTGACTAGCTAATGAGTGCTTTTGCTTCATGCCATCACCTAATCCATGAAGAACAATGAAGTTAATTAGGATAGCACATGATTAAGTGTGGGCCTCTACGTGCCATAATCGATGCTCTAAAGCATCAAGGATCTAAATCATCAAGCATCTTCCTCATTCGTTTATGGATGGACAGCTAATCCTCTCATCCCATACACTCCTAAAGATGATGCAACTACATTAGATTAGTTTCTTTGTCTCTAATGATACTATAAAGAATGCATATAGTAGCACTCAGAATAGATTCATACACATAGAGTAGTTAGAGCACCATATGATATAAAGCATATAGAATACAATAAAGCATCTATCGGAATAGGCATGGATGATAATAACACAGAATGAGATAAACATTTTATTATCTCGTAGATTGGAATGCATAAACACAATATAATTCACATTCCTAAATAGATCGATTAGCAAGACATAGAGGAGTAGAACGACATCACAATTGATACATGCATCGTTGGTGGATGCTTCCTTGACGAATTCCAGTGGAGTTACTTTAACTCTAATCTATGTATTGCTGCTCATGCCCCTAGGGCAAAGTGATAGTAAAAGATTTGTTTCAAAACTCTAGCCTAGCCTTCTATTTATACTAGTTACATAAGGGGGTTTTCTATTTTTTTCGTCCTAAAGCAGCCAAATCCTTCTTTTTCCTACTTAAGTTTGGTTTCCTTCAACTTGGGACTAGTTACCTTGTTGAGGAAGACTTCTAGAAGCTAGGGCATCAGCGGCGGCCCCATGGTGGTTGTACCCGCCGGCGGGTTTATGCTCCAAGTCGGCCCCTTTTTTTGTGGGCAACTTCCTCTTGGGCTCTGATGTACTAAATCGAGTTATAAATCATAGGATGTCCTAGTATCGTATTCAACAAGGTCTTTTGATAGTAACTTCTAAAGCCAGAGGTATTCTCTAGTAGCTACTCAAACCTAACCAATTATGCTCGAATGATAATGCAAACAAAAGTAAATATGATGGGTTAAGGTGTCCTTAGTCGAAATAATGATCTACTAATGCAAGAAAAATAAACGATGCGAGTAAGAAAACAAAGCCAGTAAAAGGATTTTTAGGGTGTGTTCTTTGGAGGATCATGCATATTTACTCATCAATGAGATGCTTCTATGCATCATCTATTATGATGCCATATCCTTTCCTCTAGGGCAACTTTCTACCAATGCATCCGCCTCTTGCGATAGAGATTTAACTAGCTAATGTATGCTTTCGCTTTATGCCATCGCTAATCAATGAAGAATAATGAAGTTTAGATATCACATATGATTAAGTGTGAGCCTCTACGAGCCATAATTGATGGCCTATAGCATCGATGATCTAAGAAGTCAAGCATCATCCTTACTCATGCATAGAAGGGTAGCTACTCCACCTATACAAGCCTAAGAAGATGCCTACTACACGTGAGTTGTCTCCCATGATAATGATAGTTAGGGGTGGGCAACGATTCGATTCTTATCGGACCAAATCGACTCTCGCACCGAATCGAACTGTTCATCTTTCGATTCGACTTTGATTCTTGGATTTGAGAAATTTTCGGTTCTGGTACGGTCCGGACCAAAACCGTAAAATCAAACTAATGACCGGACCGAATCGTTATTAAATTAATTACCTATTATATTATGCTCCAAGAAGGCAAGTCAATTACTTGGAGTTGAAAACCCTATTACCCTACACCTACACGACTTAACTACTTATAAATAGGATTCATTCTCCTCTTGATTTAGACTCGCCGCTCCTACGCTAGCAGAGTTCCTTATTTGCACCCAAAATTGGCATCGTTCTGATGCAAAGCCAACTTTCGTGGAAGAAGGTACATATGAACTTGAAAAAATGGAAGCTGGTATGTATTTGAGCAACTTAATTTGCATCCTCTTACTCGTGTCCATTCCTTAGCAAGCACCACATTCAATTTATAATTTTATATTGTGTTTCTTTTCCATGTTAAAGTTTAAGTAATGGAGAAGATGCAAATAAATGACACACCAAGAGGCTTCTACCAAGTCCGACAAACCCACTGCAAATTAACAAGGTTAAGAATCATTTGTTTTATTTCACTAGTTTTTGAAGTAAGTGCCACTTTGTTAAATACCTTTCTAATGCCTTGTATCTTGTGATTGCAGAAGAGGCTTTCTAATGGACAGTGGGGAATTTGGAGATTAGGTGGTCTGGGATGCATTGAAAATGAAGATGGAAGATTGGACAGACAATTAGTTAGACTATATTGGAGATTGAATAAAAGATTATCTTTGATTTTTAGACAGTATCTCGTTCTCAATTGAGTTTTTGTTGAATGTTTTGGAACATGTGGTTTTTATGAATTGTGGAGTATTTAAATTGGGATAATTTGATGACTTTGTCTCGTAGTTATTTTTATTTAGTATTTTGTGTTGTTCTTTAAGAGTAATTCTATTAGATTTGTACAATTAGTTGGTCCGATGGGATGGTCCATACCGAATGGAACCATCCATGGTCTGATCCAGATCGAATCGAAAAAATAACGATTCAACTTTGGTCCTTGATTTAGAAGAAATTTTGGTCCTACCCGAGAATATTTTGGACCGGTCTTGGACCGGATAGATCGATGCCCACCCCTAATGATAGTAGTATAAAAACGATAATATAGTAGAGCATATAAGAGAAGTCCCACACGCAGACTCACTAGAGCAATCAACAATTAATAATCAAGTGAATGAACAATAGATGATAAAAGGATTAATAACCGCCACTTGACCAGAAAAATTTGAACCTGGTCGAACCAATTTTATATTTAAATTCTTTATAATAATTATATATTTAATACTGAAACGAAACGGGAAACTTGTTTATTAATTATAAAAAAATTACTTATTTATTTTGTTGCTTCTCGTTCCAAAAAAATTCATTCCCCTGCCGAACACTTTGCCTTCTCCGGAAAACGAAGAGTATAGTTCATGTCTCTTGATAGCCGGCAGAAAGGGTAGGGAGGAGCATGAATAAGAGAGTGGAATCACTGAGAGAAAAAGCTTAAACCAGTTTAATCTGGATATCATCATCCTGACGCCCTTGATGATGATGATTTTGACTAACTGTGTCGGGATCTTGATGGTGATGGTCGGCCCGTGGCAACGACGATGATGGTGGTGGATTGGCACAACAGAGACGATGATGGGGATGACCGGGTGACTTGACGGTGGTGGTGGCCTTGCGGAACGACCAAGAAAAGAGAAAAGGAGTGGAAGAGAATGGAACCAGGCGTTACTTTGCTTTTGCTTTTTAATTTTTTAATTTATCTCTTATTAATCAAATAGATAATTAAACCAGACCCACCCAATGGGCTTGTTATGATCGTATCCAATACCTTCCCGGCCCTTTATACCGGCAATTCTGTCAACAAAGGGATGAATGGGTGGAGGCGACATCAACACCACGGAATGAAGTGCAGCCTAGGCGTCGGCTGCCTTCACAGGCAGCAGCTCCTGCCTGCCCTCCAGGCGGCCTCTTGGTGCGATTTGATGGCGGTACAAAGCTGGATGTTGGTGGAAGTGTTGGCTTTGTTGGATTTTCATCAACCGGGGCACTCACATGCGCATACGGTAAGTACTATGCTGGAATATATGACCCTTTTCTCATGGAACTATTAGCGTTGAGAGATTTCATGGATTGGTGCTTAATGAGAGGGTTCTCTTCTGTTTGTTTTTGTGGGGACTCACAACTGGTGATTCGGCATGTATCGGAGGAGCGCCAAGACCATAATCGAGGCGGGGCGATTCTTGAAGAAATCAGATTGATGAAATCATCTTTTGCGGCCATCAGTTTCGTTTTTTCTCCTCGTAGAACTAACAGGGCTGCCCATTGCGTGGCGAAAACAGCTCTTGCATCGGCTAATCAGCATTTGGCTGATTTCCGTTATGTTCTCTTTAATTGTGTGTAATTCCCTATCTAATACAATCTATCTTTGCCAAAAAAAAAAACCAGACCCACCCAATAAATCGAACATTGCAATCAGACAGAAAAGATGACGGCGCCCGTGCTGTAACAGCACCAGATAATTCTCGGGCAGATCAGGTCAATAACTATAGGGTTAGTAATCAACTAATCATGAGTAACTCATTCATATCAGCGTGACATTGACATCCTTCTCTCTCATGAAAAGCTTTTTATCTTTTCCCCCTAAATTTTTAATGGACGATTTCTCTCTCGTTTTAAGTCGGAATTTTTTTTGCACAGAAAAATCAGATTAATTGTGTTCTTCAAATGATATCAACTTTGATATATTTTTAGAACAAAAAATTGAGACATTTTTTACCAGTGAATACCATATGATATTAAATAGGAGCATACCATATGGTAAGAAAGCGTACCATGATGGTATGAACATCAACATACCAAGACTGTAGGAATGTTGAATACATGATAGTAGGAGTATACTAACTGTCATTTATGACTTTCATCATTGTTTACCACAAGTTACCACCCCCATACCAGGGTGGTAAAGTATGGTAATTTTTGCTCCTCTACTTTTTTGTTAATTCGAATTTGTAGATCCAAATAAATCATGATGAACTCATTCTTTCTGAGCAAATGTTTTCAAAAACGACTTAAAATGAAGGAGTTACCATATAGTATGGAGTTGGTAACGAGTGGTAAGAAAAAAAATCTCAAACAATTGGAAAATTGATCTCAGTTTTAGAGCACAATGAACTCATTTCATCAGTGCAAATAAAATTGAAATCCAAGTTAGAACGAAAAAGATAAGAGCAGATTAAGAAAATTAGAAATAATTAAATGCATTTAATTCTTCACTTTTATATATGAATGTTTTGGGTCCATTTAAATCTGATAGCTGAGATTTGGTTACTCATTGATCAGTAACAAAAGTCCAGAATTTCCCACATAATTAAAATAAGGAGACACCAAATTTAAAGACCAAAGCAACAAAAAAAGATGGGAGGGATGCGGCATGGGAACTTGCATAAGTGGGTGAGGGGTTTTCAATTCCCACCCCCACTTGTCCACTTTTACATTTTTTAGATCCAAATTTTCCAAGGTTGGAGGGGATTAAGGTATTAAACTCCCACTTTTCCAAGTCTAATTATCAGTTGGTTAAATAAGTGTCCAAACTCGCGAATCCGCGTCCTATAGCATCCTGGAACATCTTGAAATTGAGATTGTCTTTGAAACCGGAGTAGGTCAAGGTCCAGGTGATGGTGCAACCTCGACTGCTGGGGCCATTGTCGAAGGAATTCGGATCCACCTTTATGACCAAAGAGGCAGATCGAAAGATCTTCCCCACGAACTCCCTATCGTTGTTGAACCTTGATTCAATGGTTCGATGCTCATGGTCAACCCGGGTGATCTCCTCGGTCGCCCGCGCAACCATCCGTTTTATTTCTGCACCATATCAACAGAGGCAAGACTACTCGATCAAATGCATCAGGGGACGTTGTTAAAATGTCTGATTAGTATTAATACGTACCTTTTCCATAAGTGATCTCCCGAATCGAACCGGCTGTAACACCGTCTCGGTTGGTCACCCGGATGGCTGTGATCTGGTCAGGCATGGCCTCCGGGTACATATTTGTGGCAACAAAAACCGCTCCCCACACATCGTTAGCGGATGAAGCCATCCGGAAACGTTCGGTTAGAGAAGGCATGTTGATCGAGGGAAAGCTATGGCTAGGAATGAATAGAATGGAATGGATTGTGTTCCTTCACCCGCCATTGCTTACATTCATATATGCACTCAAAGTCAACTCTACCCTCCTCTTTGATCTCCTATATATCATAAAATTAAACAAAGATTCCATCTCCATCAAACTGCAACTTGTGATCACAAAAGAACAAGCAAACTATGCTCGATTAATCAATGACTTCGATTAATTAACAAATACCACAAATTCTGGCTAGTCGTTGTTTAATTATTCACAATGACCGAGTTAAAGCACAACAAACCAATGCTCATTAGCCTGGTTTAAGTTAGGGTGGTTAGACACATGCGCTTGCTTAACCAGATGTGGGCCCTTAGTTTGGAGTGGGGCCAGAAGGGGTTAGATCAAAGAGATTTGTCGAAATCGGGTTGCTCATCAGTAAGATATTTTTCGCTTTGGGCCAAGCATATACGATTTTAATTTTGAGTTTCTTCCCAAAAGGTCTCGTACTAATAATGAGCTTGGTGGACACTAATATACAAGGTTCCTTCCCTTGTATATCCAATGTGGTACTTGTATTGTCATATAACAATACTCCACTCAACACAAGGAACACGTACTTCGTGTACTCTCTCAGCGATTATCTTGTTGTGCCAGACATGTTGTATCGATAGGCTTCTCGGTACAAGGATTTCCCCAGATGCGAAACTCTCTTTGATCCGCCAAACAAAAGTGGATCTCGCCTGGATCCACCAAACACACGCATAACTCAAATCTTGGGGTAACAGAACGAGGGTCTCACCAAACTGACGTCCACCGACAAGATTCGAACCAGGCTCTGATACCACTTGTTACGACTATTTCTCTGCGGATCGAAAAATATGAGGGTTCGACAAAGCAAGAAAACTAAACACAAGAACGCACACGACACACGATTTACGTGGTTTACTAACACAAGTGTGTTAGCTAGTCCACGTGCAGGAGAGAGCCAGTTTCACAATACTTTGAGGAGGGATGCAGATTGTAGAAGAGTATGATAAGTATTGATAGTACTTCTCCATGGTCGAACCTTAATCTAATCTAGTAAAGTAAAAGCGGTTACAACCATACACAAAACACGAACCCAAACTGTCGCAATACACCACTGTCTGATCATGATGTATACCCAGATCACCAACCATCCCCTTCAACCATATTCCCTCCGCAAGCCACTGAATAACCAGCCCCTAAGCACTATGTATCACTTCCGTAAGCTACTAAGCGGCTTCGCCACACGAAATTGCTTCTCTATCGGACTGTGATTCTCCCGCATCCACCTCTTCAACCACTTGAATAGGATATGACACCATGTCCTTGAAGCCATACCTCTGTGGAGGTACTCATGTAGTGGCTCTCTTCGATCTACCTGAATCTATAGACTATTGAGCTCGTTCACTAAACTCTAAAGTTTCTGGCTCATCATAAACATACTCATGTTGATCTTCTCCACATTGGTGCTCAAACTAGCTAACTCTCTTTGAGAGTTTGGGTTTTTCCCCAAAATGTCTCATACTAATGAACTTGGTTGATATTAATATACAAAGGTTCCTTCCCTTGTATATTCAATGTGGTACTTGGATTGTCCCGTAACAAGCTTTTTTTTTCTTCTAGTTTTTATAATTAGTTGTTATCTTGTTCATTACAACTTAGATTTTTTAAAAAATATTAAAGATGAAACGAGTTATTTGTGATATACAAAATTATATATATTTCAATATATTTTGAGAAAATTTTATACCACTTGTTACCACTCTAGTACCATCTTCATTTTTACTCAAATTAAAAAACAAATTGCACAAATATAACGAGTTTATCGTGCTATATTGGATCTATAACTTTATAGGGGAAATTGAGGACCAAAATATACCACCCTGGTATAGGGTGTAAACTGGTGGTAAACAATGATAAAATATGGTAAATATAGTTAGTATATTCCTTGACCATCAGACACTTTGTTATGTTCATACCACCTTGGTATACTTTCATATTACGTGGTATAATATTATGTAATACCACGAACAAGGGATTGGTCTAGTGGTAATACTACTAGCCTTGAACCTGGAGGTCCCAGGTTCAAATCTCTTCAGTAGTACCTAATTAAAAAATAAAACCTATATCACCCTTATCTAAAAAAAAATATATATATTATGTAATACCAAATATTATCACCATGGTATAGACTGGTAATAAATGTCTAAGTTTTTTTGTTCCAAAATATATCCAACTAGATATAATTTTGAATAACGCATTTAATCTTATTTATCTGGAAAAAATTAAATTACTAGTTAAAACCAAAGAGAAATAATCCGTTAAAATATATAGAGAAAAGGGCTAGAGGCCACATCAAACATTTATAAATTTTGACGGACTATTCTATTTCATTTTTACCATGTATAACAAGGTTGTGCATTGGATCCGTTCCAAGGGCAGAGCTACCTTGTTTCTCTGGGGCCCCCCGGCTCCTTGAAAATTCTGAAGATGGCGTATAAAAATATCGAGAATTTTGGAAATTCTGAAGAAATTAGTTATTATACAATTGCCGTTCCACGCAAAAATTATAAACTTTGCCTAGCTTTAGTCCAGCAAAAAGCAAATTTTAGTATCTTCCAGGTACCAAGGTTCAATCCCTAGCAGGACCATATTTTTGCAGATTTTCTCTTTTTGGATTAATTTTTGCTTAAAATTTGAACTAATTACTTAACTTTTGTACTTCATCTTCATATATTTTCTAATTTTAAAGTTCAAACCAGATAATTAAAGATGAAGTATGTCGGTCATTTACTATTTATTTTGAACAGAACATTACATAACATAACATTTTAGTTTATATCATATGTTTATATCTTTTAATTATCTAAAATATTGCTTGGGTTTCTAAAATACTGCTTGGGTTTCTATAATGAATGAATTATTATGTATTTATTAATTATTATTATTAGTTATCTTCTTAGAAAATTTGACGGATACTATAAAAAAAAGTTCGCCCCCCGGTCTCTCAATCCTGGTTCCGCCTCTTATCCGTTCCCTATTAAAATTGTCCAAAGTTTCGAGATAGATTTTCTTTTCTTACTCTGGTGTTTTTGCGTGTTTCTTCACTTCAACTATGAGTGACTGTTACGATCTGTTGTTTAGATTTATGGAACCTGGAGTATTCCAAAAATTGTTTTATTTGTTGATTTAATGACAATATATATTGGTTGAGTCCTTATTCCTATTTTGGTTATGGTATCTTTCCCTTAACTCGAGGTTACATCGGTTGTTGAGCAAAGTTTTGCTACGGAAAACTTCTCAAGAAGAAGAACGTCAAGGCTCCCTTATAATTAAAAAAATTGGCTCTCCCTAATTATTCATTCATCAAATAAGATTAAAGAAAGACACTGTTTACAATATTGTTGCTAGTCGTTGTTTAATTATTCACAATGACTTTGACTCAATGCACAACAAACTAATATACATGGTTAGGATTAATTAATTCAAAGTAAGATGAACTGTCACATAGTTGTATGGAATGGTAAGAGTTGAATTTTCTTTCTTAATTTCGAAAACTTTTGCAATTTGCACATAATTCGTTCGTGTTTCAACAATCAAATAAAAAGGTGGGTGATGCGTCTTTAGTTATATTAGTAAGCACAATTATAGACATAAAGGACAGAAATAAAAGAAACAATACTAAAATGTATAAGGACTTGGTCTAGCAACTAAATACCAAGGAAGCAAAAAAGAGTTTGGTCTCGCGGTTCTATTGTTGGGCCGAACCTAAGTATTCTAGTTTCACATCACATAAGTAACATGAAATGATATTAAAAAAAAGAAATCTTTATCGCATTCATGAAAAAATAATAAATATCAATAAAAAACTATAATGATTCATATAATTTTATTTTGGTAAGAATGAACGAAACAAAGGATAATTGAAAAATCCAAAGTAGATTAGCATGCACCATGGTAACGACATACGAACTAAACTTTAATGCAAATTCCAAATCTGAGTACCTAGCACTCAATTCATCCCATCTCTAGAACCACAATATTTTGAGTAATTAAAAAAAAATGGTCTCATAGGTTTCTACATGTTACAAAATGGTCACAAATATTTAAAACATAACAAAAAGGTCATTCAGGTATCATGATACAACAAAACTACTATTTCATGTCTTAACATCCATATTCCTATCCAAAATAGCAGGTTAGCTTGCTCTAGATAAGGTGTTTTACGAATTGTTTAGGTTTCTGATAATATTTTTATTGATTTTTCACTATATCAACAAGCTTATAGGTTATTCTATATGGAAATATGGCTAAAAAGTGAAGGAATGACAATTTTGGTATATCATCATACTTATATGGCATTTTTGTTACATTTCAAAAGTTTGTGCCCATTTCGTTCCCATCCTATGTGACCATTTTGATTAATTATCCATATTATTTTCATACCAAAAATTCCATAAGTTCTAAATTCCTTTCACACAAGTAGAAACAATAAAATTTGTTTGAAATGAATAAAATGTTGAAATTCTTGTCCTAATGAATTCTCGTATTAAGAAATTCTAAGAAAGATAAAAATATTCTTAAAATATACCAAAATAGATATAATGGTGCATATTAAAATCAATGCTTCTTTTTATGCAAAATGTTTTGAGCCAAAACAAAAAAAAGATATGACCAAATTATGAAAAATGGAGGATTAGAAAAAGTAGATTTTAACTCATAAAAAAGTTCTACTCTTTCGGGAATGGATAATGTCAGTAACCTTATGGTGAGTAACCATGAGTAACCCATCCACATCAGTATGACATCAGCATCCCTCTCTCTCCTGAAATGCCTTTAATTTTCCCTTTCTTAATCTTTGACAGACGATTTTCACTCGTTTTAAGTCAAAATTTAATTTTTTCACAGTTAGATCAGATTAATTGTGCTCTTCAAAATGATATCTACTTTGATATATTTTTCTAACAAAAAAAATTGAGTCATTTTTTACCAGTCTATACCATATGGTATTGAATGGTATTGAAATAAGAGCATACATATGGTTTGAAAAGCGCACCATGGTGGTATGAACAAACCAATACTGTATGATGGTTGAATACATGATAGTAGAAATATATTAACTGCCATTTACGACTTTTAACATTGTGTACCACAAGATACCACCCCGTACTAGGGTGGTATTGTATGGTATTGTGTGGTATTTTTTGGTCATGTAATTTGTTCACCCAGAAATTTGTATATCCATTAGATCATGATGAACTCGTTCTTTTTGTGCAAACGTTTTCAAAAACGAAGAAGATGTCATATGGTATGCAGTTGGTATCGAGAGGCAAGAAATTTTTTTCTCAAAAAATATTGAAAATGGATCTCATTTTGTAAAGCACAACGAACTCGTTCCATCTGTGCAAAAAAAAATTAAAATCCCAATTAAAACAAAAAAAAATATGAACCAATTAAGAAAGATAGGGAAAATAAAAATGACATTAATTCTCCATCTTTAGATCACGAAACCAAGTGTGGCCTAATAGTGGGGAGCTTGTTCGGGCTGCAACCATGAGGTTGTGTCTTATGTGTTTTACCCATGGTTGTCATGTCGATGGCATGCCACCCGGTTCAACCTGTGCCGGTCATGAAACCGGCATGACACCATCGGTATGACTAGTATGATCGACTTACGCATTCTAAGCAAAATGACATCATTTTAATGAATTTAATGAATAAATAAAAAATTATTATTCATTTTATGAATGTTATAGTTAAAAGTTGATGATATTTGTTGGATTATAACTAAATTGTCCACAAACTGGTATATTTGTTGGATATTAATTATTTTCACATTTTTTAGACCGGCATGAACCGGCACAAACTGGTTATACCACCGATGGTACCATTCCACTTACCAAACTGGCACAACGGTATAAACCGGTTTGACAACCTTGATTTTACCCTTACCTCCGTCTGAAAGCATGCATATTTGTAGGTTTGTCCCCACAGGGTCCTAGTGGGCTTGGGTCCACGAAATAAGTGAGTATTGGGTTCCTGCACACGGGGTTTGTCGCGACTACGGTATGACCAGAGGTGGTAACCGTGTATGATGTTTCTTGTTATAAAAAATATTATCGAGTTGTCTGTACTTATTCGTTAGTTGTTCGTATATGATTTGTTGGTCGTCTATGTTATAGCTAATAAACGGATGAATAATTTGATATTGTATAATTTTGTAAAGATCTGCGTTGTGAAAATCGGGCTGAATTGGTCGATCAGATCGGTAAAAATCGGAACCGGACACAAGTCCAACCCCGAAACCAGAAAAATGGTGGGCTGGGGAATTTTTTTTTTCCATAGATAGGAGTATACTGTCATAGGTAGGTGTACAACTTGCAGCGGTCGATAACTAATCAATCCACCGATAAAAGAGCCTTTTTAGCCACTCAAGGGGCAGCCCTGTTAGTATCCTAAGAAATGCAACAAATGATACAAGCGAGTACACAACACGCGCCAAAGCAAAAAAACCGAGAAAATATCATCCTTGTCGGTAGCAAAAGCAGAACAACCATTTCGTGCAAAATGCACCAATAGAAGGCAAAAAGAAAACAGCTAGCCGCTAAAGACTAGCTCAATTGTCAATAAAATTAGCATTAATCATAAGAATAAAATATGAATAATAAAAGATAAATCCATCCGGCAATAAAATATGCGGGTAATTGAAGGAGTAGCCGTCGAAGGTGTCGATGTATTCGATCAGGGGAACATCAGCTGGCACCGCCGAGGCAGGTTGAGGAGTAGTAGTTGATTCCCGATAAGCTCCCCGCTTCACCTCACCGCCGTGAACTCCCTGGGCTGGGGAATTTAAGTGACACAGACTTTTTGTCATCTTTTAATTAAATAATAATGGAAAGGAAACCAGGTTAGGGGAATTTAACGGGCGCCTACTCATACAACCCACTATTCTTAGTGTTGGGCATGTGACTCGGACCTAGCCGCGCAAGGTAAGGCGCGCACGAAGGCCCGAGATGCGGCACAACGTGTGAGATATTAGAGGATGTGCGCGGATGGAAAGAACCAACGCGCGAAGACCCTGAACCCCTCACAAGCTGCGCGCGGGTGAGAAGCATCAAGGCGCGGAGAGCCGGGCGCGTCACAAGCCACGCGCGTACTGAGAGTGCCAAGCGAGTACTAAGCCACAGGGCTACGAGGAGTCTCGCCCACAATCCCCGAGGGCCGGCCACGTTGGGATCCGAGAGATGGTCGTAGGTACACCTCTGACACGTCCTAGGTAGAGGCATGGCCTAAATCCCTGACGTGTCAGTGGTCATGTCAAGGTCATGTCAAGGTCAAAATACCATCATGTAATCCACCCACTCACCCACCACCATGTAGCCTATAAATATGGCATTTACTCCGGTGGGTGAGGGGATCGCATTTTTAGCATTCTATCTCTAAGAACATCAACTTCTCTCTCTAAAAGACCGATTCTCTCAACCTCCCGGTTCTTTGTTCTACGCCATACCGTGGATTTTCTGTTGTTTACTCTTCTTGACCCACTTCCTTTCCCGAACCTCCCTCCTACGCACAGTTAGGTTCAAACAATTGGCGCCCACCGTGGGGCCAAGAAGAAACGCAGAGGAAAATCTACCAATGGCAGAACGCAACCACGACCAACCTGACGAAGCGACGCCAATCAAGGCAATGACCAACCCAAGGGCGTTCGCAGAAGCCAGCGACCTTAACGCGGTGCTCCTCGAAGAAGAAGAGCCCGAAATGACAGCCAAAGAAATGAGGGAGCTGGTGACAAAGCAAAACAACGTCATAGCTGACATGCAGAAACAAATGAGCCAAGTCATCGCGCTCATGATGAACAAGGAGGCCGCGCCAACAGTAGACGCAACGGCAGTCGCGCCTCAGCAAGCCTTGGGAGAAGCGTCGGGAACTGCCCAACCACCACAACACGCGCCGACGGAATTCCCCGCGTGCGAAACGCAGGGAATCGAACCACCAGGGCGGGCGGACCTCAGCTTCTTAGAGCAACACTTGTCTCCGCAATACTGACCCAACCCGCCCAAGAGGATCCTCCACCAGCCGTTGAGCGCGCAAATTATGGCGGAGCACCTAAGCGGGGCGCCACTCACCCTCCCAACATACAATGGCACGACCGACCCAGAAGACCACGTGAGTACCTTCTGCTTGCGCATGCAACTCCAAACCAACTCCAACGCGGCGCTGTGCAGAACCTTCCCGTCAACATTTTCTGGAATATGCCTCGACTGGTACAACAGACTCCCGAACGGAATCATCCGCTCGTTCGAAGAGTTCATACTCCTGTTCACAACAAAGTTCGCGTCTCAGAAGAGGCGTCCTCTGCATCTTAAGGCGTTGATAGATATCAGGCAGAAAGAGGGGGAGAGCCTGAGGGCTTTCTACGCTCGATGGTCCAGGGTGGCAATGGCCGTCCGCGATCTTACCCCGGAAACTGCTGCCCATCATCTCATGGAGGCCACTTGCAACATGGAGCTCAAGCGGGCGCTAGCAAAGAGGCCTGTAACACTATCCACGGAATTGGAAATGAAAATCGAGAAGGCAATCATGTTGGAAGAGACTCTCGGGGCGGGATCGGTCAGGCGCTTCGAACCGGCAAAGTCACAGCGCGAAGAACAGGGGCGTCGGCAACCTCCGGCCCTGATCCCACGAGACCAATTGGTGCAGCTGCACAGTGGCCCAAAAATACACCCGCCTCCCCCGCAAGAGCAAGCTCAGCGCCGGCGATCGCCAGATAGACGGGCGTCCAACACCTACACGCCACTTAACGACTCCGTGAGAAACGTATTCCACATTCTCCGCGAGAAGGGCTACAAGCTCAATTGGCCTGCTCCGTTGAAGTCCCGACCTCATATGCGCGATCCGAACAAGCACTGTGACTTTCACAGGGCAACAGGCCACTGGACAGAGGAGTGCCGGGAGCTGCGGTACGAAATCGAGGGCCTCGTACGGCGAGGGTTGTTGACCGAGTTCACTCATGTCAAAGAGGAACAAGTTGAGGGCCCCCAGAACCCGCCACCTCCTCCACAGACCGACTACAACGACGCCGGCGGCGCGTATGTGGTACGCAAAGAAATAGGGGTGGTTACGGTAGAAGGAGACCGCCCCAAGAAGAAAACCAAGCGAGAGCGCGCAACGAAATGCGCGATTGTAGACGCGCGGACGAAGTTCAACCTGAGCTTCGACGACGCGGAATTCCCACGAGGAGTCCCATCAGAAGACCCACTCATCATCACCGCGCTGGTTGCTGGATGCAAGATCCACCGTCTGCTGATAGACGGAGGTAGCGCAGCTGACATCCTCGTCCAAAGCACCATCGACAAAATGGACATCGACCCGCGCTTAATCAAACGCGCAAAAGGCAATCTGGTCGGGTTCTTTGGAACGAGGGTCCCAGTAATTGGAGTAGTCACCCTCCCAGCAGTAATTGGAGACCAAGAGCCGCGCATCTCTAAGCAAGTGGAATTCACGATTGTCAACTGTAAGTCGGCACACAACGACATCCTTGGCCGACCGTTCCTGGCGAAATTCATGGCCCTCCCATCAACGTGCCACCAAAAGCTCAAATTCCCAACCCAAACAGGGGTCGGAGAGGTGCGAGGAACGACATGGGAAGAGCGCGATGAGGTGCGCCAAGCCAACATCGTCGACACAAGAGCAGAAGAGCCCCGCCCGGAGTCCATGGATTCCGACTTCGAAGTCGCGTTGGATCCCGCCGAGCCGACTAGGAAGATACGCATCTCCACTCACGTCAGCAGTAACGCGATCGAACCGCTCGTAGCCTTGCTGAAGGAATACGAGGAGCTGTTCGCTTGGTGCACAGAAGACATGCCAGGAGTGCCCAGAGAAATAGCCCAGCATTGCCTCGCGGTCCCAATCAACGCGGAACCAAGGCAACAAGGGCGAAGGATATTCACTGGCGACAAACTGAAGGCCATAGAGGAGGAGGTAGTGCGCCTACTAGCGGCAGGATTGATCCGCCCCGTGAAATATCCAAAATGGCTGGCAAACGTGGTCTTGGTTAAAAAATCATCGGGGGCCTGGCGGATGTGTGTCGATTACACCACGATCAATAAAGTATGCCCGGGAGACCCTTACCCCCTACCGCGCATCGACCAACTGATCGACGCAACCGCCGACCACGAGACGTTATCCTTCCTCGACATGTTCTCAGGATACCACCAAATCCCAATGTCCATCGAAGACGAAGAGAAGACGGCGTTCATGACACCGTTCGGAAACTTTTGCTTCGTCGGGATGCCATTCGGGTTGAAGAACGCAGGTGCAACATACCAAAGAATGATTGATGCAGTGTTCTCCTGGCAGATCGGGCGGAACATTGAGGCATATGTGGATGACCTTATCGTCAAAACAAAGGCGGGCAACTCACACCTGGAAGACCTGCGCGAGACATTCGAAGCCCTCCGCCAGCACAACCTCCGCCTCAACCCACTCAAGTGCGTTTTCAGAGCCGAAGCAGGGAAATTCCTTGGATTCATGATAACGAAGCGCGGCATAGAGGTTGACCCAAAACAAATCTCCGCAGTCCAACAACTTCGAGCGCCGAGGAACGCAGTGGAAATCCAATCTCTGAACGGCAAAATAGCGGCACTGGGAAGGTTCATTCCTAGGTCTGCCGACAAGTGTGCTCCTTTCTTCAAGACGCTCAAGAATGGGGCGCGTTTCATGTGGTCCCCGGAATGCGAAGCGGCATTCCAAGAACTCAAGGCGTATCTTGTATCCCCCCCTGTACTGACTGCTCCCAAGCTTAATGAAAAACTCTTCTTGTATCTTGCTGTGTCAACAAGGGCTGTGAGCGCGGTACTGATATCCAGAAGGGACGGTAAAACCGAGCAACCAGTATATTACACCTCGCGCACCCTCGTAAGCGCGGAGACAAGATACTCCTCGATTGAGAAAGCTGCCTTGGCGCTAGTAAGTGCGTCACAGAAACTGCGCCCGTATTTCCAAGCGCACCAAATCACCGTCCTGACAAACCTTCCACTAAAAAAGATCCTGACCTCGATGGAAGTATCGGGGCGCATGGTGAAATGGGCGGTCGAGCTTTCGGAATACGATATCCAATACGCACCAAGACCAGCAATAAAGGCCCAAATCCTGGCTGATTTCATCGCAGAAGGGGTGACCCTCGACACAGCGCCGGAGGGTGTTTGGGAAGTTTACGTCGATGGAGCGGCGAGCAAGTATGGCGCGGGAGCAGGGGTTGTAGTGCGTACACCTGCTGGCGTTGTGCACGAAATCGCAATCAGGTTCAGGGCGTTGAAGACAAATAACGCTGCCGAATATGAGGCCATCTTGGCGGGGATGACGGCCGCCCACGACTTGGGCGCCAGAACGATACGGGTACTCTCCGACTCCTCTTTGGCAGTCAATCAGCTGAACGGAGTGTTCGACGCAAAGGAGGATACACTGGCGCATTACATGGAGTGCGTTAAGACGAGGGCCACCGCCTTCGAAGCGGTAACGTATGCGCAGATACCAAGGGAAGAGAACACGCACGCCGACGCGTTATCCAAGTTTGCAACTGCCACTGACTTCGAGTCCACGCGCCTCGTGTCTGTCCAGAAGGAAGAGGAAGATACTCGCTCAGAGGTAACAATCAATACGACCCAGCTCATGTCGATCGAAGACTGGAGACATCCAATCGTAAAGTACCTACAAGACGGAACGGTGCCAGAAGACTCTAAGCAAGCTTGGACGTTAAGGCAAAAGGCAGCTCGTTGCACAATCATTGAAGGAGAATTATACCGAAGGTCGTACTCGGGCGTCTACCTCAAATGCATCGGGCAAGAAGAGGCGCGCGCCTTAGTGCGTGAACTACATGAGGGCTTGTGTGCAATGCACGCCGGGCCACGAAGCATGGAGCGCAACATCCTCTTACATGGATACTACTGGCCGCGAATTAAGAAGGACACGAAGAGCTACGCAGACCAGTGCCACAAATGCCAAGTCAACGCGCGCCAGCATCACCTGCCAGCCACCGAACTTCAGGGCAACTTGAGCCCATGGCCTTTCGCGCAGTGGGGTGTGGATCTCTTGGGCCCCTTCCCCACAGCAAAAGGGAAGCGCAAGTACATAATCGTAGCAGTCGACTAATTCACCAAGTGGATTGAAGCCGAAGCGCTGGCATCCATAACGGCGCAACAGGTAACGCGTTTCCTGCGCAACAACATCTTGTCACGCTTCGGAGTCCCAAATGCGCTCATCTTCGATCATGGGAAACAATTCGACTGTGCGGAGGTGATAGACTTTTGCGATGAAGTAGGAACCATCGCAAGGTTCGCATCGGTGGCTTACCCCCAAGCCAATGGCCAAGCGGAATCCTCCAACAAAGCGATCTTGCACGGCATCCACACCCGCCTGGATGAGGCCAAAGGAAATTGGGCGGATGAGCTCAACACTGTGCTATGGGCGCACCGCACCACATACAAGGTGGCAACGGGCGAAACCCCCTTCGCTCTCACATATGGCACTGACGCGGTAATTCCCATTGAGACGACAACACCGACCTATCGGATCACCGAGTACAACGAAGAAGCGAACGACGAAGCGCGCTTGCTGGAATTAGAGTTGTCACAAGAAAGGCGCGAGTTGGCAGCCATCAGGCTGGCCGCAATGAAAGAGCAGGTAGCCAAGTACCATAACGCGAAACTGGTTCCCCATAAATTGAGCCTTGGTGACCAAGTGCTACGGCGGAACTTCCGCCCTGACCCCAGGCACGGGAAGCTTGCCTCAGTATGGAAGGGTCCGTACCTAATCTGCGAAGTGGTCGGCGCCAGCACATTCAAACTCAGCTAGTTGGGGGGCAACAAGATTCCAAGAACATGGAATGCGCAAAATCTAAGGAAGTACCACCCAGCAAATTAGCGTGTATCTCATTAGCAATAGCGCATTAGCGCAAAGAAATAAAGGGACATGGTTCGTCAGAACAAAAAATAGCAATAGTCCAGCACTATCTGCGCTCACTCAGTTCCACGGAACAAAAGTTAGCAATAGTTCAACACTATTCGCGCCAATTCAGTTCGAAAGAACAAAAAATTAGAATAGTCCAGCACTATTCGCGCCCATGCAGTTTGAAAGAACAAAAATTAGCAATAGTCCAGCACTATTCGCGCCCATTCAGTTCGAAAGAACAAAAATTAGAATAGTCCAGCACTATTCGCGCCCATTCAGTTCAAAAGAACAAAAATTAGAATAGTCCAGCACTATTCGCGCCCATTCAGCTCCGCGGAACAACAGTTAGCAATGGTCCAGCACTATTTGCGCCCAGGCAGTTCGCTAAAACCAAAATATATATAGCAATAGTAAAAGAGCGAGAGCGAAAGACAAACGGGAAGGTGAATTTGGATTACTCGATTCGGGAGAATGAAGAAAAGCGACTTCTACACGCATAGCGCCATCAAAAACAAAACAAACAAACAGAAAATGACAATCGATAATGCGCCCCTACACTTGCCCTACTTCATCAGTCTGGGACCGCGCTATGGCAGTCTGTTCATCATCACCCTTGGTGCCACCGGAACCCTCCTTGCCCGCGTCTTCCTCATCCGCGCTCTCTTCCTCCTCCTCCTCATCATCCTCCGGCTCTGACTCGGACAAGGACTTCTTCTAACTTATCCACATTTTGACATGCTCGACCATCGCGCGAGTGTCCCAGCTGATATCGGGGTTCTCAGGTCGGACTTTCTTCCCAAACGGGATCACAGCCTTCGTCATGGCATCCGCCATAATCCTCCCAAAAGGCGGGGACGACTTATACTGGCGAATCGCCGCAACCTGGGCTTCACAGACGGACTCAGCCTTTGCCACATTATGGAGTTGGACCAAGTCATCCTTCTCCTTTTGAAAGCCCTCACGAGCCTCCTTCAGCTTTCCTTCATAGTCCTCCGCCAGCATCCTCTTCTCCTCAGCGAACTGGGCTTGCAGCTGCACCCTAATGGCGTCGCGCTCCTCAGACCGGACGCGCTCCTTGGCAGCCTCCACGGCAGTCTCAAGCCTGCTCTGCCACACCCCGAGCTCAGTAAGGGCCTTGTTGGCCTCGTTGGTGGCCACTTCCGCGCGTTTCTCCGCGCCGGCAAACTTCCCTTCCAGCTGCACAATCCGAGACTCGTCCGTCTTCAGTCTCGTGCGGGTAGAAACACGATCCTGCTGAGCGCGGAAAGTCGCCAGCAAACCCTGCACAGACAGCACTTTACAACTTAGCAAAAAAAAAAAAAAGAGGATTGTGCGCCAAAACGGAATATACTTACCGCCCAATGGATTTGAGCCAGATCCATAAGCGGATCCGACTTCTCGAACCGGGGGGGAATGCTAAGCACAGGGCCAACCGCCCGCAGAGCAGCCTGCGCCGTTTGACTGTTACACGCCGCGCCAGTGTGCAGCCGCACGTCGCGGTAATAGTCAACACCCGGAACGCCTAACATATCGGAAATCTTCCGCTGCGCAGTGGCTCCAGAGGTGCTAGGAGTCACCAGCCTTTCCGGGTGGGGGGAGTTACCCACCCGTGCCTCGGGATCGACAATGACCAGAGGCTGCTGGCGTGCCTCCTGCACGGGAACCTCTCGTTCCTGCGGCTCCACAACCCGCGCAGTCTTCTTCGGGTTCCCATCACCCTGCTCCCTCTCTGACGCCGACTCCTTCCTCTTCCCGCCACCCACGGGGGCACTGATGGGCTGCCCCCGATCCCGCCTCTTTGTGCTGGCAGCCGGCGCGTTGCTACTCTGCGCTCCCTCCTTCTGCTTCTTCTTCCCCTTACGCGAGGCGCGGGGCGCCTTCGCAACGTTATCCACCGACATCATGCTCGCGAGGTCGGCGAAATCGACACCTGCACCAAAATATCGTAAGAAACCGGTTAAATATGACAGAATACAAAGGGAAAGGAAAATAACTAACCATCAGCAAAAAGCTCTTGCAAGACGGCCTCGCGAACTCCGCGCGTGTAGAGATTCATCTTCTGATTCAAACACGCTTGATACTCTTTGTCAAGCCCATCATACGCGCCAACGCGGGACTCAAACTTAAGGGTACTACCCTTCTTCCACACAGTGGGCTCATCCACGTGCTCACTCGCCCACTCCCCCGGCACCGGCTTGACGTAGAAGAAGCGCTCAAACCACGTCTTCTTCAGTTTGGGAGAGCCGTACACGAACCCATCAGGCCTGTTGTCGCGCCGCTTTATGGACAAACAGTCGCTCGTCTTGCTCGGCTCCTTGATCTTGTAAAACTTGCGGAACAGCCCATACGTGGGCTGGATGTTAAGCCGTTTACAAGCGAGGCGCAAGCAGGAGACATGCATAATGATGGATGGAGAGAGGCGCCCAACCGAGCAGTTGAGCCGCCTGTATAAGGCACACAATAATGGGTCGATGGGAAACTTGAAGCCCATCACCCAGTACTCGCTGTACACCCCAAACCACCCTGGGGGTTAATTACCAAACATACTCCGAATAGAGGGCACCGCGTACTCCCAGTGCGGAGGCAAACCCAATCCGCGCACGATGCCCTCTACGTCCTCGCGCGAGTAAATTGAACCGTGGTCGGGTCCTCGCAACAAGTTGTCGTGCGGAGCCGGCTGGTCGCCCCACATCTCCGCCCAGTCAAGGACGGTGTAGGCCGCGTCCACGTAACAAGGGCCAAGATGGCTCATCCCCTCGGTTATGCATACCACGTTGACAGGCTCTGCAATCACCGGCGCTGACTGAGTGTCAGAATCCTCGCGCTCGGCCACGTCTGCAGTACTAGCACCCTCCGCGACCCCGGACCTCCCATCGCGGTCGCGCAGGATTATCAGAACGCCCCGGGGCTGCGTGCTCGGCCCCTCGCCCCCGAAGACAACTGCATCTTCATCTACCTCTGTCTCTCCGAGGACGAAATCAGGATCCGAGTCGACTCCGGCCGACGGCATGGACGGAGCTCCGCCGTCACCAGACCCACCGCCATACTCGCCGCCGGAATTCGCCAATTCCAGCGACGGATCAGAAGAAATACGGGAAAGGGGGGAAACATTACCTTCTTCGTCTTGTACGATCTCAACCTCGCCGACGTTGGTGTTGGTGTTGTCCATGATAGCAATAAGCAACAGAGAAGAACAACGATCGAAGATTTAAGATTGTAAAAGAAGGAGAGGAATCTCGGCGATAAACCAGAGCACGAGAGGGAAAGAGCAGGACTCAGATGTGAAGAATGAGGCAGAATGAATCCCACCCCCCACAACGGGTTGAAACTTATAGTTATTAGGGGTAAGTCAAAAGGTTAAAGAAACCTCGAAGATCGCAACCGTCAGACGTTTCGAATTTCAAAATTCGCCCGCCCAAATGGACAAACCAGGTAAGGACACGTGGACACCTATTCGAAGTAGGTACTAGCCGCCGACGGAACTAGTTCCGCACGGCGCCTGGGGGGCATAGCACACCCGCGAGAAAAAAGAAAAATCTCACAAAGATCGTGCGCACGATTCAAGGAAAGAGAAAAAAGAAAAATCTCACAAAGATCGCGCGCACGATTCGAGGAAAGAGAAAAATCTCACAAAGATCGCGCGCACGATTCGTGGAAAGAGAAAAACCTCACAGATCGTGCGCACGATTCAGAGTTCCGACCCCAAAGATCTCGCTCAAGCAGGCAACTACAACAGAACCTCTCGCGCGGCTACGGAATGGCAAGGCGCACGCGAAAAGCCCCGGGAATCGCGCCCAGGCCCGAGTCAATCAAGCAAAGACCTAAACAGAGGGCGTTCACAGAACACCCTCTGATGGGGGGCAATTGTTGGGCATGTGACTCGGACCTAGCCGCGCAAGGTAAGGCGCGCCGACATAAGGCGCGCACGAAGGCCAGAGACGCGGCACAACGTGTGAGATATTAGAGGATGTGCGCGGATGGAAAGAACCAACGCGCGAAGACCCTGAACCCCTCACAAGCTGCGCGCGGGTGAGAAGCATCAAGGCGCGGAGAGCCGGGCGCGTCACAAGCCACGCGCGTACTGAGAGTGCCAAGCGAGTACTAAGCCACAGGGCTACGAGGAGTCTCGCCCACAATCCCCGAGGGCCGGCCACGTTGGGATCCGAGAGATGGTCGTAGGTACACCTCTGACACGTCCTAGGTAGAGGCATGGCCTAAATCCCTGACGTGTCAGTGGTCATGTCAAGGTCATGTCAAGGTCAAAATACCATCATGTAATCCACCCACTCACCCACCACCATGTAGCCTATAAATATGGCATTTACTCCGGTGGGTGAGGGGATCGCATTTTTAGCATTCTATCTCTAAGAACATCAACTTCTCTCTCTAAAAGACCGATTCTTTCAACCTCCCGGTTCTTTGTTCTACGCCATACCGTGGATTTTCTGTTGTTCACTCTTCTTGACCCACTTCCTTTCCCGAACCTCCCTCCTACGCACAGTTAGGTTCAAACACTTAGAGTTTTGATTTTTTTATTCTTATTCTATAATTTTCTCTTATTTTTTGAAGTCAAGTACAGGTTTATGAACATTTTTCAATACCATTTAATAATGATTTTTAATACCGATTAATCAACGATTATCTGATATATCTTGAACCTCTCATTAATCCAAATCGATATCCGGTTCAATTTTAATAGCGATAAATATGAAACTAGCTTTTTACCCGGCCCGTTGGCCGGTGAGTTTCATTTTATCATTTACATTAATGATTATCTATATGTTCAAACTATTTTTTTTATTTCACATTTCAAAGTATGATAGGTACAGAATATTATCATGACTTTCGCTACTAGAAAAGTCGTGATTGACATTCTCATTTGTGTAATATATCTTCTTTTTCATTTTCTCTTTCTCACTTCCGGTGAGAAAAAATAATTCAAACAATACAGTTTACATATATATAATTTGTGTATCACTTCAAACACTTTTGGTGATGAAGTGTTTCATTCACTTTTGGGAATGATTTGTTTCACTCACTTTCTAGAATACCTTCTCATGGAACAAATAAAATAGCTCCATTCACTTTCGTGAATGAGATAACCTCTTTGGATCAAATTAATTAAATTTTTGAAAAATACACTACCTTTAGAGGATAGTAGATAGTTTGTAATGTACAAAAATTATTCCATAATAGTGCTACTACAGGAGCACATATGAATTTTCTTTTCCTCATTCTTGGTAGATCTGTTTTGGCGTACAACTGGTACGGATCAATGAACTTTTCTATCACAATGGTAACGTCTATTTTTAATATTGTATTACCATGTCCACTTTGTTCCTCCATTTTTTCACTTCTGGGAAAATATGTATTATTGAAACTTTCATTTCCCAACACATACAATGTAGGAATTCAGAAATCAACTAATAATTGATAATAACTTTTTTTTATGCTAGTGCTACTACATGAGCAATTTTTATTTTATGATTGTGCAACATGCACAAACTTTATTTTACAAAATTAACATATACAATAAGGTAATATATCTATGAATAAAATTGAAATCCAAAATATTCATAGAAAATAGACATACTATGTACAAATATTTATGGATGGCCTACTATGAGAAATAAGTAGCCTCCATTGGAATATTTTGGAATGGCTACAATAAAATCTTGATCATATTGTAAATCTTAACTCAATCCATTAGATTATGTCGAGAGTCTTCGACCAATAATAATTTGGCAGTGCTTCGTGCTGATAACGTGTTATGAAACTAATGGAAAATATAAACAACTACAAGAGAAGATTAGAGGGGAACACAAAAGAAGAAAGGGGGAAGATAACTTTCTTATTCATTTTTCACTTTTGATGCAATGGTGTGCTCTATTTATAGGCACACCTTGGTAACCACTACATCCTTATATCAATGAAAGATAATGATTAATGAAACATAAAAAAACTATCAAATATAGGAATAGGAGTTACATGTAACTCAAAGTGATATCCATATTTTTCATAATAGGAAAGTCAAATTCTAAAGGAAAGGTAATATTTACCATTGTTTAAAAACCCAACCATGCATTGAGTTGATAAGAACAGCAATGAAAAGAAAATTGGTACAAAATTAAAAAAAAAAAACAGACATACACAATTTCAAAAAATTGGCCAGAAACTAATATCTCAATTATAAAACAAAAAAAAAAAAAACAATAGATTGTATACAATGAATGCATTATTCACTAAATACACCATTCAGATACACACGTATCAAACAACCCCTTCAAACACGACAAGGGGGTTATTTATTTTTATACCCTTCAAACATAGACCACAGACAGGTTTTTAGAAAACAAGAACACGTACACATATTTAAATTTCCAAAAATTATCAAAATGGTAGGAAAAAACGCCAGCTGCTTGGTAGGAATCAACGTTTTTGTCTGGAAGCCGACGAGAGGAGTTCGAGTTCCAGATTCCTGAAGGTGGCGAGAACCAGTATATGCATTGCTTTAAGATTCAAGTCCCTTGAGTTCGTATATTCACACTTCCATTTCACCACGCAGCCATTGTACATGGGCTCTTCTTCGAGTAAGGGTTTGACGGCCGTAGTGATCTTGAAGGTGCGACATTGATTCAGGGGTCCGCCGCGAACGACGGACAACTTCAACTGCTTCTTCTTGTGATTCACAGCCAAGATCTGCTCCTCCCAATTTCCCCATTGTGTCACCTTGCCTGTGGAAGCAAACATGAGTAACAACTTAATAACGAAACCAAAACAGATAAATACTCTGTATGACCGAATGATGGATCGATCGAAGATCGATCGATCGATCGAGCGTGTTTACCTCTGACGAAATCGATTTTGCGAATAGAGTGTTCAGTGAACCCATTGCCTTTAACTTCTTTAATCGAAGAGTACCAATCGGGGACAGCTGGGGGGATCGTTTCCATGGAGGCAAACAAAGCTCCCCACAATTCATTTGCAGGAGGCACCATGGTAAACTCCATTTCGTAACTGCAAAAGAGTTAGTCAGTTAGAGCATATCATCATCAGATTAAATTGATTCTATTCAGTTGTTTCAGGGTGGCACACTAATTACCTCCCTTTCGCCTTGGTAATCCCCTGCTTCTGCTCTGCCTCTGAACCTTCTTTCCACTTTTGTCTGTTCGGATTGCTCCTGCCATCCTCTCCATCCGATCCATATTCACCGCGAACTTCTTTGTCTTCTCGTCTCCTCTCTTGAGGTGTAGGACCGTCTCGATCTTCCCCGTCTGAGACGGCCTTGGGATCTCCATCCTCTGTTTCGCCTACCGGATCGGATCGAGCCCCACGAGGGCCGGATTTTTTTTGTTCTTTCTCGCGCTGGCGGCGAGGCTTAGTCGGTTTTTCCTCCCAGAACCGCTTCTTGTTGCTCTGGCTTCCTTTGTTGGGGGACGGTGGTCTTTTTGGTGGAGCATCATTTTCTTCTTCCCCTGCATCTCCGCCATCAGAGCCTTCTCGATTGGACGGAGTCCCACCAGGAGGACGGGTTTTTGGTTTTCTGTCAGTTTGGCCGCCAGGCTTAGTTTGTTTCTCCTCCCAGGTTCCCTTCCCGCTGCTATGGCTTCCTTTGCTGGAGGGCGGTGGTCGTTTCGGCGGAACAACATTTTCTTCTTCTTCCCCTGAATCTCCACCATCATAGTCTTCTTCTTCTTCATTGGATTCGAACGACTCCCAATCGACGAATGTAAACACATCAGCCATGTCCGGACTAGGATCGTCAGAAGCCGCGTACAAGCAGCCCCCGAACGCCGAATCGCTCCTGAACAAGCAAGCATACCGTCCAAGCTGAACGTGCAGGAGCCGGACCGACGTACCATCGCCGCCGCCACCGTCGACATAGACAGGCTTGAACAGCGTGCACGCCCAGTCGGACGAATTCTCCTTCGGTTTCGCAGCCGACCCGCTAACCCACCACCGACCTTGGGACGAACTCCTCCAGTATTTGCTGTTGGAGCAGCACTTCAGGTGCACCAATTCACCATCGTTCTTGGCCCTGACCACCTCGAATTTCGCATACCCGCCAATTGCGGCAGGGTTCTCCTCCGAAACCTGGAGGAAACCCTCTTGTTCGTCGCCGTGACCACCCCTGTACCGCACGTACTTGTGATTGTACCTTGATTTGATTGCTACAAAGCTCGGCAATGTGGTGGTAACATTTTTCCTAGGCGGTTTCTTGGACGACGACGACGCGTCGATGACCACGAAGACGTCGCGCAGGTCCTCTTCGTTGGGATCTTCGGATCCTGCGTACAAGCAGTCGCCGAAAGGTGGCCCGCTGTTGAACGAGCCGGCGTACTGCTTCAATTCGACGTGGCGAAACCGGAACACCCCGTCGAGACCGTCCACAGGGACGGGCTCGAACAGCGTACAGGACCAATTCGATTGTGTTTTTACAGGGCTGGCAGCAGGGCCGCACCGGATCCACCACTGGCTCGGCGACGATCTCTGCCAGTACTTGTTATTGGAACAGCACTTGAGGTGAATGAGTCCACTGGATGTTGTGATGATTTCGAACCTCGAATCGAGGCTCGCAGCATCGTCGCCGGAGAACTGCAGGAACCCCTGCTGCTTCCCTGCTTCGTCGATGCAGCGCAGGTACTTGTTGTTGTACATGGACTTCAACAAAACATACTTTGGGAATCCCATCCTCAAACTCACAATTGAATCTCTCAAGATAGGAAATGGAACTGAGATGCTTGGCAGATATGAATAAGAAGGAACTAACTCGAGGCGTAGTTTATAAGGTGTTCATATTCCTTGACCATGGAGGGTGATTAAGGGTTGACGGGTTTAGCCCAGTCTTAAAATACATAATTAGTGAAGACTTAGATGAAAGATGCATGTCACCTCCCGTTTCAAGTTGTCTTTCAAAATATTTAAAGACTTCCGTTAGAAATATATTTAAAGACTTTCGGATTTTGAGCTAAGTCACGTCAATATTTCATATTAATTAGTCTATCCACGTTAACATAGAATAATTCTCTGTCACGCCTTTCACTTTTGGATGTTTTTGTTTTTTGCAAAATACCAAAATTGTTAAAAAGTGTAAGACCACAAAGCACGAGAGATATCGATGGTTCATAAGTAAGAAATCGATCTTAATTGACAAGACCCGTTTTAGAGTGAAATTGAGCAGTCCTTATGAGAGCTTCGAAGTTAAAAGTGCCCAACACACATAACTTTGGTCTAAATAGATATTGTGTAGCTGAGTGATTTAGGAAGTAGATAGCTCAAGATCGCAGTGATCTACCTAAATTACCAAAGTCCATACAAATATATCAGCATTTTACCTATATTGGTTTGTCCAAATCGATCTGCCACTCTTATACGATGGAACTTTTGACGATCGAAAATTTAAACACAATTACCCGATCAAATTATTAGGGGTTGACGAGTTTTGTCCGGTCTTAAAATACATAATTAGGGAAAACTACATGAAAGATGCATTTCACCTAACTTTTTCAAGTTGTTTTCAAAAATATTTAGACTCCCATAAAAATATACAAACATGTTATTAATTAATTTATAAAAACATTAATGTTGATACATTAAGCTTGGTTTTGTTGGGCTTCGAACTCAACTAAGCATGTTTTCTTTATTTATTTTGGTTTGTGTATGGTTGTTTGGGCCTCTGGCCCATTGTCTGCTAAAATTTACTAAACTGGTAGTAACACTTTTAGTTATGTGATATCTACCTTGCTTTATATATTTACTACTTATAATACATTTTAAAAGTTTGATTTGCTCCATTTCAAATTTTCTACCACGAGAGTGAAAATAGGAAGAGTATTTTCGTCTACACAATCAATTTTTTATTTCATATAAATATATATCAATGCTAGGATTTGAACCATGGTCTCTTCCATCAACGACAAGAATTTTAACCAATTAGACTAGACACATTTGTTGTACTTTATTAATACAAAACATAGAGGAAGTTAAAATTATGAAAAACAGAGTACTTTTCTATCACAGTTAGTTAGCCCGCTAAGTCTCCTGTAAGTATTTTGTGGTGTTTGATAATTCTATTTACATATTTTAATAACTAATTTAGAATGTTTTCTAACTTATAAATGTAGGATAATCTTAAAATGTCAACACAAATATCGTTGGTTGTAATACTACACATTGAATTGAAGTGTTCAATGACGACATAAGAACATTGGTACCAAACATTTCAAGAAAATAAACATGACAAACACCGATACCAATTATCTCGACAATCTATGCTAAAATTCGAATTTGTTTAATCATTCAATTTGAGTGATAGTTTAGTCAAAGCAAGCAAATAATTCACGATTGTGTATGAACAAAAATAAAAACATTTGTATTGTATTATGAAAAATGTATTTATTTTAAAAATCTGAAAAAATAATCAAGACTTTCATATACAACCCCTTATTTCAGCATTGTAATTAATGAAATAATTTTTATCAACATGATGCAATGTTCAAGCTAAAGTCCAATTATTAATCACTAGTATATAGTATTCAGGTTAGTAAACTATTTCAATATCCACAGCCAACTATTAACGATTACTTGCTTTCTGTTTGAGGGTTTAATGCAACACTCTCATGCATAGTAGGCCTACACTCTAAGCATTTTTTTTCTTTTTTCCAATATTTTTTTGCAGTTATTTGTTAAATCAACTATTTTCTAGCTTTCCATTTCTAATTATTCACTGCTCCCAACCAACTTATGGGAATGATATTTATTTTTCATGTATAATCTATTGACTATGAATGTTGCTTATTACTTAAATTCAACCGTACCAATGTTAGGTTTGATGTCTTCAACATATTCTCACAATTTCTCGAAAAAGCATCATATCTTGCGATTGATATCATAGTTTTGTTAGGTAAAGTTCAACAAACTCAATCAATATTCGAACTCTTTGAAGTAGCTATCTACCTGTGAATATGAAGTACTGAGTAGCTAAAACTCTACTTGAGTTAGTACGATCTTTTGCGCTATCAAACTAAATTCAATACATGATTATCTTATTACAATTTAGTCATACTAATTGTGTAGTACGGGACATCTTATCAAAATCGTATCGAAAGACTCCTTGATTGATCAGTTTCAGGATGTAATCAATTATACCAAATAGAAGTGATCAAATTTATAAGATCCTCTCAAAGTTTGCTATAATAATTGAGGTTCAACAACACGTTAATCGTAAGGTGGTCATTGGGTATTTGTCTATCTCCTAGCTCGCCTAGACACGCTTAGACGTTGTAATAAAAATAGTAATTTTTAATAATGATGGATGGGTGGAAGGCTAGGATGCTTTCTATCGGTGGGAGAATCATCTTGTGCAAATCAGTTCTCTCGAGTCAACCCCTCTTCCGCTGCGCACTCCTCACTGCTCCAAAGAACGTGATCCATAAATTGGAGAAAGTCCAGAGAACTTTCATTTGGGAGGGTAACTCGGATCATCGTCATTTTCACCTTGTCTCTTGGGATCGATGTAAAGCTCCAATTAAGTGGGGTGGGCTGGGGATCATGGATCTTGAGTTGCAAAACAAGGCAATGATCTGCAAATGGCTTTGGAGATTCACTCAGGAACATGATAGCTGGTGGAAGAATCTGATTGTTGAAAAGTTTTCCAGTGGTGGTACTCGGTGGCGCAGTGGGCAGATTACTGGGGCTGTGGGGTGTAGTGTTTGGAGCCAAATCTGTAAGCAGGAACCGGATTTCTGGAAATTTGCTCAAGTTAAACCTGGTACTGGTGAAGTTACCTCATTTTGGAGGGATATCTGGCGGGACAATCTGACACTCGAAGAAAGGTTTCCGCGGATGGCGTCTGCTGCTGCCTCTCCTTCGGCCTCGATTAAAGATCTGCTTCGTATCGTGGATGAGAGCGTTTCCTGGGACATTCCTTTTAACACTTCTTTTAGAGGGGGGGCTGAGAGGGAAAGGGAGAATTTTTTTGATTTCTTGAATACTTTAGATCAGTCGTGCTTTTCTGCAGGTCAGGATTCCGTGGTGTGGCGGCCGGCGGAGAAGTTCAGCGTGCATTCCATGTATGTCGGCCTGCTAAAAGAGAGGCACGCACAGCCTGGTGACTTTCCGCATAAGATGATCTGGCAAGCTTGGATCCCATCCAAGGTCTGCACATTCATGTGGATTCTGCATCAGCAAAAGATCCTCACCCATGATTCACTCAAGAAGAAAGGGTGGAACTTCCCCAGCATGTGCGTGATGTGCGCTGCTAGCGAAGAGGACGCGAGTCATCTGTTCCTTCACTGCAGCTTTGCTTCTAGAGTTTGGGAAATCCTCAAGGCTTTCGTGGAAGTGAATCGGAGAGATGGGGATATTTCCCAGGTCATTAGCAATTGGCCCCGGAGGAACCCGATAAATGCGAAAGAGTGGTGCACTGCTGTTTTTCCTCATGCTCTGTGTTGGACGCTGTGGAAAGAAAGGAATCGAAGAATCTTTGAGGGTGTGGCCACCTCTGAAGTGGTCATTGCCTACAGGATTGGAGATTTGATCGCAAAGTGGCTGGCTGTTGCAGGGAAAGTTGACAAGGAAGATGCTGATTTTTGGCTCAGGCATCTCAGGCAAAGAACTATTGGCAACAGTGATCACTCCCAAGCAGTTTAAGTGCTTTTGTCTTTCTGTGTTCCCTCTGCAGATTAGGTTCTGAATGTTCCTTGCCCCTTGGCTTCTTATGCCGTTTGTTTCCTGGTCGGGCTCTCTTGCTGCTCGATGGGTGATTTGTCTTTATTTCTTTCCTTCCTGCCTTTCGTAACTCTGTAGCTTCTTTCTTTTGTTTTAATAATAAATCGATGTCAACCTTATCAAAAAAAATAATGATGAATAAAGTAACAGTTCTGAAGCACTTTCATACTTCAGTTGAAATGATTTAACAACAAGCAAAATAACTATCAATTTTATAATTTTTTATACCAAATTTTATAATTAATTCATTCATGAGATGAAATAGCTAATTATAAGGACTTAAATTTTTAAGTTAAAACTCATATGATACAATTGTTTTACGAAATGATTTTATCATAGAGTGGTTCTATCGAGAGAGGTCTCTAAGAAACATGACTTACTTTATTATTCCTTAGGTAGATATAATATATATGTTCATCGTTACTTTTACAATGGATTCAATTTAGTATACTTTTTCGTTTAGATAGATTATTTTAATGATTTTTTGGGATATAATATATCATTATTGTATGATGGTGTAGGATATTAGTTCCTCTTATTTTAGGTTCAAATCAATGCATTTTCCCCTTTATCGTTCCCTTTTATCAATTAATAATTTTTATGATATTTTTCACTATGAAATAACGTGAGCAGAATCTATACACAACGATTTGTGTTTTTTTCTCTTCCTCTTCTCTTGATTAGATATTTTTTTTGATAATGGTGAAAATTAAAATTACCAGACAAGAGCGAAGAGGTACAGGGGAGAAGGAGTCCAAAAGACAACACAAAGGATCAAGAGGATTGATCCAAGAGGAAGCACAAAGAAACAAGGAAACTAACAAAGAAACAAAAACACAGGCGCAAGCTGCTGGGAGGACCATACCTCCTCGGCAACTAGCGGACCAGCAAGAAACAGGCGGGAAACAAAGCCCAGAAAAAGAGAAGCCAATCCCGAAAAGCACTCCTAGCTGGCACCAGCACATGGAGGTCACAGAACAACCTGCCCAATGAAATCAACCCTATCGCACTTGCCATGAGCAATCAACCACTCCGAGACGTGACGAGAGATCTTGCGTGAGACATAACCTGATCCGTGACACTCATCCTTGAAAATTCTAGCGTTCCTTTCGTTCCAAATCATCCAACAAGTGGCATGAAGAAAGCAGTACAACACCCACTTCGCATTGTCCTCCGGAATGCTAGCAGGCCAGCAGCGGACAGTCGCCACGAAGCTGCACGCAGGCGAGACATTCAATCTGCATCTGCTGCCTAACTCAGACCACACTTCACGGGTGAAAGCGCAATCCACAAACAAATGATCAATAGACTCCTCAGAAGCCCCACACAGCAGACACCGGTTGGCGAGAGCGAAGCCTCTTCTCTTCAGGTTATCAATGGTAAGGATTTTCGCATGAAAAGCACACCAGATGAAGAAATTAACCTTGAGAGGCACAACTTTCCTCCAAACAGAAAGAACTGGGAAGTTCAGGACCCCCTGAAACTTCATTTTGGAGAGATTCCTGTACAGAGAACAAACGGTAAACGATGCACTATTACCAAGAGACCAAACTAACCTACACGGACCACTGAAGGTATACTGAGACTCGACCGAATGAAGAAACGACACAAGGTTCTCTCTTTCCCTTTCCGCCCCACCCCGCAATGACACATTAAGACTAAGATCCCACGAGACACTCTCACCATCAAAAGAGACAGAATCACTTATCTGGGCTCCGGGGTAAAGCGCAGCGGCGGCGACACGAGGAAACGAAGCGGCAAGAGTTTGCCTAGAGATCCAGCAATCGTGCCAGAACGAAACCTCCACCCCACCACCAGGATCGATAAAGGCATGCTTCCAGAATAGGCTGTACTCCTTCGAGATGCTAACCCAAGGGGACCCAGAAAAGCCCCTTTTACACTCCTTCGTCTGCCACTGTGAAAGAGGGTTCGGATATTTAATATCAATGAGGACTCGCCACCAACTACTCCTCTCGACAAAGAACCTCCACAGCCATTTGCATAACAAAGCACTATTAAACGAGCTGAGATCAACCACCCCTAGACCCCCATCGTCTTTCGAAGCTTTGGATAAATCCCAGCCAACCAAAGGGGTTTTAAGCCCCTCACCAGCCCCATTCCATAAGAACCTCCTTTGGATTTTTTTCCATATTCGCAATCGCGCACTTTGTGGCCTTGAACAAGGAGAAGTTATAACTCACCAGGCTAGAGAGCACAGATTGATTAAGAATAAACCTTCCTCCAGCGGAAAGGTACTTGCTTTTCCACCCGTCCAACTTGCTTTGAAACTTCTCAATAATCGGATCCCAAATAGCCGAGGAGTTGAGCCTAGCCCCAAGAGGAAACCCGAGATACTTTTGGGGATCCTTGCTCCATTTGCAACCAAAAATGTTGGCGAAGTATTCCGGCTCAGGAACATCGCCAACAGTATACATCATTGATTTATCCAGATTGATGCTCAACCCTGTTACAGACTGAAAACACACGAGGGTAGCCAAAATAAGCAGCACTTGATCAGCATTTGCGTCGCAGAAAATAAGCGTGTCGTCAGCGAATAGGAGATGAGACACTTCTCCCCTCCTCTGATCTTCATCCATGAAAAACCCTTCAAATAGCCCATCATCATGGACTTTACTTAACATGAAGGAAAGAACATCCATCACGAGGACGAACAGTCCAGGGGAGAGCGGGTCCCCTTGACGAAGCCCTTTAGAGGCCGGAAAGTACCCGTGGGCCTCCCCGTTAACGAGTAAAGACAGCAAAGGCGAGCACATGACACCTTTAACCCAATTAGAGACCTGAGAAGGGAAACCCAGACTCTCCAGGATACGAAACAAGCAGCCCCAGTTAACATTATCGAACGCCTTCTCGATATCCAGCTTAAACATAAGCCCTGGTTTTTTGGTTCTTCGCCTGCTATCCACCAGTTCATTGGCGATAAGACCGGCCTCATCAATCTGTCTCCCCTTAACAGAAGCGTGCTGATATTTAGACACCAACTTAGGAAGGACAAGGCTGAAGCGTCGAGATAGAACTTTGCTGAAGAGTTTGTTTATGCTCCCCATAAGGCTAATAGGTCTGAGATCCCTAACAGTCTCAAAGGAGTCCTTCTTAGGGGTAAGGCAGATGAAAGAATGGGATGCACAAGCCGGAAGATAACCACTAGAAAAGAACTCATTAAAGGAGTTAACAATGTCCATACGCAACCAGCCCCAACACTTCTTATAGAAATCGAGCGAAAATCCGTCAGGTCCCGGCGCTTTGGACCCATCACAATCCAGAAGACACTCCCAGATTTCCTTCTCAGAGAAGGGGCTGCACAGAAGGTTGCGATCATTATCATCAAGGGAAACCGAGAAGTAGCTTCTCATAAACGGGTGATGGGGGTTGTGTTCCAAGAACAACTCTTTATAATAATCTACAATCCCTGTTGCCACAGCTTCCAAACCCTCCACAACCACATCATTAATTTTGATACGATCAATACATTGCAGCTTCCTCTTATAATTAGCCACTCTGTGAAAAAACCCAGAATTGCTATCACCCTTATGCAACCAAAGCTCCCTTGACTTTTGACGCCAACAGATTTCCTGCATATTAAGAGCTCTTCCTAACATGGAAACAAAATCAGCCCTGTCAGCCTGTTCATTATCCAAAAGAGGACGAGTCTCTTCCAGCGTATCCAAAGCTTTAATTCTCCTTACAAGATCATCAACTTTAAGGTGAATATTACCAAACACTTCCTTGTTCTTGATTAGATATTGTGTCCATATTGATTATTGAATTACTTTTGTTCTAAAGTTTATGAAACCAGATGCATTTTTTTGAGAAACATGAAACTAAGATGCATATTGATAAAGAATGTAAGGTGTCATCTTCTCTCTTAAGGCTTAAGCACTACATATCATTGTTTACCTACTGTTAAATCAAAGTCTTTCTAACTTGAGTACAAGCTACAATGATTTTTATTGTTTTCGATTTTTCCCAAAATATTAGGTATGTTGCTTTTAGTGTTCGCATTTTTTTCAGTTTGATTTAGCTTTTTATGTGTTGCTCTATTAGTTGAACTTGCCAGTTGGAGATCTGCATGCTTCGACTACATTAATGCCACTCGAAACATGAGTGTGTGATTTAGTTTGTTTCTTATTAAGGACATTCTATACATATACTTTGTTCCATTATATCATTGAATACACAAAAGTCAATGGAAAAGTCGAAACATTTTATCGTATACTGAAGATTGATTATTCATGTATGATGTAATACAACTCTTACCATTGTTCTTCTTAGACATTTTTATATCAATACGGCTTCGTTTGAAAATATGTATTTATGTTAGTGTAGTTGGACGTTGTTCATCATTTTTTAAATTTTCGTTAGCCAAATACATCAAATACTTTCCTATATTATTAGTGGAGAATTTACCAAACTAAATAGTTACTTTAAACCCCAACAACATGGACCATAACAAAAATATATACCTGCACTTATACATGAAAACATGAGAATCAAACTCTCCCGGCCAAGAGGCCGGACCATAATCTAGTTTTAACCAATGATTGTTCGCACACAAAAAAATAACACTTATTAGGGTTTTTTTTGGCTGAATCTGATAAACCAATCATTCTATCTAACATACTTATTATCAATAAAAGTATCGATGTTTTCAAGTACAAATTAAACTTCTAAAGTTAAAGTTACAAGTTCAGCTTATATTATAAATGAATTTATATTTTTATGCAATGATATAATTTCAGTTTCTACTATAATGTTAACAGTAGAAGTTCAGTTTGTAATATAAAGAAAATTGTACCTTTATGTTATAGTACAAGTGCAATTTGTACCATAACATAAAAAGTATCAACTCCAACTTTTACAATATTTGAATTTTTAAAAAAAGATATAAGTACAAATTGAATTTTGGTGATAACATTAATGGTACATTTTTTTTAAACCAAACATCAATACTATAAAACATTGTAAATTCCTCTAATAACTAATTTTTGTATTTTGAAAACAAAGAACAAGCCATAGATTTGGATTATCATGCTTTTTTATACATTGGATTTATGTCATGAGTTTTGTTGTTTTGATTTGAAAGATGTTAGCAAGTCATAGATTTGGAAGTGTCGTAGTGAAGTTGTTTTTGGAAGGAAACAAACTAAAGGGACAGCTTTGGTGGCCCGTGTTCGCTACTGGACCGAGGCGGTGGAGATGGCTCTGAAGAGTGACGAGTGGATCGGTCTTTGACGGGAGATCACGAGGAGGGAAGTGATGCTGAACTGGCAACCAGCAGCGGAGAGATGGATCGCCATCAACGCAGATGGGTCAGTGCACAACCCAAGATCGATAGCAGCATCTAAAGGAATTGCGAGAGATCACAGTGAAAGGAACCTGGGAACTTTATGTCAAATTATGGCTAATGCACGATTATGATGGCCGAACTAAGAGGTGCACTGGAGGGAATGATCCTAGTGCATCGGTTGGAACCTACTAGAGTTGAGCTTCAGATGGACTCCCTGGCGGCGATGCAAGTGTTATAGAATCGGGTCGAGGATGGGCATAGGCATGCCCCTATTAGCCGTCAGCTTCAGAATCTGATGGACACCATCGGTGAGGTCCAGATTAGTCATGTTTACAAAGAGCAGAATCACGTAGGTGATTTTCTTGCTATTAAGGGACATTCAATCCCAGCTCTCATCCATGAAGAACCCTTCATAGTCGTAGTCTTAGATGTAGTCGCGAAACTCTTGAGGAATCTCCATACGAGTAGGGTAACAGTTATGGGTAGAAATCGGTACGATATCGGTATCACAATACCAAATACCGAAATCCTGAATACCGAACACACTCTAAAATCAATCACAATCCCAATTCATAAATAATTTCGGTATCCCAATATCAATCCCTAAATAATTTCCATACTTTTCGGTATCACAATCGGTATTACCAAATGCGAAATTAATTACCTTTGCAATTAATAATAAATATATAAATTATATTTGATTGTTTAATTTAGAGCAAGAGACTAAGCAAAGAGTCTTGAGTTTGCCTAGAGCTAGGATATGGATAAGAAGAATGGAAAATATGTGACATCTCAATTTCTTGTCATTGGTAATCTCAATATGATGAATTGGAGGTTGCGAGATGACTAATACTCTGTTTACTTTTTGGTGTTATGAAAATCAAAAGATATTAGGTGAGAGACGAGAGTGACTTTAACTGGAAAGTCAAAATTGAGCTCGACGAGGCTTCTAATGTGAAAGACTGAGGAATGACAAAAGGATGTGTGCTATATTTCATTAATTTTTGGTATTTCTCGATATCTCGGTATAGACCGATCCCAATCTCATAACTCCGAATACCGAATAGCACTCCAAAACGAATCTCAATCCCTAAAAAATAAGTCGGTATTCGGTAATACCAAATAGTGATAAATTCGGTATGGTATTCAGTATATCCCAAATACTAGTACCAAACTTCCAGCCCAAGTAGCAGTGTAGTGGGTTCCTTTTTATGCACCAAACACCCTCATTCAAACAGTGTTTGAAGAGGTGTGGATCATGGTAACAATCATCACCCTATACAAACAACTTACAGCTAATTTATGTAATTATTAGTAATTGTTTTATGCAAAGATATTTATTTAAGTGTTTTGAATTAGTAGATCCCAAATTCGAATCACTTAAGTAGTATCTAATCACAAAAAGTAAATTTATATCACCTTTATAATTAAATATTTTTTTAATATCAATCGCTTTGTTATTAAAATAGTTTTAAAACCCACCCTTTTAATGGACCAACCCACATTTTGGCCCACACTTTTTGCAATTGGGAGACTGAAAAAATGTGGATCTCGAACCCACCCTTTTTCTTAACCCACTCTCTTTGTAAGGACCTTTAAATTGTTCTAAGGCATTGGATGAAATATTAGATATCTGGAAGGTTTCAAATAAAATGCTCGAAGTTAAAAAAAAAAGGGTGTTTTCTGGCAGTTTGTTTATGCTAAAAGGCAGCTTACTTCGTAGAAATTTCGAGTCTTCATGAATCCATCAATCCAACCGCCAATCCATGAATCCTATCCATTTATTCCCTCGAGTATTGAACGCGTATCATGAAATTATTCTTGTTGCTCTTTGACCGTGGTGAGTGATGTTGATAATAGTCCCAAAATGTGAAGGATGCTGACTGGAAGGTTACTAATGCGTTTCTCAATATATATATATATATATATATATATATATATATATATATATATATATATATATATATATATATATATATATATTATATTAATAGGTCTTTCTTAATAACAACTTGATTAGCTTTCTGTTGCTTTGGGTCAAAGTCACGGCTATAAATGATTAAACAATGACTAGCATATTGCACGATACCCATATAAACCAAAGACAGCGCTGGTACCCGGCTGTTTCTTCACAGCTTTGCACTTGCATAATCCATTAATCTGATCATTGCACTTGCACCAATATTAGTCATCTTGCCTAGAAGTATATATATAACCGTGAGACTTCTCAGAACCCACTCCCACTCCAGCTCCAAACAGCAATACATAAGTGTCAGCTAGTTTATAGATTGAAACCCCAGATGGCTACCTCTGATTCCAACCCCAACAAACACCTTGCTACTGCTTCATCTGATGACAACAAGGAGAAGACGGACAAGAAGCTGCCGAACCCAAGAGAAGGGAAGGAAGGCCAGCTCCCCAAGTTAGCAAACGAGGAAGATGAAGAAACGACGACGGCGGCGGGACTTGTGGGAAAGGAAGACGAGATGGAAGAGCTAGGAAACCTACTCGCCATCTCTTCCCCCTTTACGCAGTATCCTCGGATTACCGAGGCCGATCCCCCGCCGCCAACGGCTTCCACCGCCGTGGAAAAGAAGGAGGCGGGACTGCGGTGCCCGCGCTGCAAATCCACCGACACCAAGTTCTGCTACTTCAACAACTACAGCCTCTCCCAGCCCCGCCACTTCTGCAGAGCCTGCAAGCGCTCCTGGACCCGCGGCGGGGCCCTCCGCGACGTACCGGCGGGCGGCGGCGGCGGCGGAAAGAACAAGGCCGCGTGATTCATCCGTCTTCGAGTGAATAGTAGTCATGTATTCTTTTTTTTGGTAGTAGTAGTCATGTATTCTATATTTCTCTAAAGTTTAATTTCCATAAAAATAAAAAAAATGTAAACTTTGGCAATGTATTATTATTCCTTGTCTCAACTTGGTACGAATTATGGATCACCTGCAAAGGAAACATTCAGTGTTTAAACACTCATTTAGAAAACACTCAACATAAATACATAGCCTTGGATATTTTGGCTAATGTTTATTCTCACAAATAAAATTACCGGCGGCTTAATAAAATTCGACATTCCATATAAAATTCGTACCGGTTCATGCCGGCTTAATAAAATTCAACATTTCAAATAAAATAATAAATATTTATATTGAAATACAATATTTAACGTCAATATCTAAACGTTTATAACTGAATTTAACAAATGACTGTCAACTTTGAAATTTTATATTCATAAAACATATAATCAATTTATTTTTAGTCAATAAAATTTACTAAAATGTCTTAATTATACTTAAAAATCATAAATCGATCATATCAATTATACTTAAAAATCCAGGGAAACATGGTTAAAAGAAGGAGACAACAATACAAGCTTCTTCCATCGAGTAGCGAACTTCAACAGAAGGCGAAATTTTCTATCAAAATCAGCATAAATGGCTCCTACTACGAAGGCCAACAAGCTCTCTCCAGAGCAATAGTCGATTACTATACAAACGCCTTTCGTGAAGCTCACAAATTCAGACCTCTACCAACAACTCTACCATTCAAATCCATTGACAGTGGTGCTGCTGCAATGTTAGAGACTCCGTTCTCAGAAGCCGAAATCTACTCTGCAATCATGTCGAGTCATGGAAACAAGTCCCCAGGGCCGGATGGTTTCAACATGGGCTTCTTCCAAAAGACTTGGCCGATTTTAAAAACTGACATTGTTTCTGCCTTGCAGGAATTCCAAAATGGTGGGCGATTCCCACGAGCTTTAAATAGTACATTCATTGCCCTTATTCCGAAGAAGGAAGCAGTTGAGGACATCAAAGATTTTCGGCCAATTAGTGTTCTCTTCTTTGTACTCCTCATTCTTCTTCACATTTGTTGACACCAATTTAGTGTCACATTTATAAAATCCCAAATCATTCATAAAAAAAAAAATTATACCAATAAAATTTATGTCAGTTTCATAACTTGTAAATATTCAACCAGCTTCAATCAGTCGGCATGGCACAGACACGACAACCATGTCACCTGGCCGTAAGATGGACGAGCTAGAATCATAGAAAACAGAAAGAAGAGGTATATATAGCATGGTCCATTAAACCGTACCGTACCGGCGGTTCAACCACAAAATACCAGTATCGGAGGCTAAACCGATAGGCGGTATTTAACGGTACTAACGGTTGAACTCTGGTTAAACCACGGTTTTGCCATAAAATACCCTACCGCTGACTTTTCCGGTACGGTTTCATGGACCATGATATATAGCAGGCCCTATCGAAGGCTTTAGAAGTAGTTCAAGACGTCAAATGTATGGGCCGGATTTTTTGTGGATGGAGTGGGCTAGCTGCTTAGCTCCCACACCCGTGATATAAAGGTATTCATACTTCGACCATGTTTTTTCAAGGTATACCCAACATAGTTAGTAAAATACGGTTCGAGAAAAGTTACGTAAAAAAATACGTATGGGTATTATATTCCTCCGTCTCTAAGCTACAATTACGTTTAGTAGAACTTTAATAGTAAAAAATATAAAAATTAATCATTTTAAAAATTAATATATATATATATATAATAGTAAAGTTAACAATTTAATTCGTAAAAATACGGATAATAAACGTGTCATACGGGTTTTATACATGTTTAGTACGGGAGCCATCAAATGAACGGGGAAAAATGAAACGGCTTGCTAATAATACGGATACGAAAGTTTTAAACGGATAAAGTACGTACGGGTACATATACGTGTATTAAACGGATTATTTACTAACTATGATACCCAACGCTTGTTAGAAATTTTGGACATGAAATGGAAGACAAAACAACAGTGGTTGTTGTGACATTAGATTTGTCAACTCATATCCTAAACGATTTTATTTTATATTACTTGTGTGTCTCTCACTAATTAGGCCACAACAATTTTTTCCTCAAAGATAGAATCTCGTTTTATCTTATGACTGTTATACCAATATCATATCACTATGGTAAAAATTCATAATATCATCTTATAATTGTTATACCATGATCTTATCACAATGATATCATTGAGCGAAAGATATATGTGTATTGTCATCTTATCACAATCATATCATGATCTTAGCACTGTGTTAAGACAAACAACAATATCATACTAATATATGATAATATCAAGATATGATAGTGGTATGATGACATCAATTTTTTTGCTAAAAGATAGGACTTCATATAATTATCTTACCATTATCATACAAACATCATACCACTATGATAAGACTTCAAATACTATATCGCATTATAGCTTTGCAGTATCATGATCGTACCACTACGGTAAGAGTAAGACTAACATCACCCTTATACCATTGTCCTATCACGATATTATCACTACGATAATATCGTGATGTGACTGCAATACGATTATCTAAAAAAATTTGTTAATAAAAATATCAAAGTGGATATTATCTTATACAACTATAAAGGCCGATATTTTACACTAATTTTTTTTGAAAAACCAATGTAAAATAAATGATTATGATCCGTTGAATTTTCGTAAGCGATTTTCAAAGTGGTCTAACAACTTGCCTGAAAAACTGTTCAGTCGTGAAAAATTCTGTCAGTTGTCCATAAATTTCAGTCACCATCTCGTTAAATAAGGAAAGAGCAAGAGAACACATAACTTTAAATGTAGCCAGTCACAACAGATCAACTCGAGTTTTAAAGTCAAATTCAAATGTTGAAAAAATTGCCCTTCCGCTTTAATGACTATTAGATCATTACTCTCTCAATCTTAATCTTCCATGGGCACCAAAGGTAAGATAGTATAACGGTAGGTTGTTGCGATCGAGAAGGGTTGGGAGTTGCAGATCCCAGGTTCGAATTCAAACGAAGTCTGTTAGTGTTCCCGAAGGTATAAGACTATTGACGTCGAATTGAATGCAGGTGGCCACCAAATTTAGTAGGACCCTCTGTTACAAAGTGACAAATGAGGCTGATATTACTTGGTAATAAAAAAAATTCTTCCATGGGCGTTTTCGTATAGTAACCCCAGTCATAGAATAGAGATACGTAAAGTCAATGTTGAAAAGTCGTCGCTGCCAACTAGCCCAAAATAAATCTATAAGAGACTAATAATTGTGGGTATACTCGTATAAAAACACAGCAACTAGCCAACTACCAGCGGTTTCGTCTTAATTTGTATTTTTTTTTTTTTATCTTCAATTGATATATTTTTGAAATTTCCTGATATGCCTTCATAAATTTATGAATGGTCAACCATGAAGAAAAAATAGTATGAGTAAAAACATATTGATAATGGTCGATCTAGCTTATGCAGTCATTTTTGTAGGAATATTATTAGCAATTGTAAACATTATTTTTTTTTAATCATTTGTCGTTCCTACATTTTTCTATTGAATGCACTTGCACCATAGAAGTCATGGTATACTACTCTACTATCACTTTTCTATCTTCTTTCTGCGAAAGTTCATTCAAAAGTCAACAAGTCTTTTTTTTTGTGTTTTTGTTTTTTGGAAACAATAATTCTTATTAAGTCTGTTTGTCAATATAAGACTTCCACAACTCAAAGCCTAAAATACCAAGCAAACAACTCAAAGCCTAAAATACCAAGCAAAGCTACCCCTTACTGCAATTTATCTCCCTTGTCTAACTCTGCCTCCAGAGTTAGCCGATAGATCGATCGGAAATCGAAATGGCTCCCTTTGATTTCAAGTCCAACAAACACTTTGTTGCTTCATCTGATGGGGTTACCCTCCAAGTCTACGAGTTGACAAAGTCAACTCTCACTCACCCATCTTCCATCCGAAAGACACATTGGAGGGAAGTAGCCAGCATCAACACAAATCTCGATGGTGACGACGGCGGCGGCGATAACACGGCGGATGAAACCAGGACATATGATGGGTTGGTGTTCTTCGATGGCCATGGGAAAATTCAAGGGTGGGAAGCATTGACCAAGCTGGCCCAACACCTGAAGCGGTTAACCTTGATGGTGAACCCCGGAGGTCACTGCTTCCAAGATGTGAACGAGCTTGGAGAGTACGTCGACTTCGGAGTTCACTATCTTCGACTGAACGATTTGTTCAGTTGGCCCCATCATGGAGTCGACCTCACCAGAACTGACATGTGGGGCAGTTCGGAGTTGAAGTACCACGATCCCAGACATGGTCAGCGATCAAAGCATATGGAAGGAGGTAGCGGAATCAGTATGGAGAAGTACAAGGAGTTGAAAAGGCTGCTGACGGAGAAGGATGAGAAACTGGTGAATCTAAAAGAGGAGATGGATGACGAGTTGCAGAATCTCAGAGAGAAGAAGGAAGATGAGTTGCAGGAGTTGAAAGAAGAAATAGGCAAGCTCAACGAAGCAAAAGAAGAAGAATTGAAAAAGCTAAGAAAAGAGAAGGACGAGGAGTTGCGGAAATTATCAAAGAAGAAGGATGTTGAACTCCAAATGCTGAGGAAAGGAAAGGACGGTGGAGCTGCTCTGCAAAAGATTCGAAAGGAGAAGGACGACGAGTTGCGAAAACTGAAGAATGAGATGGAGGAGGAGATGGAAAAGCTGAGGAAAGAGAAGGAAGATGAGCTCGAAAAGTTAGAAAAGGATAAAGAGGAAGAAACGTTGACCAGGCTGATGGAGAAGGACGATGAATTGCAAAAGTTAAAGAAGGAGAAGGAAGAGGAGTTGCGGAAGATGGTAAAGAGAAAGGACGAAGAGCTGCAAAAACTCAAAAATGGTAAAACTGGCGGAGCAAATTTGCAAGCGTTGAGAAAGGAGAAAGAAGAGGAAATTCAAAAACTAAAACGAGAGAAAGATGAAGAGATCGAAAATCTGAAGAGACAGAAGGACGAAGACATCGAGAAGGCGGTGAAAAGGAAAGAGGCTGAGACCCTATGCGAGAAGAATGAAGAATTGCGGAAGCTAAGAAAGGAAAAGGAAGACGAACTTCGAAAATTGATGAAGGAAAAAGATGAGGAGATTAGAGGGAAGCCAAGTAAGTACACTGACGAGGAAGTGGAAGATATGAAGAAGGAGTTGGCAAAGCTAAGGGACCAACTATCATCGACGAGCACCGTTAAGAGCTCATCGGTGTTGTCACCTGGTGGCAAGGTCCTATACGGAGTGCCCAACAACGAGGAGTGGGCGTTCCACGTCAGTCACCGGCGGCCCGTGCCACAAGAAACGTTCATTTGTTTTACAAGCCAGGTATTACGTCACCACGTCAAGATTTTCCACTTGCCTACGCTGACGGAGCCACGGCTGAGCAATCTCTATAGTCTCTATCATTCAGTTGACGAAGGAATCGCTGAAGAGTGGCTTGCTCCACCTGAAAAAGGGGTACATACGAATACTTTCGGTCAAGGGCAGTTCGACGTGAACAACTGGTGGTTTGCGAAGACGTCTCATCCTGAAGGCGGGACGACGATGATGGCTTATTACTATGGGGATCGGTATTGCATACATAACCGTCGCTGGGGAACCATTCGGATTCCGTATCCCAATGGTGTTGATTTGGCTGCGAACCGGAACTTTTACTTGGCTAATCTCTGTGGCAAGATCGTGTTTTGTTTCACGTATAGGAATTAGGAAGTGGATGATGCGATGTATTTGAGCGTTTTGATTAAATTTTTTTTTTGGGCTACCTAAGTTTGATTTCGTCAATTTCTGGCAATTCTGTTTCGTATTGTTTCAAGAATCGAACATTCCTTTCTTTTAGACCCATAAAAAAAAAAAAAAAAAAATAAAGCTCATTATCCTTCCTATACAGTATATGTTCTTGGGTCGGAATCAAACATTCCTCTCTTTTAGACCCAATTTTACATTAGTCGGTAAAAATTTGTGTTAACCGGGAGTCAAGTACTAAAGTTCAATGTAGTCATATATCAAATATATTATGTACACATACTTATTAATTATTATCTTGCATAACCACTCAAGAATCAAACATTCCTCTTTTTTAGACTCATCAAAAAATAAAGCTCATTATCATTCATATACTATATTTGTTCTTGTAGATTGTAGAGAGCATATGGACACCTAAATTAGATAACTCTCCTACATTATGTTGGATGAAAAGTTGAAAGGAAAGGACATACCCAATTCATTAACCTCATACCGTAAACATATATTTTTGTTAGGTGGCTACTTATACTGACTACAATATAATTTTATTAGTTGCATGTATTTATTTTACGGTTAACTATATTTTGATTGTGATTATATATTCATTATATAACTTATGGATTGATGCATAAACATAAAAAAAATTTCTTGGGTAATAATAATGTTAAGTTATATTGGTTAATCCAGTTAACTAATTAACCAAACCGATTAAACTTTAGTTTGGATAATTTGGTTGTTGCCTTAGTTTTGTCCGTTCGGTTATGATATTGTATTACATGGTTAATTAAATTCAGGTTTAATTGGCTTGGTAATTACCATGATAATCAATTGAACACCCTAGCATTTGGTATCAATGGGCACGATAGATGATGCATTAACATAAGATTTTTTCTTGGTAATAATAATGTTATGTTATATTGGTTAATCCAGTTAACTAATTAACCAAACCGATTAAACTTTAGTTTGGTTAATTTGGTTGTTGTCTTAGTTTTGTCCATTCGGTTATGATATTGTATTATATTGTTAATAGAATTCAGGTTTAATTGGTTTGGTAATTAATATGGTAATCAATTGAACACCCTAGCATTTGGTGTCAATGGGCATGATAGATGATGCATTAACATAATATTTTTTCTTGTGTAATAATAATGTTATGTTATATTGGTTAATCCAGTTAACTAATTAACCAAACTGATTAAACTTTAGTTTGGTTAATTTGGTTGTTGTCTTAGTTTGGTCAATTCCATTTTGATATTGTATTACATGGTTAATAGAATTCAAGTTTAATTGGTTTGATAATTAAAATGATAAATCAATTGAACACCCCTAGCATTTGGTGTCAATGGGACTGGCTTGTTGGTCGAAGAGGTTAGCTCGGAAATATGGTATATAAGAATGGATACGATAGATGATTGGAAATACAAATTGATTGTCTATGCATAATTTGATTATAAAATAATAAGGAGAAATATGAGTTAAAAATAAATATAATTATTTAATGAAAAAGAAACACATAACTAATTGTCTTTCAATACTTAAGAAAACCATATATTTGAATATTAGAGTTGCTTCACATAATACATACATAATCGAGTTTAAGAATGAAAGAAAATGATTGGTCTCTGATAGAATTCAATATGTCCCTAAATTCTTTTTTCCAGCAAAGAGCGTCTTTGTTGATCATGGCGCAAGTAATGGACTTGAAGTTGCAGGATTTGAAATATATGGTACATGATGCAATGTTGTCAGTAATAGTCAACTCGCCAATGTATTGTGTACAGAAGACTTATCAAATGACTCTCATTACACAAATATGACGAACAAATGTAGTAATTTTTCTGCAACAAATATATATTTTTTATGAAATAAATTAAAACAGTGAAGATGTATGAATATAAGATTACATTAAAAATAGGTCCTGCAACGAATGAAGATTTGCGAATTTCTTAGCATGGTTGAAGAAAATAATCAAAATGAAGTTAGGTCTATCATAGAATAAATGTTGGCAAGTTGTTTGGCGACTTTGTAAGAGTCCTCTTTAATAATATTTTTCATTCCCCTTAGTTTGACATAAGCAATGACGTATAACAAATTTATTTAGGTTTAACAATGAGCATGTATATGTATATAGTATGGATAAGAACATTTACTTATGGATTAATCAAAGGGGTGCAATAAAGGATAAGTCAAGATGAATTATAATTTGGATGATAGGGTGGCAAAGCAAACTGATACTTCCTTAGCAATGAGAAACCAAGTGAGTGATTGGATTATGTTATCATGAGAGGGGGAAAGAGAATATAATTGTGCAAGAGAAAACAAAATAATAGAAATGTCATATCTCTGGATAGCAATAATACCAAAGCCAGCCAAAAGACACACTACCCTAGGTACCAAATTCATCAGGCAACTTCACGGCCGCACGTAGGGGTGATAAACGGTTAGTCGGTTATCGGTTTTAATCGATAACCGAACCGATAAAGTTGGTTAGTGATTAATCGATAACCGCTACTTCATTATTGGTTTCAGTTTCGGTTAGTAGTATTTTGGTTAGTGGTTAACCGCTAACCGACTAATCGGTTGCGGTTAACCGATAACCGCCTACTAGTGTGACTACATGGTTTTTTACTTTGGCTAAGGGAAAAAGTTGTAAGATTCAAAACCAATCAAAGTCGCAATTCCAAACATCCCAATTCTCACCTATTGCAAACAACCATCCATCAAGAGTCTCGAATGTTTTTAAGAGTTAGAACTCGAAAGTCACCCCTTTCTAACTCCCCTTTGCACTCGATAGAGTGAACCTTAGGTTGATGACTATGGGCTAGATGAAGATCTTGGAGTAAATGATGACTATGGGCTAGATGAATTGGAGCGAGATCCTCGGATCATTTAGGTTGATGATTTGGAGATAATGAACTTGTTATTTGTGTCTAGTTGTGATTGTGAGTTGTGGTTGAATTGTGGGCATGTAGACTTTATGTTGTGGAGTTGTGGTTGAATTGTGTGGTTGCTTTAGGCTTTATGTTCAATTGATTTAGATGACTTTATGGTGTGTGATTATAGAGGATGAAACAAAAGCAGTTCACTCAAAATCGAGGGTGAATCATTAAAAAAGGTGGTTGAAATTCGGTTTTGGGTGTCGGTTTCTGAACGAAAATCGAGAAAGTGAACCAGAACCTACGGTTTCGATTAACCGCAATGAAAAACCAAAACCGATGTTTGCGGTTTTCGGTTAACCGAAGTCTCTGTCGGTTTCGGTTTCGGTTAGCGATCTTGGGACAATTTTGATTGCGGTTAACCGATATTTCGATGCGGTTAAACCGAAACCGCACCGACTAACACCCCTAGCCGCATGACAGCCCGTTTGTTGGTGATCGGTGATTTCAACTAGGTGTTAAAATGGGCAGTGAGAGTAGAGTCCTAGAAGATGAGCGGGATATGCAGGCTTTTGCAAATGCCTTGGCGGATATGAATCTAGAAGACATGGGCTATGTAGGATACCGGCCCGTTCATTTGGGATAATTCTTGAGCGGGAGAGGCCTTCACGGAAGAACGTTTGAATCGAGCTAGCTATTTGTAATTCTGAATGGGCCACTGCCTATCCAAATGCACTCCTAAGGCATTTGAGCCGGGTTCATTCAGATCATCGTGTCATTGTACTGGAAACGGATGGTCAGGAGGGAGGAGATAAGGTGGGGCAGAAAGTTTAGGTATGAAGCGTACTGGGCAAAAGAAAAGAGGAAGAAAGTAAGAATATTGTGGCGGATGCTTGGGCAAAAGATAACTCGGGTAGTGAAGTGGTAACCTCAAATATCATAAATCGTGTAAGTTCTGAGATGAATGAGTGGCTTGCCCAACCTTTCACTGTGGTTGAGATTGAAGGGGCATTACGTCAGATAGCTAGGGTCTATGAAAGCCCTGGGAGAGGATGGATTCCCTGCAATTTTCTACAAGGAACATTGGGATACGGTGGGGAAGCAAGTTACGTACGGAGGAGCTGCTACACTATCTACAAACTGTTAATATTCCACGCCAACTAAATCGTACACTGTTATACCTCATCCCCAAGGTAAAACGCCCAAAAGCAGCAAAGGACTACAGGCCAATAAGCCTATGTAACATCCTTTACAAGATCCTGTAGAAGGTGGTGGCAAACAGGCTGATGATTATACTCCCTAACATCATCTCAGAAACTCGGAGCGCATTCGTTCTGGGGCGCTCAATCCATGATAACTCTCTAGCGGCTTTTGAATGTTTCCATGCTATGAAGAAGATTGATAAGAGAATCAAGCGAGGGTATTTTGCGGTAAAGCTAGATATGGCAAATGTAAAATTCGAGTAACGCGGAAGTAAACGACACAAGGATTTACGTGGTTTCCCCGTTCAACATGAACGAGACTAGTCCACGGAGAGCTTGGAGCTCTCAGAGAGATCAAAATTATTATGATGATGTTCTTGTTCTAGGGTTCGGCGGCTGCATGCCTTTTGCCCTATATACATCCGAAAACCAAAACTAAAATCCCAACTCCTCAACACGTAACTGGAGTTGGTAAAATACTAAATGACCCCTACATATAATACATAATACGTAGGGATCACAACACGCCCCCTCAAGCGAAGGAGTGAATGTCAAGAAGTCCGAGCTTGACGAAGAGATGATGAAACTGATCAACACTCAATCCCTTCGTGAACAGGTCGGCGGGCTGCTCCAAGGTGGGAATCTTCGCCGGGGCAATCTCGCGTGACTGGACACGTTCGCGAACAAAATGGCAATCCATTTCAACGTGCTTAGTCCGTTCGTGGAAAACAGGATTAGCAGCGATATGGAGAGCAGCTTGGTTGTCACAGAACAAGGTAGTGGGAGTAGTGAATACGACACCCAAGTCACGAAGAAGCCAACGAAGCCACAACACTTCACTAACAGTGCTAGCCATAGCACGGTATTCAGCCTCAGCAGAAGAACGCGCAACAACCGTCTGTTTCTTCGTGCGCCAGGAGATAGGAGAGGAACCAAGAGTAATAAAATAACCTGTCGTGGAGCGGCGAGTGAGAGGACAACCACCCCAGTCCGCATCACAATAGGCAGTCAAGGTAAGCGGAGTCTCAGCTGGGAAGAAGAGACCTCGACCAGGAGAGGACTTGAGATAGCGAAGGACACGAACAGCAGCAGCTTCATGTGCCTGAGTAGGAGCCTGCATAGCCTGACTGAGTAGATTAACCGCATAGGTGATATCCGGACGAGTAACGGTGAGGTAGAGAAGACGACCCACGAGCCGACGGTACGCCCCCTGATCCGCAGCCGGGGGAGAGGGAGAACGACCGAGGTGATGCTGCTGCTCAATGGGTGTAGAACAAGGTTTAGCAGCCCCCAAACCAGTATCAGCCAAGATGTCCAAAACATACTTACGCTGATTAAGAACAATGCCACGCGGAGAGCGAGCAACTTCAATTCCCAAAAAATATTTCAGTGGACCAAGATCCTTGATGGTGAAGCGATCATGGAGGAATGTCTTCACACGAGTGATGAACTCCAAGTCGGTGCCAGCAAGAATAACATCATCGACATAGATGAGCGCGGTGACAAAGGTAGCACCACGCCGATAAGTAACAAGAGCATGGTCAGCCTGGCTGGCAACAAAACCAAGTTCAAGAAGAGCCTTCGTGAACTTCTGATACCAGTTACGAGAGGCCTGACGAAGCCCATAAATGGACTTATGTAAACGGCAAACCCGATTATCACCAGGAGCAGCAAAACCTTGAGGAATAGCCATGTACACTTCCTCATCAAGATCCCCATGCAAGAAGGCATTATTCACATCCAGTTGATGAATATGCCACCCACGGGTCACAGCAACGGCTAACAGACAGCGCACAGTAACCAATTTGGCGACCGGGGCAAACGTGTCATGAAAATCCACGCCTTCAACCTGGGTGAACCCCTTCGCAACAAGACGAGCCTTGAAACGCTCAATGGAACCATTCGGGAGAAATTTGATCTTGTACACCCACTTGCACGCGATACACTTCTTTCCCGGAGGCAAATGAACAATGGACCAAGTACCATTCTCAACCAAAGCAAGAAACTCACGTACCATAGCATCTCGCCAGTGCTTATACCGAACAGCCTGAAAGAAATGTGTCGGCTCATAGGTAGCACTCACGGCTGCAACATAAGCATGATGTGCAGTGGAAAGCCTATGATACGTGACATAATCATCCAAGGGGTAGCGGACAGTAGCAGAATGTGCAGCCCCAGGAAGCTCGACTTCATAACCCTGCAGCCGCGTGGAAGGGACCCGAACTCGGTCACTGCGCCGAACAGCAGGCTGGGACGCGACCGGAGGAGCAGCCGACTCGGGGGAAGGAGGATCTGGGGAGGCCGCTGGACTCGTCTCTACACTCGGCGAGGACAACGCAGGCGAACCGAGAGAAGCAGGAGTAGCCGGCGAGGCCTCCCGCCGGGGAGTAGAGGGCGAAGAAGAAGGCAGCTCGGAGTCAAGAGTGGGCGGAGCCAGATGCGGGGCATCAAACCCATCGGCTGCATCAAGGCCGAGAGGGACCGAACTGCTCGGTTGGGGAAAAGAGACCCCGGCAGGAGTGGGGGAACCAGTTTCACCAAAATCACGATAGGGAAAAATGGTTTCCAAGAACTGAACGTCGCGAGAAGTGGAAATAGTGTGATGCTCAAGATCATAAACCCGATATCCACGCTGCGAAGAAGGATATCCCAGAAAAATACCTGCACGACCACGTGCACCAAACTTGTGAAGGCCATGATGATTATCACGGGCATAAACCAAGCAGCCAAAAGTCCGAAGTTGATCATAAGCTGGTGTCTTGTCGAACAAGACCTGGAAGGGAGACTTGTGACCAATCGGAACCAACGGCATCCTGTTAATGAGATAAGCCGCTGTTAAAACACACTCTCCCCAGAACTTGATGGGAAGATTCGCATGGAATCGCAGTGCTCGCGCAGTGTCTAAAAGATGACGATGTTTACGCTCCACCACTCCATTTTGCTGTGGAGTGTCAGTACAAGAGGTCTGCAGGACAATTCCCTCTTGTTCATAATAAGCTGTTAATGCTGTGGAAGCAAATTCAGGTCCATTATCTGCCTGAATGCGCCGGACCTTCTTATTAAACTGTGTCTGCACAAGATTGCAAAAATAGAGCAGGTGGCGAGCAACATCGGACTTATACTTCAAGAGAAAGACCCATACAGCACGACTAAAGTCATCCACAATGGTTAAAAAATAATGGGCGCCAGAAAGAGACGCTGTCTTATAACTCCCCCAAATATCAACATGTATAAGATCAAAAACCGACTTAGTCTTAATAGTGCTGTGCTCAAAAGAATGCCGAGTCTGTTTGGCCCGTAAACAAGATCGACAGGGCTCCTTATTGTGAACAAAAGAACAATGAAGTAAATCTTCCAAGGCATGTAACTTTGCTGCAGAGGGATGCCCCAGACGCGAATGCCACAACTCCGTGCTATCGAGAGAACGTCGAACTGAGTGTGCCATCGGATGATCCGGTGCAAACAGACGCAGAAAGTATAACCCGTCAATGTGCTTACCCATCCCAATCAGCTTCTTGGATGGTAAGTCCTGGATAACACAGAAGTCACCCAAAAATATCAACGCAACTGGAAGATCAGCCGTCAACCTACTGACAGAAAGTAAGTTGCACTGAAAATCCGGAACGTGCAGAACACGACGTAATAAAAGATCATCAGATAACTTCGATGTCCAAATGCTGCGAACCTGAACCCCTGTACCATTGGGAATTTTAACCTGAAGAGCGGGACTCGAGTCCAACTCAGAATCCAACAAGGAAGCATCATTCACAATATGCTCGTTACAACCAGAATCAATAACCCACGAAGCTGAATTTATAGAAAAAGTACCTGCCATGTTGGAGGAAGGCTCGGCCGACCCATGATGTAAGTCGCCATTCAATAATGCCTTAAGTTGCTCGAACTGGCGGGCCGAGAGACCGGGGAGGGGGCTGTCCGCAGCATCAACCTGTGCAGCCTGCGGATTTGAACGCCCCCCGCGATCGGAACGACGACGAGGAGGCTCACCTTTCTCGGTAGTCTTAGGTGGGAAGCCAATAAGGCGGTAGCAAGTCTCTTTGAAATGCCCAGTGCGCTTGCAATGTGAGCATTTGGGCTTACCATCCGCATCCCGCTCCTTGTCCCCATCACGATCAGCAAGCAGAGTGCCACGATCGGCGCGATCCGCCCGCTTCTCCCCATGCGCCTGGAAAACGGCTGCTTCAGGACGAGGACACCGACTAGAAGCAAAAAGCCGCTGTTGCTCGTCGTTAGTCACGAGCTGGTATGCTTCAGCAAGCGTGGGTATCGGCTTCATTGCCAAAATCTGGGACTTGACGGTTGCAAAAGCATCATCGAGCCCCATCAGAAAATCAAACAAGCGTTCACCTTCCTGTACTTCTCGTTGGCGGCGCTTTACGTCGCACGTGCAGCCAGAGCAAGTGCACGTCAGGGAAGGGGTAAGAGATTGAATCTCATCCCATAAGCCTCTCAATTTCGTATAAAAGGCAGAAACAGATGCCTTTTCTTGTTGCAAGCAGCTGATATTCCGTTTGAGTTCATAAAGGCGGCCACCACTTCCTTGCCCAAACCGACCCTGAAGATCTACCCATATCTCGCGCGCGGTAGATGCGAACCGGACGCTGCTACGAACTTCCTTGGTCATGGAGGTCTTCAACCATCCCTTCACCATGGCATTGCATCGAAGCAGCGCCTCCCTTTCGGCTGGAGAAGTAGCGGCAGGCAAGCTGCCATCGACGAAACACATTTTATTCTTGGCGATTAGCGAGTCGGTGATGTCAACCACCCACTCACCATAATTGCTATCCGAGAGCAGCTCGCCAACAAAGAGATTGCTGGGGCTATCCGATGGGTGAAGAAGGAGATGCGACGGCAACACAACGTGGGGACCAGAACCCACGACCGTCGACGACTGAGGAGCCTTACCAGAGGCTGAAGTCTTGCCGGAGGTTTCATCGTCCGAGCTCATGATTGAAACTGTGGAATCTACTCACAGCTCTGATACCATGTAAAATTCGAGTAACGCGGAAGTAAACGACACAAGGATTTACGTGGTTTCCCCGTTCAACATGAACGAGACTAGTCCACGGAGAGCTTGGAGCTCTCAGAGAGATCAAAATTATTATGATGATGTTCTTGTTCTAGGGTTCGGCGGCTGCATGCCTTTTGCCCTATATACATCCGAAAACCAAAACTAAAATCCCAACTCCTCAACACGTAACTGGAGTTGGTAAAATACTAAATGACCCCTACAAATAATACATAATACGTAGGGATCACAACAGCAAAAGTCTACGCTAGAGTGGAATGACATTTTCTTCGCGGGGTAATGGAACGAATGGGTTTTGAGCAAAACCTGGAGAAAGCATTTTATCAGCAAGGGACCTAATCCTGAAGGGAAGTCGGTGGAGAGTAGGAAATGGTACAAATATTAGCATTTGGACCTAATCTGATTGCAAAATGCTGATAAATAGGCTTAATCTCCAAGAGACTGATATGTCCGAGCTAGGGACTGTTTGTAGCATGATTTTGCAGGCGAATGGTGTGGAAGACTAAAGAGGTTGGAAGCATACTCGCCGCGAAGAGAACTCGGTCGCCCACAAGTTAGCCCATTGTCAGATTAGTATTAATGATTGTAATAGTTGGGTAGGCTTTCCCCCTTCGTTCATTTTGAATGAATTGTACTTGGATGTTGGTCATTCGGCTTAATTAATAAACTACAGTAATTGCGCTACCTCCATTCCCTAAAAAAAGATAGTTGTTGTTCCATGTAATTTAAATATATTTAATAGTGCAATAAAAATTAGTTTAGTTGTCGAATAGAAAACGCATGACATGTTTGTATTTGGTTATTGGGGATACAGTACTTCGAATGTCGAATCGGAAACTAACTAATGAATTGAAGAACAAAGGAAGGACGCATAAAGGCGAAAGGGTCTATATCCAATTAGACTAAAGGAAATTGCTTGAACCATACATACTGCCAGGAGAATAAAGTCGCACACTCGCTCTGAAAATACCCTCTCATCTATCCTTTTGAGTTGTATGAAATGGCAAATCCACCCCCAACACTGCATAGCATTGTCATGGAAGATTTAAATAGAGTGAGCTTCCTGCAGAGAACGTTGGTGTAGCTGGCTACTTATGTTTTTTTTTCCCCCCGAATATTGTTGGTGATGGGTGGATGTTTTCTCACTATCCAACTCAAAAACGCTCGATTATGCACATGCATATGTAGTTGTTTTAAACATGATAATTTTTTTCTCAACATATTTGATATTTATCATACGTATATATAATATTTTCATGAATTTTCATTGTTTAACTAATTTTCTTCGTTTAAGTTATTTGTCGTTTTAATATTTCACTTTTGTAATATTAGTATATGTGTAATTGTTAACGTGTTGGTTGAAATTATAAAGATAAATTATTATCGATGGTTACCCAAAACTTGATCAGGTATGATATGGTTTTGATATTTACCCAATTCTTATATAGGTATGGATATGCTTATAGGTGTTAAAACATGGCCCGAACCGAATAACCCGCTCGATCAACCCGATGCGTAACCCGACCGCAACCCGAATTGACTAAAAGTCAATGACCCGCAACCCGATTGACTTGCAACCCGATTAACCCGCAACCCGACTATCCCGCAACCCGATTAACCTAAACCCGTTTGACCTGCAACCCGATTAAACCCGCAACCTGATTAACCCGAACTCAATTGACCCGAACCCGGCTAATCCGCAACCCGCTTGATTACCCTGAATAATTATTGTATTATATAATATATATACTTTTTCGACAAAGTTATCAACTAAATATAAACAGAGTAAAATTTTGTATTGTATTATTTGAAAACAAGTGGAAATGTTGATATTGTAATACTATAATACAAATAATAAGAGGAACTATAATGACCAAATTATAATACAAATCCTAAGATCAACTATCATATAAGAAAAAGGATAGAAACTAGTGGCATCCCAAAACACCGTTGATTTGCCGGTGATGATCAAACTAAAAATTGGCCAAAGCTCGGGAAATAAAGGAAACATTGGCAGGAATCATTAAAGTGAATGATTCTTTATTGTCCCTTTTATGTGCATTAAAAAATGGTGGGACTAATAAAATGAATGTACTCTAACATGAGATTATATGAAAAAATATCTACTATTTTATTTATTTTTCTTGTTTTTTTATCTTATTTCATCTAGTAGATTTTGGTAGGAGTGTTCAAATGGTTATCATGATAATTACTAAACTAATTAAACTAAATTCTATTAACCGTGGAATACAAATATCATAATTAAATTGGCCAAACTAATACAATAAACAAATTAACCAAACTAGAGTTTAATCGGTTTGGTTAATTGATTAACCGTGTAAACCAATATATCATACATTATCATTACCCAAAAAATTTTTGTTAGTGCATCAATTCGTAATTTATATAATGAATAAAACATAAAAATAACACAGAGTTGACACTTAACATAAATAGATGCAACCAATAAAATTATAATTTTTTTTTATAATGTTGACATCGATTAAGAGGAATAAAAGGACATTAAAACATAAGGAAAAAACGGAAAAACACCAGCAGGCCAAAAACATAGAGGCCAGAACAGAACGAATAGCCTGTCCACAGCAGGACAGATTGCCAGGACTGATAGGCAAGACGAGGGGAAACGAAAAAGAAGAAGTAGCTACCTAACGATAATATATGTTAATTGTATGGGTTAATGAGTTGGGTGTGCGTGTGAGAATTGTATTAGTCTCTTAGCAATTGTTAGAGGATAAAAAACTCTTCCCACTTACCTTTCCATCCAACATAATGTATGATATTTATCTAAATTAGGTATTTATATGTTGTTGTCTACAATCTACACAAATAAATATAGTGCATGAATAACAATGAGCTTTTTATGGGTTCAAAAGGGAGAAATATTCGACTTTTTAGTGTTTATGCAAAGTTATTTTATCTTAAAAACGTCACTCGAACTATCTCAAATGCATATTAGTTTACATTATAGATCATATGCTTAGTTATTTACCAATATCATTATCACAATCTTTATAGTTATTAGTTAAGAGTTTAACATTTAGTTACTAAAATATTTTATATAGTAAATCTTATTATAGACATATAAGGCATGGCTAATTGACTCACGAGCTAACTTTATATTATATCTAGCGAACCAACTCATTTAGCTTGTAGGCTAACTTACCAATCTCGATATATAGCTTGTGATATGGCTTGTTGATAACCAAAAGTTACACTATGCATCTTATCAACTCTGTTATTTTTACACTATGCATTTTAATTCAACTTCAATGGAAATAGACAAATAGTAGAATTGCTCTTCAACTAACAAATATTGATAAACTGTTATTTGTTAGGTAGAAGATTGATCAACTAACAAAGATTTGTGGATGATCAGGATTGCAATATCTCGTGCGATAAAGTAGTTAAAGAGAGTTCTCGTTCATGATGCCATGCTTGATGCTCCCTTTGATCCTAAATGCCTTTTCAAGTGAGCAATCTCGTGTCATTTCCACTTCAATTGTTTTTTTACGTCATTGTCTCATCTATAATAAGCATGAATTACCTAAACATATATATTTCGTTTATTTTACAACTCATTAACATCTGCAGTGACTGCTTATTTGGCCATGTTCTTGCTTTTCTGCATGTGAGCCTACGTACTTGATTGTTTTTTTTTTTTTGGCTAAGAATTTCTTAATCATGTTGTTGTTTGATTAAGTGCTAATGTCAATCATCCTAAGATGGTGCTTAATTTGTTCTTGGATGTCATCCTACAATGGATGTTGAGTTGAGGGAGGGAAGGATAAGAGTGGGAGAGAGAGCAAATGTCATTTGTTTTACCATATCGAGGAGGGAGAGGAATCCTATATTCCATTCAAGAATATAATAGTGGATGGCCTTCCATTCTCTTGGTAAGATTTAAGGAAACCAATTTATCGGTCCGGAATATTTAGGCCAAATTTTTTGATTCTCTTCTAGTTATGGCCTGCTTTGTTGCGGTCTAATAGAGTTTGGGTTGGTAAAGCTCTACGAAGTCAATTTTTCCTACTGAGCTTGGCTCGTGAGCTTATTGTCAAGCTCTTTCGAGCATAGTGTGAGCCAAGCTCGAGTTGGGGATTTGTGTGACAAGTCAAGTTTGAACTTGATAGTTAAAAGCTGGTGACGAATTTGAGCTGAGATCAAAACTCAATTCAATTCGGTTTATTTGCAGCCCTACTAGAGATGCTGGTGTTTTGGAGGGGATAAAAGGGTTTGAGGGCACTTTTTTGTAAATGGTTAGCTAATTAATAAAATTACTATTTCGAATTTGTCTCATTTATTGTGGGAATTTAATAAAAGAAGAAAAAAATTAATATAGCACTTCGGTAACTTTTATAAGTACTTCTAAAACAACTTTTATAACGACATATATGGTAGAAATAAAAAAAATTTTAAGGTGCAAAAAAATGTTTCAAATTAGTGGAAGTTAAGTATAACAATACGCTGACCCGACTAGTAACTCGATGAACCCGTAACCCTACTGACCCGCAACTGATCAACCCGCAACACGATTGATCCGTAACCCGATCAACCTGTAATCCGAATGACCCGCCACCCGATCAACCTCAACCCGACAAACCCACAACCCGATGAACACAAAACCCAACTAACCCGAAACTTGATTGAACTTTACCCGAACCCGCCTGATTGACACCTATAGTCATATGCTCGTGTTCACACCTATGCTCATGTCCACACACGGGAAGGCCCAACTCGGGACCAAATTAGTGGAGAGTAAAAGAGCCCACCCGTAGCAGATATAGAAGAGGGACTTGTGCGGACATGAGCTTTTTTTGTTGGGCTTACTGCACCGAAACCCACCGCTTCATTTTTAGTTGGAGAAATGTCCTTACTGCCCTTCCGAAAAATCCTCTCATACCAGCATTAATTTCAAAATGCTGTCATTTGGAGTGGTGAATCTCCATCATAAATTTTATAGATCTCTCTCTTCCCTTTTTGGCATTCATCAAACTCTTCAAATGAAATCTTCTTCCATATCTAGGCTTTTCGGATTTGTATCCAAATAAATCTTGGGTGATGTTATTTACCCTCAAGTTTTTTACTAATTGTCATCAACTTTATAATTATATCTCTAGGTCAATTTATTTAGGATAAATTTCCTGATTGGTCACTGAGATTACTAAAAGATGTCAAGCTTGGTAATTGAACATATTTTATTCCATTCTTTTTCTAGGTTTGATTCCTTGCTTTCAAGTTGGATCAATGCTTTTAGTTAAGCTCAAAGATCACTCAAGAACTCACTCTCTCTCTCTAGAACTCCCCTTCGGTGTTTTGGGTCGAAACCCTAGATAAAGAAACTATTTCCTCTCCAAAAACCAACTCTCCCCATTTCCTTAAGCTCAAAGCCCTTTTAATACCTAGATTGGGCTCAGTTCACAGTCTTACTACGCAGTGGTGAACATCAAGCGTAGACCGTGAACTCGAGTCAAAATGCGTCGCTTCACTAACTCAGTTCACAGTCATTGGCTTGAGTTCACAGTCTTGTGACCGTGAACTGACTTGGCGCCAGTGAATTGTAAAAACGCTCTGGAACCTCCGCACTTCACGAGGCGTTTTTCACTTTTTGGCGCTTTTCGACCTCCAATCGACCCAAAACTCGTCCTCGACCTTCCCATACGTGCTAGGACCTGAAATGTAACAAAACAAGCACAACCTAGCGTAAAATAGGTCGAGGGATGATGATATACTAAACAAGACGGACAAGAAATGAGGGGTAAAATGTGTACATTTGGACCCAAATCAGCCAATCGATTCCTTCGGCCTGTCCAGATTCTAATTTTTCGATCCGGCCTGCTTTTGACTTGTCTTATTTATGGTAATTTATTAATGTCAATATTGAAAAACTAAAATCCAGCCACACTCTAGCCATTTCTTTTCCCCTATCAGAGAAGGCGTGACAACAAGCATGGGAACATTATGTTAAACGCTAAAATCTGATCGCGAAAAGCGGAACAAGGATTAACGTGGTTTCCTCAACCAGAATCGTTCCTTGAGATTCAGCCGAAGCAGTAGAAGAAACCAGAGACGTAGTAAGAAGTTCATGCTCTGTCCAAAGACTCACAGCAACCTGATAATAAGAACGCACATCTAAATCCCCCTGTTCGAGACGCGTCATTTCACACTCCAACTCAAATTTGCGAAAAGCAATAGCCTTCGAATGAAGACTAGTAATATGCTTCCACATATCATGAGCATTAGTAAAAACCCATAAACTCGAGGAAATGGAGGACTTCATCGAACCCAACAACCATGTCATAACCAGGGCATTGTTTGTTACCCAATCATCCTTCTCCTTGGCCGATGTCGTATCAGCAGGAACCCTTAAGTCCATATTCATACATGTTTTACCCTTCATATCTTGATCATTTCTTGACCATTAGTCTTCATAACATGCTTCACAGTGATGACAATTTTCAACCTAATCCGCTCGACCCGACCTGTCCCAACCTTTTTGGAGCGGGTATTACTCGATCCACAATAGCATATGGGTAGGTCATGGGTATTGCTTCCACCTTGTCCCGCTCCGTCTTGCATCTATTTATCATTATTTGCAACAATATATAATGTGTTTCTCATCTTTAGACCTTTCTAAAATATAATTCCATCCCTAAAAAATTTTAGACTCTAATTTCAACTATTTTATTTAGACTCAATTAGTCATTCTACATTTCTCATCCATTTATAAAGTATTTTCTCTATGTGTTCTTATAAAAGAGTTGAATATTGTCATTCTTTTTTCAAATAACATATAAAAATGATTGAACTATCTTGCCTCATATCCGTACGGGTATTACCCGACTTACCCGCGCTTAGTGCGGGCTTGAATTAAGAAGCAAACTTTACTCATAGGTAGTGACATAACAATTACACTTTAATACATAATATTTGATTATTTGTAAAGATCAGAGAAATGTTGATTTATACATGTGGAAAACATATATAATAATTAGCATTTTATAGAGCGGGCAAACCTTGATTAATAGTTTATTTCCTTGAGAAAAATCATGCAATCAAAATTAAGGTTTGATATTCAGAATGCCAAAAGAAAGTAAAAATTATAGTAAATCAATTGGAAATTTTCGCAATATCAATTTAGCGGAGTGATAATAGTCAATTAAATTTTTTTTATAGAATTCTATATCATTTCATTTATGATAGAGTGTACTTTGAAACAATACAGTCAAGAGGCACAAGAAAAACTAGTAGTCTATAGGGATGGCAACAAAACCCGAACCCACGGGTACCCATCCGACCCAATCCGGTCAACGCGGGTAAAACCCGTGTTGACGGGTTTTGGGTCGGGTTCGGGTTTAAACCCGCTATACTATTCACCGGGTCGGGTTGGGTTTGGGTTTAGGTAAACCTGACCCATGGTACCCGCCCAAACACATATAATTACTTTTCCGGTATATTTAATATTCTAAATAATATATCTTCATTAAACAATTAATATTCTTTATGTTTGTGGAGACATGTATAATTTGTTTTTTCTAATTGTTTAGAATGAAGTTGATATTATGAAGTGGAGAGTGAAGAAACTTAGTTGATGAAGAAGAAGCTTTCAATTTATCTTTTGTTTATAGATCTTTATCTTTAATTTTGAACAATTTGTATTGATCATTTGCGGTTTGCTTGTGTTGGGGGTGTTGCTAAGTGGCTCCCCGCAGAGACTAAGGAATACCGCGTCCAATTGACAACGTATGACGCTCTAAACCCGCTACGAGTATATAAAGGTATGAAACCCACCAAGGAAGGGGGACTTCTTCTCTCTCCTCACTTTACACTTTCTACTATCTCTCTACACTCCATCTCTCTATCTACTCTCTCAACTCTCTCTACAACCGACACTAACTTGACCGTCGGAGCTTAATCCGGGGGGCAACCCCAGCTCTTTCACAGGTTCACTCCCTCCCGACGAGATCAGACGCACGGATGACGAGTCAACCCACACCAACAAATATCATTGTTCGATCCGGAGCTAGATGGGTCAAACAATTGGCGCCAACCGTGGGGCAGATTTCAACATCTGTTCGTTTGATTTCTGAGGGATGCGAGGCTGAAGAAAGAATCTGGTCAACATATTATCCCTGAAACCTCCAACTCTGGCGTCCAAAGGAAGGGAGAATAAAAAAAAAAAAACAGATCTGGGATTGAGGAGGAAGATCGCAGTAGACGAGCCAAAAACCCAAAACCCAGAGCTGGGAAGGTCAGAAAACAGCTGCTGTAACTCGCAGCAACGGCGGCGCATAGGTCCCGGCAAAAAAAAAAAAAAAAAAAAAAAAAAATTGAATGAAGAACAACAACCCAGATTCCGGCGAGCCAACCCCTCTCCGACAACCGCACTACCATCCATTTTTCCCCCACCAAACGAATAACAATAAAAACCCAATCCATGGCCGCCGCCGTTCCTCTCCTCTCGCCGCCGATCTTATCCAGATCCTCCGCCGATCATTTCTACCGTTTCCCCCGCTCCTCCGCCACCAGAAATTCCAGTATGGATCTCCGCGAGTTGATCGCCAGTCAAACCGACGTCGCTTTGTCACTCTCCAAGCAAGTCCTGCTGACGACGGAAGCCAAGAACTCCAACACGGTGCTCTCCCCGCTGTCGATCCACGTCGTGCTGAGCCTCATCGCCGCCGGCTCCAAGGGGACCACTCAGGATCAGTTGCTCTCTTACCTGAAGACAAAGTCCGGCGAACACCTCAACGCCTTCTCTTCCGAGCTCGTCTCCGTGGTTTTCGCCGACGGAAGCGGTGCTGGAGGTCCGAGCGTGTCTTTCGCTAATGGGGTCTGGGTGGACAAGTCGATCTCTCTCAGGCCTTCTTTCAAACAGGTTGTGGACAATGTGTACAAGGCTGCTTCTGATCAAGTTGATTTCCAAACCAAGGCTGCTGAAGTAGCTAATGGAGTAAATGCATGGGCTGAGAAACAGACCAAGGGAGTTATCAAGGAAGTCCACCGCTTCCGCTTCTCCCTCGCCCAAATTTCCCTTCCCAGTCGTCCCCTCCAAAACCCCATCCCGCCCAATTTTCACAACCACGAGGCTCAACGTCTCGTCTCCGGCGAACAAACCGCCTGTCAGCACTTCGTCCAAGCTCACCGCCCAGAAAAAGCAGCCGACGAAGAAGTTTCCACAAACGCCACACCACCCACCATTTTCCCAGATTCCAACCATCCGAGATGGATTCGGCGCCGAAGCTCTGAGAAGAAAGAGAGTAAGTTGTGGGCGCAAGGAGTTGTCACATCCAACTGGTTCTCCAAAAAAAAAAAAAAAAAAAATGGTGTTGCTCTCTCTGCTTGTCAGAAGGAAAAGACAGGTGGAGTTCTCGAGGCAAACAACGGGTTTATCGAGGCAGCGTCTGGTAGTCCCAAAACGCGCCTTCCACAACGAAGCTGCGCCTAAGCCTGCGAGCGGGAGGAAGAAATCAATTGGGGAACTTCACCTCTACTTTCCACGAGCTCGGTTCTCCCGACTCTCTGTCCTCGCCTCAGCTTTCAATTGCCTGGCGCCCAACGTTCCCGCTGAAGTCATGGACGCCGTAGCCGAAATCCGGCACTCCTGTGACCTGTCCGCCAGCACAGCTCTTCGCGCCGGACAACCAGACAAAAAAATCCCAGACAGTCCGCCACCTCCATCCCGACGCGCGAGTCCGTCCCTGGCGCTTCATCTCCATCGTAAAAAAAAAAAAAAAAAAAAAAAAAAAAAAAGGTAGCTTGAGCGGAGAAGTTTGGGAAAAGGAGAAAAGGAAAAGAAAGGAATTGGCGGCCGCGCGGCACTTATCTCACTCTATCCGGCCTGTGGAGTCCAGCCTGCCCGCTCCCACGCCAGATGGGCCCGGCCCACGTCGCAGCCTCCCCCCAGCCCGCGTCGCGCCACCATCCGGCCTGTGGATTCCAGCCGCCCCGCTCCCACGCCAGATGGGCCCGGCCCGCGTCGCGCCAGGCCATAGTCGCGGCCCGCGCCGCACCCTCCCCCAGCCCGCGTCGGAGTCGAGCCATACACCCCGGTAACCAAAAAATTTGATGCTCCCGCAGGTAATCGAACCCGCGTTCACTCTTCAGCCAGACAAGTCATATCACCAACAGACTACAGATGCGCTTGGTGATACTTGGGCGCAGTACTCTCATATTAATCAACCCGCGCCATCACCAACTCGCGTCAAAAAACATCATCATCGCGAGGACTCGAACCCGTGCCATCACTCCACTACACAAGCATCCTTACCAGCAGGCTACACGCACACCTTGTGTTTCAATGGCGCGCGGCCAACTTAAAACCTTCTGCACCCTTGCTCGCGCCCAAGCGCACTCGCGGCCCGCATTCAACAGGCGCACTACTTAAAAATAATGTAGTCGTCGCCAGACTTCGAACCCGCGCCACTCCTCCGACAAGCAAGCATCCTTACCAGCAGGCTACACGCACACCTTGTGTTTCAATGGCGCGCGGCCAACTTAAAACCTCCTGCACCCTTGCTCGCTCCCAAGCGCACTCGCGGCCCGCATTCAACAGGCGCACTACTTAAAAATAATGTAGTCGTCGCCAGACTTCGAACCCGCGCCACTCATCCGACAGGCAAGCATCCTTACCAGCAGGCCACAAGTACCTTGTGTTTCAACGGTGTGGCGTCTGAATTTTAACATTCGCGCCCACTCAGTTCGCAAGAACAAAAAACTTAGCAATAGTCCAGCACTATTCGCGCCTAGTTCGAAAGAACAAAAATTAGCAATAGTCCAGCACTATTCGCGCCCAGTTCCACGGAACAAAAAATTAGCAATAGTCCAGCACTATTCGCGCCTAGTTCGAAAGAACAAAAATTAGCAATAGTCCAGCACTATTCGCGCCCAGTTCCACGGAACAAAAAATTAGCAATAGTCCAGCACTATTCGCGCCTAGTTCGAAAGAACAAAAATTAGCAATAGTCCAGCACTATTCGCGCCCAGTTCGAAAGAACAACCTGCAGGGTACCACTCAGGTTCTGTTTCAAGGGCGCAGCGCCTGCCTTTCAACTACTCCTGCCGCCACTGCCAATATAAAGCTAAGTACTCTATCCCTCCATCGTTATTAAATTTTTAAAACATTTTACTATCCTAAGCGTTAATGGCGCTAATGGGGGGCAAGACGCAAGAAGCTGGCACCGCGTCACTCAAACGCGCCACCAGCTGGGGGGCAACTGGGGTACATAGGCCCCACCCAAAATTACCGACAAAGATTTAAAAAAATAAAATATAAGCTAGTGATGAGTTAAAACTCACCACCAGCTTGGGGGGCAATTGTTGGGGGTGTTGCTAAGTGGCTCCCCGCAGAGACTAAGGAATACCGCGTCCAATTGACAACGTATGACGCTCTAAACCCGCTACGAGTATATAAAGGTATGAAACCCACCAAGGAAGGGGGACTTCTTCTCTCTCCTCACTTTACACTTTCTACTATCTCTCTACACTCCATCTCTCTATCTACTCTCTCAACTCTCTCTACAACCGACACTAACTTGACCGTCGGAGCTTAATCCGGGGGGCAACCCCAGCTCTTTCACAGGTTCACTCCCTCCCGACGAGATCAGACGCACGGATGACGAGTCAACCCACACCAACAAATATCATTGTTCGATCCGGAGCTAGATGGGTCAAACAGCTTGTATGCTCTAGATTGGTGTTTTTTTGTATGATTAATTTGTATGAGAAAATTGTGTTAAACTTTTATTTTGAAAGAAACTTGTTATTGAAATTTTTTACCACAAAAACCCACGGGTATCCATGAACCCGCGGATACCCAGCGGGTTGGGTTGGGTTTGAGTTTTTCAAACTCAACGGATTTTACCCCAGGTTTTTTTGGCGGATAAACCCATGAATTTGGGTTTGACAAAACCCGCCCCAACCCGACCCATTGCCATCCCTAGTGGTCTATCTACTCATACTTCTTTCTCATCTCACCCATATTATTTTTGGGCCATAGTATGGGCCGAATCATCCATCTCTCGACCCTCAAAACACCACTCGATTTACTCATAAAAAATTGTCTCATTTCCGTTAATTCTTCACAGATCCGACCCACTTTAACCATGACTGGTTGTGACTCCTCGACTGCTTGATGACTAGCTGACAATCTTATTCCACTTCTCATTAGGGTGCGTTTGGATAGAATGATTTAGATTTGGTATTTGTGATTTGGATTTCCAAATATCAAATCATGTTATTGGATATTAATTACATTTGGTATTTGGATTTGTGTCAAATTCAATAGGTGATTTCCAAATACATGTCTAGTGTATTACTTGTCAACTTCAAATGCATTTCAACAACTAGTGATTTGAATTACCTCCTAACAAAAGATTGAACATATTTGTAAAATATTAAAAGCTTAGATACTATAGTTTGAGGCAAAACATATACAAGTACCAAAACGTAATTTTACCATCAAAATTTTATGACATTTTTGTAAAATTTTAAAACTTTAGGTACTAAATTTTAAGAAAAAAATAAATTTGGGTACCAAAGTTTAATTTACCAAAACAATTATTAAGTGACCAAAAAATTCAAAATTCAAAAAGAAAATCATAAAATTCAAAATACAACAAATTACAAAAAAGTTTCCAAACAACAATATTGAATTACATGTATTTCAAATGCTAGTATTTCAAATATATCCATTTCAAATGCATGTATTTCAAATACCTTATATTTGAAATTCACATATCCAAACGCATGTATTTCAAATACATTACCATTTTTATAGACTTAATACACCTCCATATACATAACTATCCACTTTTTGACAATAATAGCCAAATTTCAAAAAATACACAAATATAATCACACTTTTGATACTAGGTTGACAAATTTACCAATTTCCGTTATAAACTTTAACGTCGTTAGGAACTCCGCCAATTAAGTGAATAAAAAGCTGATGTGGACTCCACCTAGACTGATCAGACCACGTGGATGCCACATCATATTTAAAATATAAAAATAAACTTGATGACTCGGTATTTGCACATGTTTTCCCCTTTGTTTCTTGATTGTTTGAGCTTGAATTACCGTGTCTTTGGCCTATTTTACGCTAGGTTGTGTTCCTTTGTCACATTTCAGGTCCTAGCACATAAAGTGAAGCATAGGCGCAAGTTTCAAGTCAATCAGAGATCAATTGGCGATTCGGGAGCAGAAACTCGGGCATGACCTGAAGAAGAATGGATTTCTACCTCACTTTATGGACAAAGAATCATGCAAGCTTGTCATGCAAAGAAAGAGGACGAGACTACGAGCGTCTGGGATCAAACGGCGACTGATTCGGAGTCCGGACGAGGGAGAAACGAAGCATTGAATATAGGGGAACAGGTTCGGCAGTAAAAACACGGGCGCGCCTAAATCAAAACACGGTCGTGCCCATATTTAGGCATGACCGTGTTTTGACCGACGCGACCGAGCGTGTTTTTAACACGGGGCAAAACACGGGCGGTCAAAAGCAAAGCACGGCCGTGCCCGCGACCGTGTTTTGCCCAGAATCGGGTTTTTTAACCCAAATTCGAGCCAAAGGAGAGAGAGAGCTGGGTTTTGGATCCCAAACACCCAAGGGACGAACCCTAGAGAGAGAGAGAGCGACTTGGGAACATTCTTGGAGCTATTTTGGAGGATTTCTTCGCCATTGGAGCTCGGGAATCAAGCCCGGACTTGAAGATTGATCATCTGAAGATTCTTACTGCAGTCTCTCTCTTCTCTATGGAGTAACTTCCCTTCACTTAGGTTTTGAGGAACCCTAGCCATGTTTGTTTGATTGGATGATTGTATGAGTACTCTGACTTGATAATCTTGAGTTCATATTCAATCTATGCATGTTTTCACGATTCAATTCTGCTTTAGTCGAGATTATTGATTCTGCTTTGATCCTATGAGAGCGAATACCTGATTAGGTCAATAGAGCACCATAGATTGATAGTATTGGATCGATTGCTTTAGTCGAGGGTTGATTCAATGCTTTGTATCGATTGAGAACCTCATTCGATAGAGGGAATCTAGTTCAGAACGCCTTGATCAGTTGTTCTAGAGAAGGATACGTCCCTCTAGGCAATTGACTCAAGAGGGCCTTGTTCCTTTAGTCGAGACTCAAGGTCTAGTTAAGGATTCTCCGCATTGTGAATGAAAGTGAAGCAGGTAAGAGATCATCAATCATTAATCTGGCTAGTGGCTAGGGGGAATCATACCTAAGTGAGTTCCCAACCTGTAATTAGATTAACTTTAACTGTAGTTTGGTAGAGTAGTTTTAGTTCTTTCATCTTAATCTGGTTTGCTAGATAATGAACTGAAGCTGAGTAATAGTAACTCTAGAGACCCGTGGATTCGATATTTATTACTTGAGCCACTATACTGCAGTCCCTTTCATTGGTTACACTTGGCCATTGTTAGGAGTTGTGTCATAGCGAGTCAAAACTCCAAAAATTAATTTTCTAGAAATAAATTATTATTTTAATAGTTTCTAATTTTCTTAAATCGCTCCTTCTGTTTTCACATCTGAGGCACCCTTCTTCTCCAATATGCACTCCCGACTGCAGTGATGGTGGCCATCTGAGGTACAATAGAAAAAGATCCTTCACGCCGACTCAGTGAATCGGCAAAGCGGCCTGATGCTCGCTTCCCTTCTGTTTAGGATTCCATCGCGTTCTCCCTGAAATCTTTGGCGCCGCATCATTCTCTGGTCTTGGCTCGAAACAGATGAAATCGAGGCTCACATGCCCATTCTTTCTCTTTCCAAGTAGAGATTATTTTGGGACAGAACTAAATAAGGAAGCATACAGAGAGGGTAGGTGAAGCCTTCCGCTTCTTTGCTTATTTGCACAGAAATGCAACAAAGTAAATCTGGGTTTTTCGGGATAAAGCTCGAATATAAGATCTGGGTTTTTTCATCAAGGTTCAAAAGAAGAAACAATTTATAACCGTCAGAGTTGGATGCAAATCTCCTGAGCTTGGCCTATGGAACCAGTGGGAGCAAGGTGCGAAGTGGAAATGGTCGGCGAACGAAGTGGGCGGCGAACCTAGCTCTAGTTGTATTCTTATTCCTTCCCTCTCCATTGTGTTTTTCGATTGAAAGAGAGAAGGTCCTGGATTTGGAAATCAGAATTGAATGAAGGAGGATTTGGGGCATTTTTCCCGTTGTGGAAGAGAAAAGGAGGTGGAAGAAGAAGAAGAAGTTAATTCGACAATGTAGATGGAACATAAACGGATGATGAAAAAGTGACTTTTCATTTTCTTATTTTATTTATCTGGTTTTGTTTTGCATGTAATTACAATAAAAGAAAACATTTCCACCTCATATTGATTTTGTCAAAAAGTCGCCACATCATCGAAAACTGTTGGTCCAGTCATTAGTTATGACACTACCATTAAAGTTTTGGACGGAATGGCTATATTTCTGTATTTTTTAAATTTGGCTATATTTGTCACAAAGTGGATAGTTATGACAGTGCAAGTGTATTAACCCATTTTTATAAGAGATGCTGAAAAAATAAAAGGAATTGAAGAAGATTGAAGTGGATCCACATATGTATATGTGGCATTGCTAATATAGCGCAAGCTTGCCAATTTAGCAAGGAGCATTCCAACCCTAGCAATTGCCACTCAAGTGCCACTTCACTCTCTACCTCACATTAGCAATTGCTAAAGATAGCAATGGAGATGGTCTCGCAATTGTCATACCATGATCTTACCACTATTATATCATTGAGCAAAAAATATGTTTGTTGTCATCTTATTACTATCATATTATGATCTTACCACTGTGGTATTATAACAGACAACAGTATCTTACCAATGTATGATAATACGATGATATGATAGTGGTATGATGACATCATCTTTTTTGCTCAAAGACTTCATATTATCTTATCATTGTCATACCAACATAATACCATGCACTACGATAAGACTTCAGATATCATATCGCTTAGTCATATCATGATCGTACCATCATAGTAAGACTAACATCACCCTCATATTATAATAATATCGTCATATGACAGCTGTAAGATGATCTCAAAAATTTTGTTCAACAATGATATCTTGTACAATACACAAAAAAAAAACTTATATCTCTACGTTAAATTTTTTGAAAATCCGATGCAAATGATTGAGTTATGATTTGCCGAATCTTTCTAGACAATTTGAAAAGTGGTATAACAGTACGCATAGAAATTTGAGTTGTCAAGAAAAATCCGATAAAGTGGATATAAATTATGGTCAGCTATATCAACAAATAAGATAAGAGAATGAGAACATACAACTTAAAATGAAGCTGGCCACACCATATCAACTCGAGTTTTAAATTCAAATCTTGTCAAAATTGTCCTTCCGTATCAATGACGATTAGATTACTACACTCTCTAGGGGTGGTAATCGGTCGGTTACCGACTAAGCGGTTCTCGTTATAGCGTTTTCCTCGAAAACACTACCGAATACTGATACAGGAAGGAAACCTGCTAACCGAATAACCGGTCATTTGTTAGAAACCCGGTTAGCTTGATAACCATTATTAAATCTCCCCTTTAGTCTACTTCGCCGCTTCTTCCCAAACAGAACCCCCATCGCCATCAAACGAAATCATTCATCTTCTCTCGATTCCTCTTCTTCTCCTTCTCTCAAAACTCCATGTCTCCACCTAAAGCGAAGCCCATTTCTCCAGATGACCTTTCCCTTTCTTGTTGGCAGCGGCGGTGACAAAGATTGAGAGACGGTGACGATGGCCAGTCAGATCTCGATTGTGGCTCGACTGCCTCGATTTGATGGCTGATTTTGGCGATTGGTGCTGGGAGAGGAAATGCCTCTGAAGACGAATATGCGGCGATTGGTGAAGGGAGATGTAGCAATGGCGTCGTAGAGCAGAGGAGGAGTGGAGAAAGGCAATGTATGTCATCTTGTAGACGAAGACAACCTTCCCGCAGGTTGTCCTTCTCTCCCTCGACGGCCGCAGCCGCCGGAGAATATGCAGGCTTCTTTCTCCTTCGCCCTTCTCTCCCCCGCTTATAGATTTGCATTTTATAAAAACCGAACTAATAAAATAAAATCATATTATTTTATATATATTGATATTAGACAAAATAGTTCCATTTTCAATTTTATTAATTGAATTAAGATATATTATATATTATTATTATATAATAATATTAATCTATGTTAATAATTATATATATTTTTAGTATTCATTTTTATTAATCAATAACCACCGTTTCATATCTGCGGCAGGACATAGGGGATGTGGGAAAAGAAGGGTTACATGGTTGGAGGGTTAGCAAGAACGGAGGTGAAAGTAGAGGAATTGGTTGGCAGCGGAGGGGAGGGGAGGGGAGGGGAGAAGAATGGTGTAACGGTGAGAGTCGAGGAAGGAGAAGAATGAAAAAGTAAGGGAGGAGATCAGAGGGTTGAAATTAGGGCAGGCGGAGAGGGTGGGAGCCAAGGAAGAAGAAGAATGAAGAGAAGCAGCGACAGATCTAGGGCAACCCGGGCCATGGCATAGCCCTCCTCCGGATTCAGAGGTAGTATAGTGTATCAAATTTTTCAATTTTAGGTATTCAGCCCAGTACTATTTAAAAGTCGGTCGAGTGTTATTTGATAATAGAATTGTGTGTAGCTTGGTCTAGATGAACATAAGAAGACCCTCTAAACAAAGTGATTTGTTGGTTGATTCGCCTAGTGTTGACCTTGCTCATTTCACCGGCCACCATGGAGATAAAACATTTTAAGATATGCAATATGTGAAAACTAATTTGCGCAACAAAATGCGCGATGAATTTATCGTTGATTGCTTAGCTATTTTCTTTGAGAGAGAGTATGCTAGTGAGATGGATGGAGATTCTATTATTGATGGATTTGCCAAATAATAAAAAAAAACCTTCTACTACTATTGGCATTGTAATGAATGAAAATATTGTTATTATATATTTTTGAGTAAATACAATTTATTAGCCAAACCATTCAGACTTTCCAACGTAGCCAAACCTTTCGAAATATAAAATATTAGCTAAATCTTTTGTAGTGCATTAAAAATGTTTAGCCATTTGTCTGTTACCATTGGTATTTTTGTAACTATTTTCTTATTTGAAATACTAAAATTTTGGAATGACTTAACCCAACCGATAGTTAAACCCAAGAGAGAGGCTTTTGCAGCATTTGGAAGAGGAAGGGAAATGATACTTTTGCTCTGGTTTTCCTGGATCGAGGAAGTATTTGACTATTTTGTTTACCATATCAAATATTATATTCAAATGTGGCCCACTACTCTACTATGTTCTGGATCCGCCGCTGAGAAGCATGGAAGGAGAGGTTTGAAAATGAGACAGGTGGGCGTAGTATCGGCTAGTAGTCAGTATCCTGTTAACACGAAGGTTACCACTACCTGTTACCGTGAACCGGAAATGCAATAGGCCCTCTCATTACCATACAAAACTGTTGTAACCAGTTAACGACATACCGATAACCGATGATAACTGGTACGGTTACCAGTTTACGACATATACCAATAACCAATAATAATCGGTACGGTTATCAGTTATACCGTTTACCACCCCTGTCACTCTCAATCCTAACAATCCATAAGGGATGGAGTTTGTTTGTATGGAAACCCCAACAATAGAATAGAGATAATGTAAAGTCACTGTCGAAAAGTCGTCGTTGCCGAATAGCCCAAAACAAATCTATAAAATTTATATATAAAAGAACTATAATTGTGGGAACAACAAATAAATAATTATTATTACACTCTCTTATTGGTTTATTGAATGATACCCATATAAAAACAAAGCAACTACCAGCGGTTTCTTCTTAATTTTGTAATTCTTTATCTGTCTACAGCAGCAAGGTGCTCAACCATTTAAATCTCATATATTCATTTTATATGAAAACTATTTAATATCTACTTCAATAATATATATTTTAAATTTCTCAATATACCTTCATAAATTCACGTATAGTCAACCATTAAAAAAGCCAAAGGTAATATAGCCTAGCTGGTGAAACCGCTGGTCTGGTCGGCTCAGGAAGTGAGAGGTCGTGAGTTCGATCCCCAGCGACGCCGCTTGTGTGTTCCCGGAGGCACCTTTGAGTGCTCGGGACGAAGTCTCTCGTTATTGTGTCTTGTATAGGTGCTCCCCCAGGTTTGATAGACCCCGCTGTCACAAAGTGGCACGTGAGGTTAAAATTCCTGGGTTATTAAAAAAAAAAAGTATGAATAAAAACGTATTGATAATAGTTGATCTAGCTTATGCAGTCATTTTTGTTGATCCTACATTTTCCAATGAATGCACTTGCACCGTAAAAGTCATGGTCTACTATCACTTTTGTATCTTCCTTCTGCGAAAGTTCTTTCAAAAGTCAATAAGTCGTCTTTTTTTTTTTTGGTGGGAAACATTTTTTTTTTTAAGTCTGTTTGTCAATATAAGACTTCCACAACTCAAAGCCTAAAACACCAAGCTAAGCTAGCCCTTAACTGCAATATATCTCCCTTGTCCAACTCTGCCTTCAGAGTTAGCCGATAGATCGATCGGAAATCGAAATGGCTCCCTTTGATTTCAAGTCCAACAAACACTTTGTTGCTTCATCTGATGGGGTTACCCTCCAAGTCTACGAGTTGACAAAGTCAACTCTCACTCATCCATCTTCCATCCGAAAGACTCACTGGAGGAAAGTAGCCAACATCAACACCAACCTCGACGGCAGTGGCGATGATGATAACACGGCGGATGAAACGAGGACTTATGATGGGTTGGTGTTCTTCGATGGCCATGGGAAAATTGAGAGGCGAGAAGCATTGACCAAACTGGCCCAACACCTGAAGCGGTTAAGCTTGATGGTGAGCCCCGGAGGGCACTGCTTTCAAGATGTGAACGAGCTTGGAGGGTACGTCGACTTTGGGCTTCACTATCTCCGACTGAACGATCTGTTCAGCTGGCCCCATCATGGAGTCGACCTCGCTAGAACTGACATGTGGCGTAGTTCAGAGTTGAAGTACCACAATCCCAGACATAGTCAGGGATCAAAGCAAACGACAGGAGGAGGCAGCACAATCAGTATGGAGAAGTACAAGGAGCTGAAAAGGCTGCTGACGGAGAAGGAAGAGAAACTGGTGAATCTAAAAGAGGAGATGGACGACGAGTTGCAAAATTTAAGAGAGAAGAACGAAGATGAGTTGCAAGAGCTGAGAGAAGAAATGGGCAAGCTCAACGAAACAAAAGAAGAAGAATTGCAAAAGCTGAGAAAAGAGAAGGACGAGGAGTTACGAAAATTATCAAAGAAGAAGGATGTTGAACTCCAAATGCTGAGAAAAGGGAAGGACGGTGGAGCCATTCTACAAAAGTTTCGGAAGGAGAAGGACGACGAGTTACAAAAGCTAAAGAATGAGATGGGGGAGGAGATGGAAAAGATGAGGAAAGAGAAGGAAGATGAGCTCGAAAAGTTAGAAAAGGACAAAGAGGAAGAAATGTTGACCAGATTGACGGAGAAGGACGATGAATTGCAGAAATTAAAGAAGGAGAAGGACGAAGAGCTGCAAAAACTCAAAAATGGTAAAGCCGGCGGAGCAAGTTTGCAAGCGTTGAGAAAGGAGAAAGACGAGGAGATAGAAAATCTCAAGAGGCAGAAGGACGAAGATATCAAGAAGGCGGTGAAGAAGAAAGAGGCAGAGACCCTACGCGAGAAGGATGAAGAATTGCGGAAGCTAAGAAAAGAAAAGGAAGACGAAATTCAAAAATTGATGAAGGAAAAAGATGAAGAGATTAGAGGGAAGCCAATCAAGTACAGTGACAAAGAAGTGGAAGATATGAAGAAGGAGTTGGCAAAGCTACGGGACGAACTATCGTCGAGCACAGTTAAGTGCTCATCCGTGTTGTCACCTGGTGGCAAGGTCCTACACGGAGTCCCCAACAACGAGGAGTGGGCGTTCCACGTCAGTCACCGGCGGCCAGTGCCGCCGGAGACATTTTGGTGTTTTACAGGCCAGGTTAGTCGGCACAACGTCAAGGTTTTTTACCTGCCTGACTTGACGGAGCCACGACTGAGCGCTGTCTATAATACCTATCATTCGGTGGACGAAGGTATCGCAGAAGAGTGGCTTGCTCCATATGAAAAATGGGTACACACAGAAACTTCCGGCCAAGGGCAGTTCGACGTGAACAATTGGTGGTTTGCGAAGACGTCTGATCCTGAAGGCGGGACGACGATGATGGCTTATTACTATGGGGATCGGTATTGCATTCATCATAGTCGGTGGGGGACGATTCGGATTCCGTTTCCCAATGGTGTTGATTTCAACGCGAATCGGAATTTCTACATGGGTAATCTCTGTGGCAAGATCGTGTTTTGTTTCACGTTTAGGAATTAGGAAGAGGGATGATTTTCTTCAATTTCTGGCATTCTTGTTTGCTCTGTCTGTCTCTGTTGTTGTTTCATAGCTGTATAATCCTTCATTTTCTCCTTGGATAGTGTTTTAATTTCCATGTTGCTTCATTGTTTCTTGCAATAAAAATCCATTTCCTCTTTGTTCGTTGGGTAAATGTCAGTTAATATACTTCTACTATCATGTATTCAACCATCCTACAGTCTTGGTTGTTCATACCACTATGACATGTTGTCCATAACATAGGTATGCTCTTATTTTAATAATAGTCAACACCATATGGCATAGACAGGTACAAAAATGACTCAATTTTTTTAATTTAAAAAATATATCAAAGTGAATATCATTTTGAAAAGCACAATTAATCTGATCTAACTATGCAAAAAAAAAATTAAATTTCGACATAAAAAGAGTGAGAAATCATCCGTTAAAGATTAAGAGGAGGGAAATTAAATGCTTTTCAGGAGAGAGAAGTGGTAATGATGTGACGGATTCTGATTGGATTATGCATAGTTATTGACCACTAAGTTATTGACTAGATCTGCTTCTCCAAAACACCTTAGGGTGCATAACTATGAGTAACTAAATCTTGACCTTTCTTTTAAGTGGCTGCAGATCTAAGGGAGAAGAATTAAAGAAATTTATTTTCCCTAGTTTTCTTGATTGGAACATATAATTTTCATTCTAACTAAGATTTTAATTTTTTTCACAGATGGAGTGAGTTCGTTGTGCTTTACAAAATGATATCCATTTTCAAAAATTTTGGAGAAAAAAATTTCATATATTCGTTATCAACTCCATACCATTTGGTATCTCCTTCGTTTTTTAGTCGTTTTCAAAAAATTTTGCACAGAATGAAAGATTTAATCTGATCTATTGGATTTCCAAAATTTCAGGGTGAAAAAATTTCATAACTCTCGTTACCAACTTCATACCATACTATACCATCCTGGTAAGGGGTGGTATTTTTCATACCATATATTATACTCTTATTTAATACTAGTCAATACCATATGGTACTTGTAATAACTGGAAAAAAAAATTTATTCAAAAAAATATCAAAGTGAATATCATTTTGAAGAGCACAATTAATTTGATTTAACTGTGCAAAAAAATCTAAATTCCGACTTAAATTAAGGGAAGGAAAATTAAAGCTTTTTCGAAAAGAGAGAATGAGGCGCTGATGTGGCGGATTCTTATTGGATTATTAATGGGGTTATTGCACCAAAAGGTTAGTGACTACATCTGCTCCCAAAACCAAACCTCAACCCTCAATGGTCTCAAGTATTCATCCCCTACTGACCGATGAACTAAGGCCCAAACCTGATGAGGCTGGATTGTGAAAAAAATTACAACAAAAGCCCACACTGAAACCCGCAATCCGGATTTGAGCTCTACAAAATTAATTAGGGTTTGCAACATTAGCTTATATTTGGAGGTTCAAAAATGGTATTCTGGACTTACTATAGAGCTCCCAAGTACTTCAACGTGTAGAGGGACACTCCAACTTCAAAACAAGCCATTAATCTCCAATTTCCATCAAGACAATTGTAAGATATGAATCTACAAAGTAGACACCATGAAATTGTTTTTACACTTAAGCAAAAATTAGATCGAGCTAATGCTAACTGAGATCGACCGAAAAATGAAAGTTATGGTGACATCATTGTAACAAAGTCCAAAGTTATAATATATTTAAACAAACAAAAAAAAACAGTCTCACTAATTTGTTTGTTCCTATCTCTCTCCATCGAAGAATCTATTTTCATTGATCAACTCCGGCGAATCACACCCGCCGATGCCCACCACGAAAAAGTATACGACTCACAAGTGGCGAATTAAAATAATTTCTCCCTACCTCAATTGTTCTTCATCGGAGCCATAGGGGCAGACGCGTTGACCCCCTCCCATACCGCCATGCAAAACTCTCCTACACCGAAGCTGTTCGACGTTGTCAAACCGGGGTGCTCAATTAGTACGATATTGTTCGCTTTGGTCCAAACCCGCACGGTTTTACTCTTGGGTATCCTCCCCAAAAGGCCTCGTACTAATTGGGCTAGGTGGACACTGATATACAAGGGCTCCTTCCCTTGTATTTCCGATGAGATACTAGGATTGTCCCATAACAATCATCCCCCCAAGACAAGGACCACGAACATCGTGTCCTCATCTCACCGATTATCTTGATATGCCATACACCTTGTATCGATGGGCTTCTCGTTACAAGGATTTTTTCATATGTGGAACTCTCTTTGAGCCGCCAAACAGATGTGGATCCCTCCTGGATCCACCAAACAGCCCAGACGCAGAACTCTCTTTGATATGCCAAACGAACGCGAATCGCAAATCCCGAGGCCACCAAACGTGGATCCCACCAAACTGACGTCCATCGCCCCGAACTGAACCAGACTCTGATACGACTGGTCAAACCGGGGTGCTCAATTAATACGATATTGTCCGCTTTGGGTGAAGCCCGAACGATTTTACTCTTGGGTATCCTCCGCAAAAGGCCTCCTACTAAGTGGGCTAGGTAGACTCTAATATACAAGGGTTCCTTCCCTATTATTTCCGATGTGGTACTTTGATTGTCCGATAACAATTTTCACTCAAGACAAGGTCCACGGACATCGTGTCCTCACCTCTGCGGTTATCTTGATCCGCTAGACACCTTGTATCGATGGGCTTCTCGGTACAAGGATTTTCCCAGACGCGGAACTCTCTTTGATCCGCCAAATCAAATGCAGATTGCCTTGATCCGCCAAACCAGATGTAGCCCAGACGTGGATCTCTCGTGGATCCACCAAACCATATGCAGATCTCAAATCCTGAGGTCACCGGATGAGGGTCCACCAAACTAATGTCCACCGCCCCGGATCCGTCGAACCAGGCTCTGATGCCACTTGTCGAACCGGGGTGCTCGATTAGTACGATATTGTCCGCTTTCGGCCAAGACCGCACGGTTTTACTTTTGGGTGTCCTCCCAAAAGACCTCTTACTAAGTGGGCTAGGTTGACTCTAATATACAAGGGTTCCTTCTCTTGTATTTCCGATGTGGTACTTGGATTGTCCCATAACAGACGTCATCATCTTCTTCTTTATCTCTCTCCCCGTCCTTCTAAAGGCCATTGATGGGAATGTCGAGGCGAGGGAAGCTGGTGGCGTAGTCGGAAAGTTGCTGATTTTCTCCCGGAGTGTTTGGTGGGAGATGAGAGGGGCATTGAGGGTTTAGATTGCCTAAAATTTTTCTTTATTCTTTATTTTACTTGTAAAAATAATTATATAGATTAATAAATATAATGCACAGTCTTTTTGCCACATCATTAATTAATATCCAACTCAGTGATAAAATTGTTATTTAAGAGTCAACTAAATTGGCTATTAAATTGTTTTCGAAAAAATTTGGATATTATTGTGTTTAAAACAAAAGATTTGGCTATTGAATTGTATTTACCTAAAACAAAAAATCTAAAAGACCCTCAAAGATTTCTTTAGTTACGAAATGGTCACCCATTGGATGGAAACTATTAATGATGGACCCTGACCTTGTTGAAGAAGAAGAACGGAGTCGCCACGATTAGTTTCTTTTAACAAAATCCACACTCGACCCAACCCGTTTATTACAAAAGTGGGTCAAATTCGTTCTCGACCCAAAATTTGCCAACACCAGGTTAAACTCACTTTGACCGGTTCGAATTAGGTGCCCAATTCGTTCATTGCAAAAGTAGGTAAAACTCGTCCCCGTTCCTAAATTCGTCAAAACGGGATTAAACTCGCTTTGACAGGGTCGAATTAGAAAAGCATCTAAAACACGATCTCGTAGAAAAACTATTCAATATCACGTTCACCTCATGCAACAAAATCCACAATAAGCTCAATTCGTTGCCGACAAAACTCGTCAACATCGCGTAAAGTCTAAACTTATTTTTGTAATTGGGCTGCTCAATTAGTACGATATTGTTCGTTTTGGGCCAAGCCCGCACGGTTCTATTTTTGGATATCCTCCCCACAAGGCCTCGTACTAATGAGCTTGGTTGAAACTAATATACAAGGGTTCCTTCCCTTTTATTTCTGATGTGATATTTGAATTGTTCCATAACAATACTCCCCTCAAGGAAAGAACAATCAATAGGTCATTAGGATAAAAAAATGGTACCTACCTTGAAGGCAAAAGAAAAGTAGTCAAACACAATTGATCATAAAATTCGGTGGGAAAAAAGTAGTCGAACACAATAGATCACAAAATTTGGCGGGAAAAAAACCATTTGCAACCCTGGCATAACAGAGAAAAGCTGGTGGAACTACTCCAAGCGGCTCCACAAAACAAATACAAAATAAAATTTGACTAAAAAAAAGTTAAACACAATAGATCATAAAATCCGACATATTCAACGAAAAAAAATCCGGCATAAAAAAACCAAAAAAACCATTTGCCACCCCGACACAACAGAGAAAAGGCGGTCAAACGACTCCAAGAGGCTACACAAAACAAATTCAAGCAGTTATTTGCAATACCTAGATAAACCTTAAACTCGCAAAAATCATATTCAAGTCCGACACAACGGGAAACATGTAACATCCCGTTTCGGCTTAACTCATATTACGATCCCTAGAAAATTTCAAGATTTAAAATCGAGTGTTTTGACAGTATTTCGACGAAAATCGGAATATCGATCGGATAAGTATACGTATTAATTATATATATATATATATATATTTTATAATAATAATAAAACAATAAGCGGTCGGGCTGCATATATATAAATCTTCCCCCATCCATTAATTCCATCATCAGCATTAGCAGTAGCAGTAGCAAGTACATAGGTGTGAGCAGAACGAGGAGTTGAAGGCAGAATGAGGTATTGTCTTCAACTATTTTGTGCTTGGACGACTACTTGGGATTTTGGCCAGTGATCCACATCTCTTTTGTAAAAATGTTTTGAGAACGCTTTTCATGTGCATGATAGCTTCTGATGTAGTGTGAGATATCCACAGGTGTGGAAAGTTGATATGTGTATATTTGTATGGTTGTGTAAGTTGTGACGACTATGGCATGTATTAGTAAGGTATGCAGTTGTGGAGTATGAAACTTTGACTATGGCTATAAAAACCAATGTATATGATTGTTAGTATATATGTATGTCTACGAATTGAGGGATTCAAATGAATTATTTTGCAGGTCTACTTGCAAGAACTGTTAGCCCATTACGCGAGTAGTTCATGTCGAAATTTTATTTGGGTAATTTTTGGTAATTAATGTAACACCAGTTTTAAATTCCGCTGCAATTGTGTGAACAATATGATTAGGCAAAACATATAGGGTAGGGTGTTACAGTTTGGTATCAGAGCTGTTTTGTTTTCTGCATTATGGGTATGTTACTTCCACTCTTGAGGATTGATCGCCCTCAAAAGGGGAGGGAGTACTCCATACCTGTACTTGAACTAAACTTCCTAGGATTTGGGACCAACGTTGATGATGTGTGCATAGTCACTTGCATTTTGTAAAAAATGATTGTGTATTGAAAGGAATCTTGAAAAAGTTATGGTTTAAAAGATTTCTAAAGATTATGTGTAGTTTTTATCTTGTTTTCCAAGTTATTATTTTGGTGAAAGTTTTAACGATGTGTGGATCAAGATAAGGCCAATGTTTCCGTGTAGCTCGCACAGAGTAGTTTTATTATTCCATCATCAGCAGTAGCAGTAGCAAGAACATAGGTGTGAGCAGAACGAGGAGTTGAAGGCACAATGAGGTATTGTCTTCACCTATCCTGTGCTTGGACGACTACTTGGGATTTTTGCCAGTGATCGCACCTCTTTTGTAAAAATGTTTTGAGAACGTTTTTCATGTGCATACTAGCTTCTGATGTAGTGCGAGATATCCACAGGTGTGGAAAGTTTAAATGTGTATATTTGTATGGTTGTGTAAGTTATGACGACTAGGGCTGGGCATGCGGGCGGATCATCCGCGGGTTTGGGCCGACCCACCCGCATTTGACCTGAATTTCGTTAAATGGGTGGGTCTGTGGGTGGGGGACGGGTTGCGCTGGGAGCCATCCGCCGAGTGGTGGGTGGGTTGTGGGTGAGTGTGTGGGTGACCCGCTCAACCCAACAGCAAAAAAATCAAATTCGTTGGCGCTAGAGAGAGGAGAGTGGAGACGTTAGATATAAACTCGGACTGCTCCTGGAGTTTGAACCTCAAAGTCAACCTTCCAAATAGAGATCCCCTCTTCCTCCCTTTACTTTTTTCCTCTAATTCTTGTGCCTAGATCACTGCTCTTTCCTTTGTGAAATTATTTTTCTTAGTTTCTTGCACCTAATAATCGTCTCAATCTGTAGAAAACTCTTTCATAATAGAATTTCTATCTAATTTAAGAACTAATTCGACATTTTTCGCCCTATTTCAACTTCTTTTTTCCCTCGATGATTCTCTTCACCTATTATCATGTCAAGTTGACACATTTATATTATATACATTGTGATGTGGGTGAACCCACAAACCCACCCGCACCACCCACCATCCGCCCGACCCAACCTAAGACTAAATGTGGGTGGGTGGTGGGTTATAAATTATCAATCCGTTTAAGCGCGGGTGGGTGCATTTTATGGTCAAAATCCACCTGACCCACCCAATGCCCACCCCTAGTGACGACTATGGTATGTATTAGTAAGGTATGCACTTGTGGAGTATAAAACTATGACTATGCCTATGAAAGCCAATGTATATGGTTGCTATGTCTACGAATGCAGGGATTCAGATAAATTATTTTGTAGGTCTAGTTGCAAGAACTGTTAGTCCATTACACGAGTAGTTCATGTCGAAATTTTATTTGGGTAAATTTTGGTAATTAATGTAACACCAATTTTAAATTCCGCTGCAATTGTATGAACAATATGATTAGACAAAATGTACAGGGTAGGGTGTTACAAAACATCATTAAGATAAGGAAAAAGGTACCAACTACGGAGACAAAAAAAATAGCCAAATACATAAAAAGACTGAGCATAAAACCCAAAACCATAAAAATCAAAATCATTTGCAAGCCCGACACCACGGAGAAAACGGGTAAACGACTATAAACGCGATCGATATGCGAATAGTGGCACTCCGGCTTTAACTCAATTGTCATAAGCTAATTAATTAGAACCTTAATGACACAAAAACTCCTCCAATCTATGGCTAATTACAAAAGGGTCACTACTTGTGATGTGACTCTATGAAATAGTCTTTGTTCTTTTAAAGAGCTAATTATAGGAATCATCAGACTAAAAGAGGAGAGAGAGGTCAGGAGGGGCGCACGGAATGCGGGCGACTGTACGTAAACTTGGGCTGGCAAGTAGGGATAACAACAAAACCCAAACCCACGGGTACCCTACCAGACCCAACCTGGTCAACGCAGGTAAAACCATTGTTGACGGGGTTTGGGACGGGTTCAGATTTAAACCCGTTACACTATTCAGTCTATTGGGTTAGGTTTGGGTTTAGATATACCCGGCCCATGGATACCCGCACACACCCATATAATTAATTTTTCCTGTATATTCAATATTCTAAGCAACTAATCTTCTTTATGTTTGTGGAGACATGTCTAATTTGTTCTTTCTAATTGTGAAGAATGAAGTTGATATTATGGAGAAGAGAGGGAAGAAGTTTAGTTGACAAGGAGGAATAAGCTTTCAATTAATCCTGTTGTTTATGGATAATTTGTGATTTGCTTCAATTTTCTTCAATTTTCTATATTGTATGGTTAATTTGTCATTTCCTTAAATTATGTAGATTGGTGTTTTATGTATGGATGATTTGTATATAGAGATTGATATTTAATTTTTATTTTGATCGGAACTTGTTATTGTAAATTTTTTACGACAACTTGGCAGAGTCTAGCAAAATCACAACCAATAACTACAATTTTGAGTTCATAATCTATCCAAAATTGCAAGCAGTGGCCGCGATTCATAGAAGCCAAAATTAGCAATTCCCATTCTTGTTAAACTTCAAAAGCACATACGCTTGAAACTCATTCTCTACCAAAATTCAGAATTTGAGTTTGGATCAAAACTATCAGATTCGAATTTTAATGACAAAAATCGTTTTTTCAATTTGAACCCCTACCATACTAGGCCAAATCAAAAAAGAAATACCATTCCAGAATATAATTCAAACTAGCTTATTACCCGGCCCGTTGGCCGGATTACTGTATGTTACCCACTTGTGGAATGGGAGAGAAAGCAAGTGAGAGTGAAGGGATTGGGATTCCACTTGATTAGGACCGACCCACTAATCCAATTCTTCCCGACCCGCCCCAACCTACAGGGTCAGAAAGAGTCAATAAGAAAATACGAACGGGGAGGATTAGTCATATATCTAGACTCTTCAGAAGTGGGTCAAACAGGATCAAGGTTGGGTGAGGGCAATTTTTAGCGCTAAGCAGAGTTCTGGGTTGAATACCTTTACTTAGGCCTAGAAATTGGTGCTGATGCAGACTGCAGTTTTTATTATACCATCATCAATCATCATTGAATTAGTCCTGGGCATCCCTCCCCGTTGTCGGTCTGAATTCTAATGATGACTTCATTCCTTGCACCAGCCATATCAGCGAGTTGCCATCTCGAGCATGATTTGCCTATGTACAAATAATACAATTAGAGTATGAAAATGAATTCAACGAAAAGGAAAAGAGAATTCTATCACATGCCAATAAATACACACATAATAGTTGAAGCTAAGTGAAAGCCATTACTTGCACATCAATTCTCAAAAATTACAGACTAAACATTGGCTAGAATGGCACTGAAACTACCAAGAATCATGGACGAAACAACTTGTCAAATTAAATAATCCTTATACTGAAACTACCTTCTAACTTGAAATAAGACATGATCACAGTTCATAGCTCTCTTCTCACTATGAATTGGTTGCAGCTCGTCCTTATCACTGCCTCTCAAGCTCAATTCAAACAGAATAGAGACCGTTATGTAAGATAACCATATTCTTACTGATCATAATTCCTTTCTTCACTCCATTTTTGTCGGAGAAAAGAGTTATCCCCCTCTCCTGCATTTCCCTTTCCCCCTCTCTTCTCCCTCTTCTTCACAAACCGATCCCTAAACCAGCAACAACAACACAAAAATAGCCTTCGCCTCTCCCGTCTCCATCTATTGAACGCGTTGGTGGCAAGACAGGACTGCAGAAGCAAAATTTTCTAAAATCAAACTAAATTTTTTGAAGCAGACTCAACCACGAAAAAAGAGTAAAGCAACAATGCAGTAGAACCCTAAATTTAACTACAATCAAGCACATATCAGCAAGATTTTCGATTTGTCTGAGAGTTAACTACACGGAGAGAACAATTGATGCATAATTGAAATGCTCCAAGCAAGTTGAAGGCAAACCATAACTTTAGAATTTGGTCATTATAATAACCTTCAAGTATTGATGCTTCTAAGAACTATCATGTCCAACCCCCACTTATACAACTACGTAGCCATAGTAATTAGTTGTATAATGAGAAATATTACAAAGAAAACTACATAAACAACCAATGTAAGTAAATATTAAAACTAACAACTGATAAAACTTAAAATCTCTCTATTGGTATAAATGTATCTATTAGTAACTACTATGCAATCGAGTATATATGATTTTTAGGCACTGAATAAGAAAAGTATAGATGGCTCACAAATGAAGACGTAGCAACTGAAGGTAGCACACAAAAACCAAAGATAGAAAAAGAGATAAGAAAAAAGGCGAGAAAAAGTCAAACAAAGAAAAAGCCCACATAGGAATACCTCGCTAGCTTTAGGGACTCTCTGCCACAACAAACAACCTTCTTAAAAATCTAACACCCTGAGACATCAAACAAACCTCCCACGACACTAATGTATGGCATTCCTATTGTCCAATAGGTTTGCCCAATTTAGACTTCTAAATAAATGGACTTTTCACCATTAAACCAAAACTCACAATCATTAACAGTTAATGCAAAGACATACATTTCTGAGGCCAATCACAGTATTTAAGCATAATTTTTAGTTGAAAAGAACAACTAAGTATTTAGCTAAATGATATAGTAGAATGGACACAATCTGCTACCTACTAATGATATAAACGTGTACCGGTACCATCGTTGTATCCTGACTTGCCATTTGCAACGGGCACTTTGAAAGACAGCTGCATTTTAGAGAATAAACACCCATAAGGGCGTTACGAAACCAAACTTAATCCAAAATCTTCATATTCCACTTCGAAGACTCCATTTTCAAAAATAAGAGAGTTTAACATGTCAAATCACTCATTTGAAAAATCTCAAACAACTATTAATCAATGCAATATAAAGGCACGTTCCAAATTATGTACTTGTAGGAATAATCCCAAATAATTATCAATTAATGCCCCAACTACCTAATGTGCAGAATAGCCCTGGAGTTGTGTTGTTGTTTGCGTTGGTCTACCTTCAAACATAACATAGTTGCATCACGAACCAAAGCAATTAAGCAAAAATCTTCATATTCCAAGTAGAATGACTCAATTCAATTTGGCCAACGCTTTGTACATATTGTTTACCCCTGGACCTGTTGCACTTGCGCCTTCAGATATTCGTGAACACAATATAATTGCGGAGAGGAGGCTGTCAACGGAATAAAAATTGTTAATTAAGTGAATCACTATACAACTAAACAAACGCGCTCTTCTTGATTAGCTATCAAAATAGTGGGGGTCGCTACAATCCTCGGTTGCTCCCTCTGCGCCTAAGTTGTATGTATTAGGTTTCAGTGAGAACTTTGAGTACATGAGGAGATATTTTGTAGTGGAGGAGATGACCCGGCGAGTAGAATAGGAAGATTTGGAGAGGCTGCGATGGGCAAAGCAGTTAAAATCGAGATTTTACCTAAAATCGAAAACTGGGGTAAAATCAAAATCGTATAATCGAATCATAAAATCGTAGGATTTTAAGTACCATATAGAACATAGCATATAAGAATATTAATAAGGTAAATTATTAATATCACAAAGACACATAGCATTTAAAATGATAATTCAGAATTTTTTTTTCCATAAGATAATTCTCAAGATTAATGTTCCAAAATCACTATTTTAATTGTTATTTAATGTGTAACTCAAAATAATTCATGATGAAGGGATATAGTTCATGGGTTTGGCTCTTATTTTCATGTTATGTCTAGGTTGTTTAACTCAAAGTAATATTTCGACATCGTCTACTAAGTATGATTTAAAACTAAAAATAATTGAACTCCAATAAAATAAGTAATGTTAGTGGCTTGGTACAAATATATTCATTAATAAATTAATTAGTTAATAATGATGTTAGTTCTTACATACTTCCAATATTAGGACAGGTGTTTTACCAATAAGTTAAATGGGGTGAAGGGAAAGAGATTAACCGAACCCTAATTTGGTTATTTTTATTATTTTTGAATATTTTTCTAATAGAAAAATATCTGAGAAGATTCCATTGCCCTTTCCGCTGAAACAGTTATACTTATTTTAAATTGGCTCAAACCACCTATTTTGTTCTCTTACGATCAAAATCCCGATTTCGGTACTATTTTACGATTTTAACGATTTTAATCCCGATTTTAAACGATTTTAAGGTCCACCGATTTTATAGTAAAATCAAGATCGGAATCACTAAGTAAAATCCTAAAATCCTACGATTTTACGATCAAAATCCCGAATTTGACTGCATTGGCGATGGGTGCACGATTAGTGGGCCAAATAACAGTTTGGGCCCGTTCAAATGAAAACATATTTTTACTTTCGTGCTCAACAGACCGACCGCACTGACATCTTCTAATTTTACCCCTAAAAAATTGTTCTGTGCGCATCAAATTTGAAATGGAATCCCTCTTTTCTCATTTCACATTTCACATTTATATGATGTGTAGATTGTGATGAGTGTAGATGTAGACCTGTCATTGTCCTACAAATTCATTAACACGCCAAAAAGTGGTGAAATGAGCCACCCTATTAAACACAATCTTGTATAATGATCATTGGATCCAATCATGCCAGATTATGAAGAAGTTTAAAATGTAGCGGTTATCCCGACTAAAACATTAAAAGAACCAGTCTCATATAGTTTGCACAAAGATATAATTTCTCCATAGTAATTCTGAAAAATAATATTAATTTAAGAAGTCGATATTGCTTCTACATGTTTAATATTGCAATTCGATATGCAATATTCGAACCAGTGATATTTGGGCTGCAATTTTAGGGTTATTGTATATTTATAAAATAGATAGAAATTTAAATTAAGTATTAAACTACAACTAAAATAATCTAAGTATTAAAACACCAAATAAGTACTTACGGGAGATTCAGTGGCAAACTAATCGTTAAAAAGTCATATAATTTTCATAATTTAGGTTCGTGTATGTTTGAATTTAAATAGATACAACAAATATACTTAGTGTGATTGGTTATGATCCTTGCTTGCCTTTAAAGAGACCAAGGTTCAAATCCCAGTGCATGCCTTTTTTATGAATAAATAAATAAGAAAATAAGCAATTGTGAAGACCAAAATGTCCTTCCTATAATCACTCTCGTTGCAGGAAATTTGAAATGGAGCAACGGTTTTCATCATTCGGCTTTTATTTATTATCTAGACTCATATATGACCATTTTTATTGAAAACACACGTCTGTTAGCTATCCTAAAGGTCGTACAATCCATTTTTTTTAGTTTAATCTCCCATAATCATATTGAGTTTAGAAAACCTCACACAGATCCGGCGTTTTCTCAAATCTGCATAAATAAAGAAGAGAAGTATCATATCTGTCTCAGATCGAAATAAACAAAAACAAAAAAAATACTCAACTGTCGTCGCTGGAGATCCTTGCCTATGACGACTCTTCCTCCCCCCTGTCATGCGTTGTTTCCTCTACCCCTCGTCGCCCCAATCCAAAACCAAAAAAAAAAAAAAACATCAGAACCTCAAATCAACAAAAAAAACCCAGAAATCGGAACATGCAACTCGTGAAACTTGACTAGGATTCACTCATCATCGCTGAGGGATTTGTCCTCCGTCTCCGCCGTGCTTTCTTCTCGGTCATCGTCGTCTGTCGGCGTTGGTGATTTATTTCTCTTCTTTCTGTCAATCCAGATCCAAACCCCATAAAAAAACACAAATTAAAATCGGTTAGAACCCAAAAACTCCTCAAAATCAACAAGTAAATTGAAAGAAAATAACATGCAAGCAAAAACTTCACCTGGATCTACATCTCTATAGTCGATTGCAGTGGATCAGGCCATCTTTTCTCGCCATCGTCGTTGTTGCGGCCATGGGACTTGAAATTCGTATCAGGATTTCGATTAGAAAGCGAAATAGGATTTGGAGTTCACGTGGGTTTGGGATGAGAAAGAACACGAGGAGAAGAAGAGGATGGCGGCGGCATGAGATGGGTTTAGGTTTTCGTTCTCTGGAACAGAGGTGAGAAACACAAGGATGGGGGAAAGAGAGAGGAGAGAGGGGAGAAGAGAGATGGCGGTGATGAAAAAACCAGAGGGGTCTCTGGTTCGGAGAAGCAGAGAACGAGAGAGGAGAGATGAGAGGGCGGTCGGCTGCTAGGTTAGAATAGAATAGGGTTTCGTTTTCGTCTTAAGAGAAGATTATATACTTAACGTTGTAAAATGACAAAAATCCCCCTAGGGTTCCTAGCAATTTACTTGGCCCTGCCATCATCCTTTTGCAAAAATACAAAACTATCCCTTTTATCTATCACAGAACAAGGGGATTCCTAGCAATTTACTTGGCCCTGCCATCATCCTTTTGCAAAAATACAAAACTATCCCTTTTATCTATTAACCAAAATTGTTGTTATCGAGTTTCGAACTTCAATTGGTGATGACTGCACACAAATTGTAATCGACAAGCAGACCAATTGATCTACTGGCTCATTATGCATAAATTAATCATTCCATTTCATTTTATCATTTAATATCCTTAATAAGAAATTTTGAATGAGGATTAAGTTAATCCTGTTTCTTTTCTAATACATCAAATATCTACCTAACAACTAAAATTATTATGTTTCTCTTAACAACCTCGTAATAACCTATTCAAATTTTATTAAACAAAATCCTTAATACGAGAATCACGATTAGTGGAACGTGGTCACAATTAAATTATCAAAGCTATAACGAACTACGTAGACTTTGATCCCGTGCTACGGGTACTTAGGCAACCAATAAGGTTCGAGTACAACTAACTAATCAATTTTATCTTCAATTTTTAGGTCAGTGGGCGTATAATCAAATTATTGTTGAAGGAAGCTCGTAAATGGCTCTCCTCAAGAAATTAACTAGCTCTGATTAAGCAATATAACGGACCAGAAAGATTGATTTGGAAAGTTTCTCAATACCTCTGGTCGAGGAATCAAATCAGTCTACCTTACCTTCTCTGCTCACAAGCCAGAAATGGAAATTCCACCAAAGAGACGTTGGGAAGCAAGAGTATAAGAAGATACAGAGTTGAAGTTGATAAACACCTTTTTTAGAATTCAAAAAGCAGTAGAGCAAGATTGGCTATAGTCTTTTTGTGAAAAAGAGAGCATATCAGTGTGATTGCTTTAGATAGCTAGGAGGGTTGAACTTTCTGTGGTGATAGAAAGTACAGCCTAGCTAGGATTGGCTCGAGTACCAGCTTCAGGCTGAGAGTTCTTGTCTCATATCTGTAACTAAGAACTTCAAAGAAGAAGACTATTAGTGATAAGTTGAAGATCTCAAGAAGAGATCCTTCAACCGTGGATTAGTCAGCGTAGGGATCCTTATTCTCCCTGCGCTGGATACCACGTAAAAACCGACTGTGTTCATTTGACTTTTGCTTTTGTTTTCGTTTCTAACTTTGTTTTGCAGAGTCAATTGATAAGCTCGGAACAAGGGAGTTTTTGTCAGAAACAGAGTCGAGGAAGAAGAAAAAGTGAAATTGCATTGGGTTCGGAATTTTCATTCAAGGGCTTAATTCGCATCGGGTGTTTGGATTTTCTCTGTGGGCTGGGTTTAAACATACCTCAAACAGGCCCAATTGTCTTTTTAATTGTCCATTTCATATCAAACATAACTTCTGCATTTTACTCATTTTTACACCTGAATCGTTCCTCTCAATTGAAAGCAATTTTCTAGGGTTTCCTGTTTCCAGGAAGAGAGGAAGGAGAGGAATCTCATTCAGGTCTCGCTCTCGATCTCCACCTACACGTGGTATCAGAGTCTGGTTCCGAAATCAAGGCTTGAAATCCTTCGGAGAAGATGGGTTCGAGTTCTGCGGCTGGATTGGGGATCTACATGGCTGATAGTTTCTCTCAAACACGACCGCCTCGATTAGAAGGAGTACACTACGTTTACTGGAGAAATAGAATGGAGTTATTCATCTGCTCCACCGATCCAGACCTATGGAATATTGTATGGATGGGCCCTTAGAAGTCGAGGAAGCTCGAGGGAAATGGACAGAAGATGACAAGAAAAATTTCCAGCTAAACTCAAAGGCGACTAACCTAATGTATTGTGCATTAGGACCTGAAGAATATCATAGAGTCACAGGATGCAAGACAGCCAAAGAAATCTAGGACAAGCTGCAGATCACCCATGAAGGTACCTCTGATTTCAAGATTTCCAGAATCAACAGCCTCAAACAAGACTTTGAATCTTTCATCATGAAGCCAGAGGAATCGATCTAAGAAATGAATGATCAATTCACTACAATCGTCAACAGTCTGAGAAACCTGGAAGTTGAATATCCAAGTGCTGATCTCGTACGAAATGTACTCTGGGCATTGCCAAAGCGATGGACTCCGAAAGTCACAACTATTAAGGAGTCAAAAGATCTGACTAGGCTTAGCTTAGATGAGCTGATTGGATCTTTGATAACTCATGAACATGGTCCATGAAACCGTACCAGAGATCGTACCGGAAAATTCAGCGGTAGGGTATTTTATGACAAAACCGTCGTTCAACCGTAGTTCAACCGTTAGTACCGTTAAATACCGCCTATTGGTTTAACCTCCAATACTGGTATTTTGTGGTTGAACCGCCGGTACGGTACGGTTTCATGGACTATGCTCATGAGGAGAAATTAAAGAGAGAAGAAGTTGATGAGCCCAGAAAGGAGAAACGGAGTATAGCATTCAAGGCTTATTGGGCCATCCATCCCCGATTCCAGCCCACGTCAATAGTGCAGCCTTGGTCCACGTTAGACATGCAGGCCATGTTGCTGTTAGGAACGTGGAGAGTACTACTCCTAATACTCCTTGTGTATGGAATCATAATTGTACCCTAGATGTTACTGATGATGGGTATAAATATGTAACTGCGGCTGTAAGCCGTAATCGATCAATAACATAAGATCATATTCTCGTGGATGTAAGCCTCACACACTGTGAGGAAGAACAACGTAAAATCGACGTCTCTATTTCGTACTGTTTCGTACTATTTACCATGGTATCAGAGCTGTGAAAAGCTCCAGCTTCGTGTTTCTTGCCCGCCATGAGTCTCGACGGCGAAGATTCCAAAGGGACACCGTCCGGCGGCGCTTCTGTCAAAATCGAAGATCCTCTTCCTTCTACTTTCTTTCTCCTTCGGATGGCCCTGGCAATCTCCTGGTCGGTGATGTGTTGACGGCCTCCAATTACGGCGAATGGGTCCTCGATATGAAGGATCCCCTTATCGCCAAGAACAAATTTTGCTTCGTTGATGGTACCGTTCCCAAGCCGTCTGCTGCGTTGGAAAGGGCTGCTTGGATCCGCTGTGATGCGATGGTGAAAGGCTGGTTAAAAACTTCTATGGACAAAGAGATCTGTAGCAGCATCCGCTTCGCCGAGCACGCTGCCGGGATTAGGGCTGACCTGCAGGAACGCTTCGGCAAGGGCAGTTCTTCGCGGGCATATGAACTGCGCCGACTCATCAGTCTTCTCCAACAAGAGAAGCACACCGTCTCTGCTTTCTACACTCGTCTGCGTGGCTTTTGGGAAGAAATCTCCCAGATTGAGCCGCTCCCTATTTGCGAGTGTGGAAATTGTACCTGTGGACTCTCAAGAAAGGTACGTGAGCTGCAAGACACCACTCGCCTGTATGAATTTTTAATGGGGCTTGATGACACTTTTGGCGCCATCCGCTCCCAAATCCTTGACATGCGTCCCGTTCCAGTCCTGGGAGAAGCTTTTCATATGCTTCTCAATGAGGAACAGCAGCGCAGTGTTACTCAGAATCGGAAGGCTGCTCCTGAAGCCGCCGTCTTTGTTGCCAAGGGAGACTCGGACAAAAGCTCTCGTAGCGCGGGGGAGCAAAAGGATCGTGTCCGTTGCACGCACTGTCAACGCATTGGGCACACGCGTGATACTTGTTACAAGCTGGTTGGTTATCCTCCTCGCGATGACCAAGGAGAGAAGCCTCCCCGCCGCAAGCCTCGCAATGCCGCTGATGGCATTCTTGGCCGAGAGCCTAAGGCTTCCCAGGTGGACTCCGAATACAGGCCAGTCCCTGACTTCACGATGACCCAACTTGAGCAGCTCAAGTTGTTCTTCGCAGGTGGAGGGAAATCGGCAGATGACCCGGCAGCTCACATGGCAGGTACGGTTTCTTATGAATCTGAATGGTTGCTCGATTCTGGTTGCAACGAGCACATAACTATGGATGAATCATTATTCTCTCATAAAGAAATTCCAGCGCATAGCCAACCTGTGCGCATTCCTAATGGTGATAGCATTCCTGTGAAACATATTGGTTCAGTCAAACTGCAGAAAGGTTTCACTCTTGAGCGAGTCTTACATGTGCCTGAATTTCGATGTAACCTCATCTCGGTCAGCAGGTTGACTAAGGACAATCATGTCGCTTTGATTTTTCTTTAACAATTTTTGCGTACTTCAGGACTTACGCTCGAAGAACTTGATTAGGATGGGTGAACTCCGTGATGGGCTATATTACCTCCGCTTGTTTGGACATGGGTGGACGCGAGCGTGTGCTGTGGGGCGTGGTAGCTCAGTTTCTGCTGTTCTTTGGCATGCTCGTCTTGGGCATCCATCCCCGGAGAAAACTTTACATTTGAGTCGGTTATTGTCATTTAATGTTGATTCGAATCCTGGTCCGTGTCACTCCTGTTTGAGGGCCAAACAAACTCGAGAGCCTTTTTCTTCGAGCATGATTAAAACTTCACATCGTTTTGACCTTATTCACGTTGACATTTGGGGTGGTTATAAGGTTGCTTCGCTTAGTGGTGCTCATTATTTTCTCACCATTGTGGATGATTTTACTCGTGGTGTTTGGGTCTATTTATTGCGCTACAAATTCGATGTAGAGCGTTATCTACTCCAGTTTTGCAGCATGGTTCGGACCCAGTTTGGCTGCAAGGTTAAGCGCATTCAGGCTGACAATGGGGGTGAGTTTCAGACAACTGGGCTGCTCGATTACTATGCTCAGGAAGGCATCCTCCTTCAGACCTCGTGCACAGATACCCCCCAACAGAATGGGGTGGTGGAACGTAAGCATCGGCACATTCTCGACACCGCTCGCGCACTCCGATTTCAGGCCAGTCTGCCTATTCGGTTTTGGGGAGAATGCATTCTCACGGCGGTTTATTTAATAAATCGACTCCCCACCAAGGCCACTGGTAAGACTCCATTTGAACTCTTGTTTGACAGACCTGCTACTTATTCACATCTTCGTGTTTTTGGGTGCTTGGCTTATTACAAAGATACGCACTCACATTTGGATAAGTTTGGCGAAAGAGGTCGCACTGGGCTGTTTTTGGGCTATGCAGCTAGCCAGAAGGGGTATCGCATCTATGACTTGGTTTCCCGTCGTATGATTACCTCTCGTGATGTTAAATTTCAAGAAAGCATCTTTCCATTCCAAGATGGAACCCAGCACGCCCTCCACTGGATCCCTCATTCCATGCCTGCTCCTATTTCGGACGATGTGGATTCTTCTCCCATCGTGGATCCTGCATTTTCACTTCCTGGGACAGCAACACCTCTCCCCGAGTCGGCATCGCCTGGGCCTCCCTTCTCTCCCACTCCAGTTGGGCCGACCGAGCCTGCCGATGGCCTGGAGGCCAGCCCGTCCCCTCCTGGCCTGTTTGGGCCTCCCAGCCCAACTTCCCCAAGCTCTCCCAGCCCAACCGAGAGCTCCCCTCCTGGGCCGCTTGGGCCTACCCAGACCAGCCCGGTTCCAGCTGCCGTTCCCGTGGCGCCTTCTCCTCCTGCAGCCCCAGCTGTTCGACGTGGTGACCGTGTGCGCCATCGGCCCAAATACCTTGAGCATTATGACACAGCTTTTCCCTCCGATTCAAGACAGGGAAGCACCACTAATTCTGTTCGCTACCCTCTTGACGCTTATGTCAACTATGCTCATTTTACGCTAATTATCGTGCTTTTCTTGCAACTCAAACCCGCTTTAACGAGCCTCGCTTCTTCTATCAGGTCGTACGCGAGCAGGTTTGGCGCGAGGCTATGATTCGGGAGGTTCGTGCGTTGGAGGAAAATGGTACATGGACTCTTGTTTTCTTACCCCCCGGTAAATGTACCATCGATGCCAAGTGGGTCTTCAAGATCAAATACTACCCCGATGGGACTATTGAGTGCTTCAAGGCTCGATTAGTCGCAAAAGGGTATACCCAGATTGAAGGCCAGGACTTCCACGACACCTTTGCTCCCGTTGCTAAGCTGGTCACTATCCGTTACCTCATTGCTATTGCTGTTAGTCGTGGTTGGCATCTTCACCAGCTCGACGTTAATAATGCTTTCCTCCATGGTGACCTTAAAAGGAAATATATATGGAGATTCCCCCGGGTTTTCGCAAGCCTGGTGATACACGTGTTTGTCGCCTCCACAAGTCCTTGTATGGACTGCGCCAGGCCTCACGTCAGTGGTACCAAAAGTTCACCACAGCTCTTTGCGAGTTTGGTTTTCGTTCTTCTCCGGTAGACGCTGCTCTATTTATCTACCAGCGGGGGAGCACCTTTGTTGCTGCCTTGATCTATGTTGACGATGTTGTCCTAGCTGGCAACGACTTGCCTTTTATTGAGCGGGTGAAGCAGTTCCTTGATCGGAAGTTTAGCATCAAGGATCTTGGGATCCTCCGTTACTTCTTGGGCATTGAGGTTGCCCGCACCTCAGATGGTGTTGTTCTCAGTCAGCGCAAGTATGCTCTTGATATCCTAGAAGATGCAGGAGTCGAAGCATCTCGCCCCAGTCCGTTTCCTATTGAACAGAATCACCAGCTTACTCGCCCTAGTGATGACTTATTGGCCGATGCCTCCTCTTACCGTCGCCTCATCGGGCGACTCCTCTATTTGACGGTGACGAGACCAGACATCACCTACGCCGTCAACATCCTCAGTCGCTTCGTCCATGCTTCCAGTCCGATGCATTGGGATGCTGCTCACCAGGTTCTTCGTTATTTGAAGAGTTCTCCGGGTCAAGGGTTATTCTTTCCCCGGGCGAGTGATCTGCGTCTCACCGCTTACTCAGATGCTGATTGGGGTGGCTGTCAGAGCTCTCGACGCTCGACCACGGGTTTCTTCATCAATTTGGGCGGCGCACCAAGAAACAGAATGTGGTTGCTCGCTCTTCCGCTGAAGCTGAATACCGTGTCATGGCTACCACGATTAGTGAAATTATTTGGCTTCGCTGGTTACTTAAGGAACTTGGCGTTTCTCAGGCTGCGCCTACACCTGTGTTCCGTGACAATCAAGCGGCTCTGCATATTTCTCATAATCCTATCTTCCATGAGCGCACCAAGCATGTGGAGATGGACTGCTACTTTGTTCGCGAACGTGTGCAGACTGGTGATGTCCTTCCTGTCAAAATTCACACGGATCGTCAACTCGCTGATATGTTCACTAAGGGTCTCAGTTCTGACCGCTTCCACATCCTTCTCTCCAAACTGTGCATTCGTGACCTTCATGCGTCAGTTTGCGGAGGAGTATTGGGCCATCCATCCTCGGTTCCAGCCCACGAGGAGAAGGACACAGCCCACGTCAATAGTGCAGCCTTGGTCCACGTTAGACATGCAGGCCATGTTGCTGTTAGGAACGTGGAGAGTACTACTCCTAATACTCCTTGTGTATGGAATCATAATTGTACCCTAGATGCTACTGATGATGGGTATAAATATGTAACTGCGGCTGTAAGCCGTAATCGATCAATAACATAAGATCATATTCCCGTGGATGTAAGCCTCACACACTGTGAGGAAGAACCACGTAAAATCGACGTCTCTATTTTGTACTGTTTCGTACTATTTATCAAGGCTACATCATATAATGAGGATCTAGAAAGCGTGGAAGACATGGAAGATGATGAATTGGCCCTGCTCAGCAAACATGTTGCAAGATTACTGAAGATGCGAAGAGATAAAAGGAAAAATGGTTCACCTAACAAATCAGAAGACAACAAAGACCAAAAGAAGAGGAATAGGTTTGGATACAGAAGTAGAAGAGAAGGAAGCAGTGAGAAAGTTCAAGTTCAATCAAGCTGCTACAAGTGTGGAAAAACTGGACACTTGAAAGCAGACTGCCCATTTACTAAGAAGGCATATATTGCAACTTGGAGTTGCAGTGAAAAAGAAGAAGTATGTCGGCAAGAAGCTTACATGGGAATTGGTGAAGAATCTGAGGATGAAGCAACCACTCAGGTAAGATCCTATTACACTGACTCATTTAGTGAAGATGATATAATGCTAGGAACTATACAAGATATTCAAAAAGAATTATCCAATGTGAAACAAAAACACATTAAAATAAAACCTGAACTTGAAAATCTCCAGATAAGTTATGATTCTCTTAAAACAGAAAAACTGAATTTGGAAATCACTCTGGAAAATGTGCTAAATGATAATAAGAATCTCAGAGATGAGCTCACCATAACAGAGGATAAGTTGAAAGTTTTGGAGAAACACAAGTCTAGGAATTCAAATCCTTTGTACAAAACTTTTGATAGAAAACCTATTGAATGTTATTACTGTCATAAACTTGGCCACCATATAAGTAATTGCAGAAAACGTATTGCTAGGGAAGTTAGACTCAAGAAACTGGTAGAAAATGATGTTCAGAGTACAAAATGTGCTCGTAACAATAAAATAAAGAAGGAACCCAAATTGGTTTGGGTGGCCAAAATCAAATAATTCATCTCTTTCATGCAGACCTGTCTCCAAGTGAGCATGGCAGGCAGTGTTTGGATTCTTGACAGTGGGTGCTCACATCATATGACTGGTGACAAAAAGTTATTCACTGAACTCACCCTAGGGAAGAAAGGTAACGTTTATTTTGGTGATAATTTTAGTACAGAAATTCTAGGTAAAGGGAAAATAGGAACCTCACCTTCTATTAATAATGTCATGCTGGTAAAAGACTTAAAACATAACCTATTATCTATAAGTCAGTTGTGCAAAAATGAAAATCGAGTTATTTTTGAACCAAATGGGTGTATAGTAGAAAACATTCTCACTAAGAAGGTTTTACTTACTGGAAAACCTAGGGGTAAACTCTTCATTATAGATCTAAATGACAAAAAGAACTTTTTTGAATCATGTCTTATGTTAGTAGACAAAGATGAACAACTGGAATGGCATCGGAGACTAGGACACATAAGTGTGGGAATTTTGTCAAAACTGGTTAGCTTAGAACTTGTAAAAGGGATCCCTAGGATTCATAGTAACAAAAAGTTTTTCTGTGTCTCCTGTGCCAAAGGAAAACATACTCGAACTTCCTTCAAAACTAAACAAGTGTTATCCACAAGCAAACCCCTTGAGCTGTTACACCTAGATCTGTTCGGACCCAGTAATATCATGAGTCTAGGAGGTAAGTATTATGCCTTTGTCATAGTTGATGACTACTCTAGGTTCACCTGGGTTCTTTTTCTGTCTAGTAAAGACGAGGCTTTGCTGAAGTTTAAAACCTTTGTCAAACAAGTTGAAAATGAAAAACAGTCCAAGATTGTAAACATTCGAAGTGATCATGGTGGCGAATTTGAGTCTGATAAATTTGAGGAATTCTGTAATGAAAATGGTATTCTTCACAATTTCTCAGCTCCTAGGACACCACAACAGAATGGTGTGGTTGAAAGAAAGAATAGGACCCTAATTGAGATTGGTAGAACTATGCTCAATGATTATGGAGTTGCTAAGAAGTTCTGGGCAGAAGCCATTAACACAGCCTGTTATGTAATCAATAGAGCTTTAATTCGTTCAAAATTGAACAAAACCCCTTATGAACTTTGGAAGAACAGAAAACCAAATCTGGGATACTTTCACCCTTTTGGGTGCAAATGCTTTATCCTAAATACCAAAGATAACTTGGGAAAGTTTGACTCTAAGTCTGATGAATCTATCTTCCTTGGGTATTCATCAAACAATAGGGCATTCAGAGTATACAATAAAAGGACCCTCAAGGTAGAGGAGTCCATTAATGTTATTTTTGATGAGTCTGTGAGTAAGATTGCAGATGTTATAGAGGATGATGATGACTTTGGACTTGGAGGGAAACATTTCAAAGAGACTTATCCTGTAGAGAAAGAATCAGCATCAACTGAGACAAACAGAAAGGAGGATGGATTGGAGGCTCCACCTCACATTCAAAGAAGACATCCTCCCTCTCTAATCATAGGTGACCCAAATCAAGGTATGGTCACTCGTTCCAAAGGCTACTCTGAACATACTGCATTTATCTCTAAAATTCTTCCAAAAAACATTCATGAAGCTCTAGAAGATGAATTTTGGACAACAGCTATGCAGGATGAAATGATCAATTTGAAAGAACTAGAGTCCGGGACCTAGTTCCCAAACCTGAAAACAGAACTATAATTGGAACAAAGTGGGTATATAAGAATAAAACTGATGAAATCGACATAATAATAAAAAACAAAGCGTCTTGTAGCTCAGCGATATAATCAAGAAGAAGGGATAGACTTCGATGAAACTTTTGCACCAGTTGCTAGATTAGAAGCCATAAGACTTCTTTGTGCTTATGCTGCAGCTAAAGATTTTAAGTTATATCAAAAGGACATAAAAAGTGCTTTCTTAAATGGTGATCTAAAGAAAGAGGTTTATGTATCTCAACCACCTGGCTTGAAAAGCATGAACATCCAGACTATGTTTACAAACTTAACAAGGCTCTTTATGGGCTTAAACAGGCTCCCAGAGCCTGGTATGACAAGTTGAGTCAGTTTCTGCTAGACGATGGATTTCATAGGGGAAGAGTCGACAAAACCTTGTTTATCAAAAACTCAAATGGTCATACTCTACTAGTTCAAGTTTATGTCGATGACATAATCTTTGGTTCCTCCTGTTCCAAGCTATGTCAGGATTTTGAAAATTGCATGAAAGGGGCTTTCAAAATGAGCTTAATGGGAGAACTCAATTTCTTTCTTGGTCTACAAGTCAAACAAACTGAATCAAGAACATTTATAAACCAAAGTAAATATCTCAATAACATGCTGAAACGGCTTAACCTTGGAAACCTCAAGTCTGCTCCTACACCTATGGGATCAACAACTAAACTCTCAAAGGATGAATCAGGTAAAAGCATAGATCAAAAGCTGTATAGAGGAATGATAGGGTCTTTGCTTTACTTAACAGCAAGTCGACCAGACATAATGTACAGTGTGTGTGTGTGTGTCTGTGCTCGTTTTCAAAGTCTGCCTAAAGAAAGTCACTTATGTGCAGTCAAACGAATTTTTTGTTACTTAGCTGGGACTCCAGACTTAGGCTTATGATACTCTAGACACTCGAGTTTAGATCTGATTAGCTACTCAGATGCAGACTATGCTGGGTGCTTAGTAGATCGAAAAAGCACTTCTGGTGCTTGCCATTTTCTTGGTTCTTCTCTCGTTTCTTGGTTCACCAAAAAACAGAATTCAGTGGCACTATCCACTGCTGAAGCGGAGTACGTTGCAGCTGGATTCTGCTGCACTCAAGTACTCTGGCTGAAATATCAGTTGATTGACTTTGGGGTCTCAATAGGGTCTCTTCCAATTCTATGTGATAACACTAGCACTATTAATATGTTAAAAAATCCAGTTCAACACTCTCGAACAAAACATATTGAAGTTAGGTATCATTTTATTCAAGATCTGGTTCAAGATGAAAAGATTCATCTCGATTTTATAGGAACTGACCGCCAGTGGGCTGATATCTTTACTAAACCACTATCTACTGATCAATTCCTTCTCATTAGGCGAGAATTAGGATTATTATCAATCCAGGATCTGCATAATTTTAGTGAATCAGTCCCTGCTTCTCTTAATTGATACTTCCTTCCTTTTATCTGTACATCACAACGATTCTTTATGTCATAAATACTTACCTTATCATTTCTCTTTTGACCTATAAATCTAGGGTTCATCACCTTCTCCTCTCACTCACCCTCAAAACATTGCTCAACTCCTCCCAAAATTTCTCAATCATGGTGCTTAACAACGCTCAGCTTCACCCTGCTGTTACCTTTTCCATCAAGGTATTCAGGAAGGACAAGGAGTTCTCTAGATATGTACGACGTTTCCGAGATCGTGCTATCTATCCCTCCTTCACCATTCTGCCTTCTTCCTTCTCGAAATATGATATGGATATCTCTGCCTTAGTTCGGAATCTTGGCTAGGAATCCCTGTTTGAGGATCAGCGATTCACATACTGTCCAGAAGCTGTGAGATTGTTTTATGTGAATCTCAAATGAGGATCTGACCCTGATCTTTACTCCTTCAAAACGACTGTTGGCAACTTTGAGATCACAGTCACTACAGATCTGCTGGCCAGTGAACTAGGGTTGCCACATGATGGACTCAGGGTAGGTGATGATGGATAGTTTCGTGACTATGATTTCGATTAATGTCACGTTCTGGATGATCTTGCTCATGACATTGGTATTTATTTCCCAAATCTGCACTCTGCTAGACGCCTACCTCATGATTTGCGGGTTCTGCACTTCTTCATCACTAGGATTCTTCTTCCTAGATCCCTCTCGAGTGCAACTTTGCTTCACACCTCCGATCTCTGGACCCTTCATCATGCCAGGTCCGGACAGGGTATCAGTTATGCCCCACTAGTCTTCTGTCACCTTGTCCAGTATGGGGATGAAAACAATGATGGGTGGTTGCCTCTGGCACCTCTTATCACTCAGCTGCTACGCAAACTGGGCATCGATCTTCGCGATAAGGTCACTCTCTGCAATGTTCATGATGATCTGAAGGCTCAACATGTCCTTTCTCACTTGGATGCCGGTGTTGGTCCCCGCAAGCCTTTCATTGGCTCAGGGGGAGAAGCTGCTACTTTAATCAAAGCGTTGGTGTCTGCTGCAGAAGTCGTAATAGATCGAGAGCTTACTGGCTATTCAAATGAGTTGAAAGGGAAACGCAAGATACCCTTGTCTTCTCTAGCTTCCCTATCCACCAGGCTGAAATTACTCAAGGATGGAGGTTGTGCCAGCACTTCCAGAATCAGAGAAGAGGATGAAGTTGTTGAAGAGCCTAAAGACAATGCTGACATTTCTGATTACGACTCCCCTCCTCACTATCCTTTCTAGAAGTATTCTGAGTCTACTTAGGATGTTGTCTAGAATCTAGGTTGATGTTACCTAGAGCAAAAAGCAGCTCTAGCTGCCCCCTTTATTGTCTTTAAATTTTCTTAATGAATAAAGTGGCATCTTGAATGGGAATTAAATCATGTTTATAGGACAGGCTGCACCAATCTGTTTGCTGAGTGTGTGCAGGTAGAAAGCAGCAGTAACAGAGCCATTGACAAGCTTAGGGGGAGCATGTTGAAGGAAGCTCATAAATGGCTCTGCTCAAGCAATTAACTAGCTCTGATTAAGCAATATAATGGACCAGAAAGATTGATTTGGAAAATTTCTCAATACCTCTCGTCGAGGAATCAAATCAGTCTACCTTACCTTCTCTGCTCACAAGCACAAAATGGAAATTCCACCCAAGAGACGTTGGGAAGCAAGAGTATAAGAAGATACAGAGTTGAAGTTGATCAACACCTTTTTCAGAATTCAAAAAGCAGTAGAGCAAGATTGGCTAGAGTCTTTTTGTGAGAAAGAGAGCATATCGGTGTGATTGCTTTAGATAGCTAGGAGGGTTGAACTTTCTGTGGTGATAGAAAGTACAGCCTAGCTAGGATTGGCTCCAGTACCAGCTTCAGGCTGAGAGTTCTTGTCTCATATCTGTAACTAAGAACTTCAAAGAAGAAGACTATTAGCTAGTGATAAGTTGAAGATCTGAAGAAGAGATCCTGCAACCGTGGATTAGTCAGCGTAGGGATCCTTATTCGCCCTGCGCTGGATACCACGTAAAAACCGACTGTGTTCATTTGACTTTTGCTTTTGTTTTTCGTTTCTAACTTTGTTTTGCAGAGTCAATTGATAAGCTCATAACAGGAGAGTTTTCGTCAGAAACAGAGTCGAGGAAGAAGAAGAAGTGAAATTGCATTGGGTTTGGAATTTTCATTCAAGGGCTTAATTCCCATAGGGTGTTTGGATTTTCTCTGTGGGCTGGGTTTAAACATACCTCAAACAGGACCAATTGTCTTTTTAATAGTCCATTTCAGATCAAACATACCTTCTGCATTTTACTCATTTTTACACCTGAATCGTTCCTCTCAACTGAAAGCAATTTTCTAGGGTTTCCTATTTCCAGGAAGAGAGGAAGGAGAGGAATCTCATCCAGGTCTCGCGCTCGACCTCCACCTACAATTACAACTAATACGATTTAAATTCTTTAGTGGTCCAGTAAGGCTCTAAAAATACCTAAAATACCTAATTATAAATTAATACGTCAATGGACGTTTAGTTAAATTATAACTAATGAAATAGCAATTATAGTAATGGTCCATTGGGATTTTAAAAAATACATAATTACTATACGATTCCTCTGGAAATCAAAGTTACAAAGTAGCCATGCATTAATAAAGATTCGAGTAGTCATTTATATATAAAAACATACATGTTTTTCATAACATGGTGTGTAAAACGTTGTGAAGTGATTACAGACCATTAGCCCTCAAAGGAGTTGGTTGAGCAAGTTTAGTAGACTGGATAATACATCATGAAGTAGAGAAGGGATTAAGAAGGAGATACATATATTATATTGGTGCGTAAATGATGCAGACAGGCGAGGTATATATGTAAACAGACCAGGTTACTCCATGCTGGGATAGAGGTGAGGGAGCAGGCGTGGCAGAATCTGAACTTGCAAAGGAGTAGCCTTTTGCAGAGCAAGGGTATAGTGCTCCGTCATGTCGACATGGCCATCATCGCCTGGCACAGTGAGAAGAAAGCCTTGAAGCAGCGTGGCGAGAGTAAGGTGTATCACTTGGTTGGCCATCGGAACCCCTGGGCAAGCCCTTCTCCCTTTCCCAAAAGGTGCGTACTCAAAGTTTTTGTTCCCAATCAGGTATTCTGGTTTAAGCTGCAGCTTGTGTTGCTGGTCCTTTTGTGCAGCTCCGGCCGAGACAAGGAATCTCTCTGGCAAGAACTCCAGCTTCGGTGGCAATTCTCAATCCGATCCACCAATCCATTAAAACTATCCAACTAATTCAATCCATTTGATCCAAATGAAAAAGTACGATTCAGTATCTATATTTTTATATTTTACATTTTGATACCTAAAATTTATTTTTATACGAAAAATATCATTGGAAATTACGTTTTGGTATCTGAAATTTTTCATCATGAAATTTTAGTACCTAAAAACTTTTCAAAATTTACACATTGGTCCAAGATTGAGGATGTCATTTAGATTCATGGATAATCCACCAATCCATTTGATCCAATCTATGAATCCAATCTATTTGCCACCTCCATTTAGTAGTAGTATTTCAGATAACTAGAAAAAAGAGTTGTAATGTGTGTATGTATGTGTAATTTTTACCATAATGGTGCCATTGATGGCTTTCTCGCGGGGAATATGGCCAAACACCTCATCGTAGTAATCCCCTTTGATAGAGGATAACAGAACGTGGATGACATCCTGATGGCGATTATCAGCAGCAGCAGCAGAAACCGCCTCGTGTTGGGATATCCAATTTGACAAGATGGGCTCGAAATCGGCAGCAACGCGTCGCATAGCCTTCACGCTCCCAGCCAACCCACGGGTCCAGCTCAGGAGTGGGATGACGTCCGAGATCACAGGCAAGCCGGCCAACTTCATGAACTCTTTGATCAGCCGTCCGATCCGTTTGGTCTCCGCCTCCTCATTGATGTCCTCCTGGTCACTACTGTTGTCGTCGTCGAACACGTGCGATTTCCTGCCTGCCATTATTCTCGTTGTCACGTTCAGCGTCAGACTTTCAAACACGGCATTCATGGCCACAACCGTGCCTGCTTGGTCGTCGTCGTCGTCGTTGCCTTTGCGGATGACGGAACAGAGGTGGCTCACCAAGGAATCAACCTCCGACTGCCGGACATGCTCTGTGGCTCGGAGGCCGTCGTGGGAGACGAGATGAGTCACCGCGAGCTTTCGAATGGTTCGCCAGTAGGCTCCGTACGGTGAGACCCCGAACCCTGCGTTGTCGAAGAGGAGGAACTTGCCGGTGCTTGTTCTTGGTCGGGAGGAGAGAGCCCTGTCGTGGGTGGTGAAGCATTCCTTCACCACCTTTGGATCGCTCACCATTCACCACCTTTGGATCGCTCACCACAAGCACCCGCTGCATCCCCAGCCATACCGTCAACACGGCGCCGTATTTGTCTGCCATGGCCGCCAACGCAGGTGCAACTAACAGAAGGAAAATTCATTTCCAACGGTCAGAATTCTCTACGACAACGTTTCGACACGAGACAAGGAGCTTAAGTGGAACGCCGCCGTTTCAGTGCTGCTGAAGGAGAAGCCATCTCCTCGGAACGTCACCGTTTCTTCTTTCCCTTTCAGTCGTTGTTTACTTTTGCCACAAGGCTGTCTTGTTTCCTTTCCAAGCTTCAAAACAAACAGCAAACTTGCTTGTCTTCTTCCTGTAATGCTCTGCCTATAAAGGCCAGAGATTGTAATGAAATGCTCAAGTTTTAGGGTTCAATCTCTTGTACCACTTCGTTGTTATGGTATCAGAGCCCGGGATAGAACCCTAGCCGCCGCCCTTCTTCTTTTCAATGGCGGACAACCAAGCCGCTCAACAACAACAGGCAGAGCAACAAAATGTGCCTGCCCCCATTCCTCTTGACCCTCTCTCAGACCCTTTCTTTCTCCATGGCTCCGAGCAGCCTGGATCTCTTCTTGTCGCTGAAACCCTTACTGCCACAAACTATAATGACTGGAGTAGGGCGATGCTCAATGCACTTGCTGCTAAAAAAAAAGTTGGCTTCATCAATGGTACTATTCCACAGCCAGAGGCTACAGATCCACGCCATGGCGCCTGGATTCGTAACAATGTCATGGTGCTTTCTTGGATACAACAAGCTTCTTCCTCAGAGATCCGCAAAACCATTCTCTCAAGTAAAACAGCAGCTGAAGCATGGTCTAGTCTACAAACAAGGTATGGATCTGGTGATTTGATTCGGATTGCTGAACTGGAAGAAGCCCTTTCTACTCTGCATCAAGGTAATCGTACCATTACTGAGTACTATGGCTATGTCATCACTCTTCGTGATGAGTTAGAGAACTACCAACCCCTTTTGCCATGTACTTGCACCCCCACTAGTCACCTTGACTGTGCTGCCATGACTCGTGTCCTGCAATATCATGAAACCAGTTATGTGATTAAGTTCTTGCGTGGGTTAAATGACAATTATGCTACTGTTAGAGCTCAAGTACTATTTGGAGAAGAACTACCTACAATCAACAGGGTCTTTCAACGCATGTTACAGCATGAAAGGCAGATCTATGGTACACAAACTGGTAAAATGGTTGCATCCACACAGACAGAATCCACTGCTCTTGGTTTTCAAGGAGGAAACAGAAGGGCTTCTACCAACAGCAAACCACCATACTGCACCTTTTGTAGAAGAGAGGGACACACTGAGGACATCTGTTTTCAGAAGCATGGATGGCCACCTGGCATGTCCAGACCTCAAGCCTCCACATCTGGAACTGTTATTATCTGCAACCATTGCAAAAAAAAGAGGTCACTCAGAAGACAAATGCTTTCAGAAGCATGGTTATCCAGCTAATTTTGTCCCTAGGTCCTCATCAACTGCTCCTCCCAGACCAAGACCAACAGCTGCTCTTCTCAGCACTCCATCAAGCAATGATGAAGTAAAGCTCACTAGGTCAGATTATGACAAACTTATGAGCTTAATGTCTTCCACAAAGACACAACCCTCTTTCTCTGCTGCTGCATATGTGACTACACCAGGTACAACTTCTTCTCCAAATCCACCAACCCCCATATTGAATGCTTTTTCTACATACCCTCCCAAATGGATTGTTGACACAGGAGCCTCTGATCACATTGTGTGCTCCTTAGCTTACCTCCATGACCCTCAACCATTACACAATATTTTCATCACTCTTCCCACTGGTGAACAAATTCAAGCTACACATTCAGGAACTGCCATCTGCAGTGATGACTTGCACTTACATGATGCCTTGTTTGTTCCAAACTTCACCTTCAACCTTATCTCTGTGAGCAGATTAACTTCTAAGAACTCATTGTGTTTAACCTTTCACTCCACCACTTGTCTTATACAGGATCTGAAGCAGACGAGAGTGATTGGTTCTGCTAAACTCTGCAATGGCCTTTATTACCTTGAAGCTTCCCTTTTTCCTAAGTTGATCTCAGCTGCCTCCACCTCCACCTTTGACCTATGGCATTTTCGATTAGGGCATGTCTCCCATTCCAAAATTCCCATACTCAATCAATTTTGTACCTCCATTGCTACTCTAAGAGATCAACCTTGTGATGTCTGTCATTTTGCTAAGCAAAAACGTCTCCCTTTCCCTACCAGTCAGTCTGTAACTTCTTTCCCTTTTGAACTTCTTCATGTAGACATCTGGGGTCCCAACTCTGTCCCAACTTATGATGGATACAAATACTTCTTAACTGTTGTTGATGATTACACTCGAATGACATGGATCATTCTTTTGCAACTTAAATCAGAGGCAAGACCTAAACTTATTGCCTTCTGCAATCAGATGGAAAGGCAATTCCAATCAAAAATCAAAATCATAAGAAGTGACCAGGGAAAGGAATTCCAAATGGAAGATTTCTTTCACAAAACAGGAATTGTTCATGAAATGTCCTATGTCCAAACACCACAGCAAAATAGTAAAGTAGAAAGGAAGCATCAGCACATACTTGCTGTTGCTAGAGCCCTTCAGTTCCAAGCATCCCTTCCTCCTGCTTTCTGGGGTGACTGTGTCAAACACTCAGTCTACCTAATTAATCGTGTTCCAACTCCCATTCTCTCAAACCAAACTCCCTTTCAAAAGCTTCACAACAAACAGCCAGACTTAACCGATCTAAAGGTTTTTGGCTGCCTGTGTTATGCCACTACACTAGCCAGCCACAGAACCAAATTTCAACCCAGGGCAAGAAAAGCTATCTTCATTGGTTATGCCCCTGGGATTAAAGGTTACAAACTGTATGACATCACCTCCCATGAGGTTTTCTTGTCTAGAGAAGTGATTTTCTATGAGTCATATTTCCCATACAAAAATTCCTCCCCTGATCATGATTCTAGTCCTCATCCAGATTTCCTCTTCCCAACCCCAAATCCAAACAACAGCATCATTCATGATCCCTCACCATCTTCTCGTTTATCACCTCCATCTCCTCCACCAGCTGCAGACTCTCCTACTGCTACACCCCATCCAGATAACACCCCTTCCCCACCTACCAGCCCACTGCCTTCTCCACCCACCTCTCCATTTGTTCCATCACCACCACCTTCCCCACCAATCCAACCAGTAAGACGTTCAGACAGACAATCCAAACCCCCTCCCCATCTTGTCCAACATTACCATTGTTATTTATCACAGGGTCCAAGCAGAACCAGTCACTCAAGTCTGCAACAGAACCAAGATTCAAGGTATTCTTTCCCTTCCTTCCTGTCATATGACAAACTTTCACCTGCTCACAAAAAATTTCTTCTCAACATTTCAAGTCACCATGAACCTCAATCTTACCAAGAGGCTTCACAACATGAGATCTGGAACAGTGCAATTGACACGCCAAAACACAACACCAAACTGCGACCAAGTGTAATCGCAGTCCGGGAATGCAGTAACAGGCAAGTTTAATTATCAACCCGGGGTCTAGATCTACTGCTTACTCCGTGATTCTCTATTATCTAGCAAACTAATTCGAGTGAGTGTTGTTTAAAGCAAAAGCAGTAAGAAAGCAGGAAATGGTTCGGTTTTCAAAAGCAGGTAAGAGTCACTCGGGATTGAGTCCCCCTAGCCCCTTAGTTAGGTTCAATTGCAATTCCCTGGGTTGATTTACTGTTGATTAGACTGCGGAAGATCCGACAGTAGCTTGGAATCTCTTAAGCTGACCAAGCCCTCTCAGTCTAACTACCCGGCAGACGACTAGTCTTCACCAGGATAGAAAGCTGAGGCTATGAACACAGAACTCCACTACTGGCGTTAAGAACACCAGTACAAAGCAGTAAACTGGCTAACTCTCGTATAGCCAATCTCCTACTATCGAATGAAGAAGCTCTAACAACCTAATCAGATTCTCTCTATCTCAGGTTGAAGCAGAAATTGAAACAAGCTGATCAGACCCAATTCAATTCATGAAACATGCATCATTCGATTAAAATCTAACAATAATATCATCCCAAGTCATTACAATCAAATCCCTAACACAAGGAACTAGGGTTCTTCATACCCAAGTGAGAGAAAGGTTCTACTCCATAGAGAGAGAAAGGAAAACAGAAATCAGAGTAGCCATACTCATAAAGATGAGGAAAATCTGCTCTGGGATGTCAATCTTCACTCCTAGGGACGCAATCTGGGCTTCAATGATGAGAAATCCACTCCAAATCAGCTCCTAGGGTTTGTTCTTCGCTCTTTCTCTCTCTAAAACTCTGTTTTTGCCCAGAAAATCGAATTCCCTCTCCTTGGCTCGAATCTGCCTTCAAAAACCCGACTCTGGGCGAATTACGGGCAGAATTACGGCCGTAATCACTTCCTGCCCGTAATTTGCACCAAAACGCGCGTTTCACTTAAGCTGGCAGAGGAGAAGTTACGGCCGTAATTTCCCAATTACTGCCAGTAATCTGGGAATTACGGCCGTAATTCCTGGGGGTCTTGCCCGTAATTTCACCACCGAGAAGAATTGCTGGGGGAATGCGCGGCCAATTAATTACGGGCATGCCCTGCTAAATTACGGCCGTAATTCTGCAAGGGCTGCCCGTAATTCACTCTGTGACACGCCAATTGACCTCCAAATGACCCGAAACTTGCGCCTTTGCTCCTCTTTACTTGCTAGGACCTGAAATACGACAAAACAACACAACCTAGCGTAAAATAGGCCAAGGAACAATCAATTCGAGCCAAAATGGACAGGAAATCAGAGTGAAAACACGTGCAAATACGATGCTATCAGCAATGCAGCTTGAAATTCAAGCTTTACTCAAAAACCATACCTGGGATGTGGTCAGTTTACCTAAAGGGGTGAAACCTATCAGCAACAAATGGATCTACAAGGATAAATTCCTCTCTGATGGTTCTTTGGAGAGACACAAGGCAAGACTTGTTGCCAAAGGCAACACTCAACAAGAGGGCATTGATTATCAGGACACTTTTGCTCCTGTAATCAAAATGACCACTGTCAGAACCTTTCTTGCAATTGCTGCCATGAGAAATTGGCATGTTCACCAACTAGATGTGAACAATGCATTTCTCCATGGAGATTTGCAAGAAGAGGTTTATATGACCCTACCAAAAGGGTATACTCCCCCTCCTGGTATTCCCAACCCAGTCTGCAAACTGAAAAAATCTTTATATGGCTTAAAACAAGCATCCAGACAATGGTTTTCCAAATTGACTGACAAATTGGGACAGGTTGGTTACACACAGAGTCAAGCAGACCATTCACTGTTTTTCAAGGTCACAGACACTAGCTATACTTGCATTCTGATCTATGTGGATGATCTAGTTCTGGGGGGCAATGATATTGATGAGATTCAATCATTAAAAGAGATTCTGCACAAGGAATTCAGCATCAAAGACATGGGAGATTTGAAATTCTTCCTTGGCATTGAAGTGGCTCGAAGCAAATCTGGAATTCACATCAGTCAAAGGAAATACACTCTGGAAATTTTAGAGGAAGCACATGTCTTGGATACAAAACCTGTGACTACACCTATGGACTACAAACTCCACCTCAGCAATGGACCAGATACAGCATTTGAAGACCCTGAACTCTACAGAACACTTGTAGGGAAGTTGATCTACCTCACTACAACACGCCCTGACATCAGTTTTGCCACACAGCAACTGAGTCAGTTCATGTCTTCACCAACAATTACCCACTACAAAGCTGTTCTTCGTGTTCTAAGGTACCTGAAGTCTGCACCTGCAACTGGTCTCTTCTTTCCCTCAACAGGCACATTTCAACTCAAGGCCTTTGCTGACTCCGATTGGGCAGCGTGTGTTGACACCAGAAGATCGACTACTGGTTTTTGCATCTATGTTGGTGACTCTTTAATCTCCTGGAAAAGTAAAAAGCAAAGAACAGTCTCCAGATCATCATGTGAGGCAGAATACAGGGCCCTCGCCCAAACGGCTTGTGAAATACAGTGGCTGCAATACCTTCTGGCCGATTTCCAAGCCTCTTCTTCAGCTCCAGCAACTCTGTATTGCGACAACCAGAGCGCCATTCACATTGCCAAAAACCCCACCTTCCACGAAAGAACCAAACACATCGAACTGGACTGCCACTTTGTTCGAAAGAAGACACAATCAGGGACTCTGAAGCTTCTTCATATCTCCTCAGCTCACCAATTGGCGGATTTGTTCACAAAACCCCTGTCTCCCGCTCCATTTCAGACACTGCTCTCCAAGCTTGGTGTGCGCAATCTTTGCCCACCAGCTTGCGGGGGGGTAACAGAAGGAAAATTCATTTCCAACGGTCAGAATTCTCTACGACAACGTTTCGACACGAGACAAGGAGCTTAAGTGGAACGCCGCCGTTTCAGTGCTGCTGAAGGAGAAGCCATCTCCTCGGAACGTCACCGTTTCTTCTTTCCCTTTCAGTCGTTGTTTACTTTTGCCACAAGGCTGTCTTGTTTCCTTTCCAAGCTTCAAAACAAACAGCAAACTTGCTTGTCTTCTTCCTGTAATGCTCTGCCTATAAAGGCCAGAGATTGTAATGAAATGCTCAAGTTTTAGGGTTCAATCTCTTGTACCACTTCGTTGTTAGCAACTGCCGGTTTGCTGCCCAGGGTCAGCAGATGGAGGTGGCCTATGATCGGCAATGCACCCGGCGGCTCGGGAGCGAAACGACGACGACGAGGTCCCTCACCATTCTCCTGAACACCGACGACTCTACTGTAGCAGCTGTGCAAGTAGGAAAGGAACGCTACCCAAAGTAGTGCGCCTGCTGCGAGTGCTACATAATATGAAGACGATATTATTTCCATATCTACGTACTCACTTCTTCCTTGTTTCACCTTCTTCTTTTTTCCCCCTTCTGTCCTTATGTTGCTCTCAAGGGATGATCGATGATAATTTGCTGATAGATAGTACTCGCGCGGTTTATATATATATACACACACGTACATGGAGTGCATGCATGCGTCCTTGCAAAATCGTAACATTTGGACTTTGAAGTGGTCAGGGGCGGAGACAGTGTCTTAGAAGGGTGTGCCGTGGCACACCCTTGGATCGGAGCTAGAACATCAAAAAATAGGGGTATTAGTTTATGCTATAGCTAGGATTTGAACGTGGAACCTTCTTACTATTAGCTTTGACATTTTCGACTAAACCACAATTACTTACATGATACACTAATACGTTTTATTGCATATATATAATTTACCGTTTATAAACTACGTGAAGAACACTCTTCGGAGTCGAATGAGTGATGATATCATGAATGATTTTTTGGTAGGATACATTGAGAGCGACATTCTTGATAGTCTGGATGATGAATGTATTTTACAGACTTTTCAAAATATGAGAACCCGTCGTGGGTCACTATAAAAAATTGATAGTCATTTACTCATTTTAATTTTTTTTAAATTGGCACCCCCTTACCCAAAATCCTGGCTACGCCACTGGAAGTGGTCGTGGTCATACTGCTCTATAATATTTGGTCGCTGATATTAGGATCTATCGACCAAGTCATTTCCTTGGCCTATACCTAATCATTATTAATAGAGTACTGACATGAAAAATTTAACTTTTGCAAGACTTTGATAAAAAAAAAAAAAATTATAACTCCATCCATATAAATAACAATACTCATTGTATATCATAATACTACTTGTATTACCCATCCACTAATACAACCAAGATAAAAGATAAATATAGACGTGTAAAACGACTATATCAAACTACTCATAGTAATCGTGGCGTTTATATATATATGGAGTGCATGCATGCGTCCTTTGGCGAACGTTGGGTTTAGTGTCTTGTTCCCTATTCCAATCCTTGCAAAATCGTATCATTCGGACTTGCAAGTGGTCCTGCTCAGACTGCTATATAATATTTTTGATGAACTAGTCTGCTCTAAATTATTTGAGTTGTCTTTTGGTGGGTTTACAATTACATAGCATAATAGCCGTATGCACGCATCTTTGTCCTCTTGCCTTTTTCTCTAGTGTTCGACATTCATGTCCTTGCAAAATCGTATAATTTGGGCATTGAAGTGGTCATGATCCTGAGATTGCTCTATAACACGCCGGCCCATCCAATATAATATGCCATCGGGGTAGATTTGAAATTCCTAAATGGAATTAGGGTTTCACGGAAGAAAGAGAAGAGCTGTGGAGGAAGAAGATAAGATCGAGTAGGATAATTGGAAGAGGAGGTTCAATGTCAGCTCTGGACTCAGTGGTCCTTCATTTATATTCAACGGTTATCCGCTAACCTCTATACAAAACCACCAGTCACAAGGCGACAGGTGGCTAAGACCACTGATAAACAATAACGAATTGGTTTAATGAAAAACGACTGTGTGTATAAGAAAGTTGTACAAATATATACGCAAAAGAATTCCACAATTTCCAAACCATTCCACTTCAGTCCCTCTCGTTCTTCAGTGATCTGCATCTGCAAGTTTAGCAGTTCTTCAGTTGTAGCAGAGTATGGTCCTGCTTCTCCAATAACCAGTGCAGGACCAGGAGGTGTTCTTCACACACCCCCTCAAGCTGGCAAGTACACATGGTGTACTTCCAACTTGCTAAATAAGAATATGAATCTCTCATATGCAAGACCTTTAGTGAACAGGTCTGCGAATTGCACATCAGTTCTTACATGCTTCAATGCAATCAATCCATATTTCAATCTCTTCCTTGTGACATGACAATCCACATCAATATGTTTTCTTCGTTTATGGAAAACTGAATTTTCCGCAATATGAATAGCAGATTATTGATTGTCACAATATAATGTCATGGGTCTGGATGACTACAAAAGAAGAACTCAAGCATTACCTTGCGCCATTGAACTTCATCACAGCACAATTGTGCCAAAGTTCTGTATTCTGCTCCAGAAGAAGACCTGGATACTTTCGTTTGCTTCTTGCTTTTTTAGGTAACCAAGGAAGATCCAAGGAAGGTGCAGTATCTAATGACTGATCTTCTTGTATCAGGGCAAGTATCCAGTGTCATTCTCAAAACTGAAAGTGAAGGACAGGAGATGTGGATGAGAATGAAGAGAAGTTATAGTGAGCGACTTAATAGAGGAAAGAAACGACCAGATTGTGGAGAGAATGATCTCGATGTACTAAATTCACACCAACATGTTGTTGATCTTTCCTAATGCAAGTACAGTAGGTTGCTTTGAACTCTCCAATCCCTAAGGCAGTACTTGGTACAATCCATGATGGTATGAGGCGACACAACCTGTTTAATTAAGGGGTTTTGGGTTTGGTCCACGAGATTGAACTCATTATGTAAGCTATGATGCTCAATGTTAACAATCGATTTTGGCCACAAAAATTATTGTCAAACTAGTACCTCGTGTGGTGGTTGTCCAGTTCTCCTTATATAAGCTGCGAATTTTCTATTTCTTAATAGTGGTGCTCCTGTAAACCAATAATTAAAGCAACCACGCCACAATTTTCTTACCCAATGCAAAGGACTTCCAAAATTATTAGGTTTTGAATCCATAAGATAGGTATAAAGCGAGGGGCCAAATTCTCATAAGACGTGCTCTATATCCGGCCTGTTTACCGTCAATGCTTGATTTGGCAATTATAGTTATCAATAAAATAAAAATATTAATTGTCTTTCTAATAAACGTGTCATCCACATCAGCTATGTAACCCTCATCCGTGAGTTTTGCTCAATATCCCTTAATTCGGGGTTTATTTTTGAACAAGCGAGCTTTACACGACTGCCATTGCACGTAAAATTAATATGCAAGCCTAAGTGAATATATTTGTTGGCCTTTTCTGTTACGTTAAATTTTATGCTAAAGGAAATAACTTCAAAGCCTCTCCTATAATGACGCATACAGTTGTCTGAAAATTACCCCATTTAACTATTCCTATGTGAGACACCCTATTTTGTGAAATAGATTCATGTTAAGGGTTTGGCATTAATAGCAGTAAGTGATTTCTTATTTACAAATGAGAATCCACCACAATGGGTGTCATTTCTTTATTTCATTGAGACATGACAAATTCCAGTTCCTATTTCATTGTTGTTGCTCCTATTCTATTCGTGAAATACTTCATTAAGTTACGTAAAATTAATTATATTAGTCATAATGCCTTCACTTGACTTTAATGAGGCATTGGCCTTACAAGGCTAGAATGTCAATAGTAAAAATAAGGTAGATGTTGTTTGGCTTTATGATGTGGAACGCAAACATAAAGTTGCATGTACTAAAATGACCTCCCTCGTATACCTTTTCAAGGATTGACATCGGTAATTAGCTTCACGTAGCGTGAAATTAAAAGGCCCCCTTGTACAAGTAGATAAATTTAAACGAATTCATCACGTATTAAAAACAATCCAAGCATTTGTCCATCTTCCGACATCTCATTTAATTACAAAATAATCGAAATTCATCACTAATTAATATGTTTACAACAACGAAAGCTAATCCACGTATATTAAGTTTCCAACACTAGCTGAAATGATCCAGAATCGTTTTAAATTTCAATAACAAATATTACTTACACCTATTGCTTGGCCCATTAGCCATAAAAGAATCACAAATTGGATCGCAAATTATTGCATTACACTAAGCCCAATCGTTTGGTTGATTGACAAATACAATTTATGATGACTATCCACGGTTCGAATGAAACTTTGTCTTCGTCATCTTCTTCCTTCGACCGAAACAAACCCTAAATATCACTGATCATCAAGCCATAGATTGACCTTCAACTAGAAGCTTCATGTGAATACTAAATAAATTAAAGGACAAGACAACAAACTATCCACCCACAATTCCATTGAAAATCCCTCTTCTTCATCTTCTTCATTTCCTCTACTTCATCTTCTTCCTCCGGTCGAAACGATCCCAGAATGGAATACACATACCTGTGCAACAAGAACGAAAAACAAAATTGATAAAGGGGAAATACAATAGACTTGTGGCTAGATTTTATGAACAAATGCGCATGCTATTTCTCTCAATCCCTATCATCTCTTCACCATGATGGCAGCCTCTAAATGCTAGAGTTCACATATGGGATGTCACCACTAACTAATCAGGAGGTCTTAGACACAGGTTCAAATGACTGGCTAGGGTCTTGGACATGGGGAAAAGGCCTTTTAGGTGGTGGAAGTATTCAAAGCAAAAGGTTCCACATTTCCCAAACACACAACCACAGTCAAACAAACCGGTATTTTCTTTCTGCTATCCTGCATTACTCAATATCTTATGAGCACAAAAGCGAAGGAGGCATAAACATCAGCATTTCCAAGCCAGACTGCTAAGAAACACTACTTAATGTGCATTATTCAGATTTTTGGTAGTGGCTCTCTTTCGCTTTCAATTTTTCTTTGTTTTTCTTTTATTTTTCTTTTCATTTCTTAAGAGAGCCACCACTTCTGCATAAATTTCAAACACCTGCCCAACTTTTAAGCACTACCTCCAACACTCACATAGACTTAAGCAGAACAGCAGAGAATATGTAAAAACCACTCTGTGGAACCTTCTAAAAGATGCAACAAGGGTGATTTTTTTTCATTATAGACCAAAAGAAAGGATAACACACGGCTCAAAGGGGCTGACTAGGGGATATGACACATCAGGACAGTCAGTTTTGGGCGTGGGCTAATCCTATGCCCCCATCATCTTAGCTAGTGACAACGTGAATGCTACACATCATGGAAGAGGGATCTATCGCACAAGAAAGAAACGAGCAGGCTCAAATCTCACATGGCTACCTATATGCTCTATCTCACATTCTGATACCCTGAACTAGATGCATAAACGACTGTCAAGAACAAGTAATCAGATCAAGTCAGATCATGTCACAGTTGGCAAGCAAACAGTTGAAAAACTGAACCCCTACATCGTTCTACTGCACATCTCAGTCCTTATCATAGGTTGTCCTAGTCGCAACAAGTTGTCATGCATTAATCCGAAAACCAATCAATTCATCAATCAAAACACAGTGCCAATATGAACAAACAGCAGTGCTTGGAGCCCTCAAATCGTAAGATTCGGACAGCGGACTAGGCTCCAAGCACCCATATATACGTTCCAATAAATACAAAGAACCCCCCCCCCCACACTTAAATGCGACAGTGTCCTCAATGGAGCGAAGGGAAGGGGAACGATGTTACCGTGAAACAGTGGGCAGGAACGTTGACTGGATGGCGGACCAGTCAAAAGCAGAGGACTGGACAAGGACCAGTCCGATGGGCACAGAGCTAGAACCAACAGAACACACACAATGGGTGAAATAAACCATAGTTCCATGTCAACAATCCACACAATGTGAACAAGCAATAAAAACAAAACACAATCCGGAGTCTAAATCTGAAAAGATGGACAAAAGCCAAGGCCCACTCGATGGGCTGGTAAAATCAGATCACAGGTCGTCGCCTCCATCGCCAGTGGGAGGCGGGTAGTAGTCTTCATGCCCCGGGGACGCCTCCCAAGGATAGCTCACAGCAGCAGGATCCATGTTCCAGTAGCTCATCATGTAATGCTGAGCAGAAATGATGCGGCGGCGACCATCGCGCTCACGGTCGAGGCGGTCGTTGATGTGCTCCTGGCCAGCAAGGATCTGCTCGTTCTGGCGGACAAGGGCTGCCATCTGCTCAGCAAGATAGATAGTGGGCTGCGCAGCAGATGGGCCAGCACCGGAAGTGGAGTCGCCCGGGGCAGAGGGAGTGGACCGAGACCTCGTCCGGCGGGTGGTCCGACGGGCTGCAGCAGCACTGGATTCTGGTGGCTCCTCACCCTCTGGTGCACGAGGAACAGGGCGAGGCAGGCCCCGGATCCAGGTCACGTTCCCTTCGTGCTCCAGTATCAGCTGGCGCCGGAGGGTGTCCCTGGAGAATGGCATCGCCTCCTGGATGAGAGTAAACTGGGAGAGATCGACGTTGTAGTACCGCGCCAGGGCAGTGACCACCGGCCCACACGCCAGACGTCGATTACACCGCTTATGCTTGGCAACGGTCCGGGCAATGAAAGAGGACAGATGGAGGTTGTCCACCTCGTGGCTCATAGAGTGCAGGCAATGCAGGGTGCGGAGCTGAAGATGACTGGTGGAGCCCTCGCTGGGGGTGTAAGATTTCCCCAGCAGCTGGTTGATGATGCGCCACTCTGGTCGCAGCTGAGTGGCCGTGGTGTGGCCCGGGGTGAAAACAGATCCAGCATACCCCGGGAGGCAGATCCTCTCGAAAAACTGCTGGTCCCGAAAGATGGGACAGTCGGACTCCTCGATGGCCAGGCGACAGGGGAACGGTGGAAGTAGCCCCAGTGCCCGACCAAAATCGTCATAGCTCAGAGAGTAGAACTCCCCTCCGAGTCGGAACTGGATGGCGTTGCCGTGCGCTCCAGCATGGGTCCGGAAATGCTCGAAGGTGGAGTAGAACTCCCAGAGGAGCTCCTTGTAAATCGGCTCCGCAAGTCAGAGGAGGCGGCGCCAAGAGAAGGCGCGAATGGCAGCCTCCATTGCCTCGCGAGCACCCAGCTCCTCGAAGACCCTCCAGTCGAGGTAGTGGTGCTGAACGACTTTGCGGCGTCGGATGTCCCGCAAAGTCACCCTCTGGTCGGCGTCGAGCATATTCAAGAACGTGTTCATTTTCCGTGGTGGGGTTGCCTCCTCACAAGCGCTTCTTTACCGTCTTTTAGCTGGACGCCAGTAGAGGAACTAAGGGTCCTCGAGCTTGATCAGCAGCTCTGCGCGCTCGACAACACCTCCCAAATATAACTTTAGGAGGTGGCCATTCACCTTGAATGGCTCGGTTTGAGCATTGCTGATCTCCACCGCACCGTGCGGGAAAACTTGGGTCACCGTGAAGGGACCCGACCACCTCGAACGGAGCTTGCCCGGAAAGAGCTTCAGGCGTGCATTGAATAACAGAACACGGTCACCGACCTGAAACTCCTTCGGGCCCCTCAACCTAGCGTCGTGGAGACGCTTGGTGCGCTCTTTGTAGAGCAGGCTATTCTCATAGGCGTGGTAACGCCACTCCTCCAACTCCAGCAGCTGCAACTTACGTTCTGTACCTGCAACACTCAAATCCATGTTTAGCAGCTTAATGGCCCAGAAGGCCTTGTGCTCTAGCTCTACCGGCAGATGGCACGCCTTCCCATAGACAAGCCTATAGGGAGAAGTGCCAACCGGGTTCTTATAGGCAGTCCTATACGCCCAGAGAGCATCATCGAGCTTGGTGGACCAATCCTTGCGGGACTGATCCACCGTCTTTTCAATTATACGTTTTAGCTCCCGGTTCGTCAGCTCGGCCTGCCCATTTGACTGGGGATGATAGGCCACCGACACCTGATGCTTAACGCCATAGCGAGAGAGGAGTTTAGTGAATTGCCCCTGAAAATGGGTTCCTCTATCACTGATAATGGCGCGAGGTGTCCCGAACCGGGAGAACAGCTGCTTAAGAAATGAGCAGACCCGTCTTGCGTCATTGGTGGGCATGGCTTGAGCTTCTGCCCACCTCGAGACGTAGTCCACCGCAACCAAAATGTATAGATTGCCAAAAGATGGAGGGAATGGGCCCATGAAATCGATACCCCAAACATCAAAAATTTCACAAATAACAGATATATGTTGGGGCATCTCATCCCGGGCAGAAATGTTACCTGACCTTTGGCAGCGGTCGCACTGGCGTGCGAAGGTGTCTGCATCCTTGAAGAGCGAGGGCCAATAGAAGCCCGACTGTAGCACCTTCCTCGCCGTGCGGGTTCCTCCATGATGATCGCCAGTGGGTCCTTCGTGACATTGAGACAGGATGTCTCCCATCTCATGCTCCATGACACAGCGCCGGATCACGCCATCTGCTCCGATTCTGAAGAGGTAAGGATCCTCCCAGAAGTAGTGCTTCAGATCGGAGAAGAACTTGCGCTTCGCATGAGTAGCCATCCCCTTGGGTAACTGCTTGCCCACCAGATAATTGGCAAAGTCAGAATACCAAGGGGTGACGCTGTCCACCAGGGTCATCGCCAGCAATCGCTCACCCGGGAAGGAGTCGTCGATCTCTTCCTCGAAGTTGTCCACCGCAGGGGCTTCCAACCGCGAAAGATGATCTGCAGCAACATTCTCGGCTCCCTTCTTGTCCCGGATCTCGATATCAAACTCCTGCAGCAGCAGGATCCAGCGGATGAGCCGAGGCTTGGCATCAGCCTTGCTCATCAGATAACGAATCGCCGAGTGGTCAGTGTAGACCACCACATGAGAAAGCACCAGATAGGGTCGGAACTTGTCAAATGCATACACCACAGCGAGGAGCTCCTTCTCTGTGGTGGTGTAGTTCTCCTGGGCATCGTTCAAGGTCTTCGACGCGTAGTAGATGGGCTGGAAGTGTTTCTCGCGTCTCTGACCCAGAACTGCTCCGACTGCATAATCACTCGCATCGCACATCAGCTCAAAAGGAAGAGACCAGTCAGGAGTCACCATGATAGGGGCATGGGTAAGCTTCTCCTTCAGAGTCTCAAATGCAGCTGTGCACTCTGGAGTGAACTGGAATGGCGCATCCTTCTCCAACAGCTTGGTCAACGGCAGGGCAATCTTCGAGAAGTCTTTGATGAAACGCCTGTAAAAGCCTGCATGACCCAGAAAGCTGCGAATCCCCTTCAAGAAACGGGAGGAGGTAGCTGACTGATCGTCTCAATCTTTGCGCGATCTACCTCAATCCCCTTCTTGGAGATCTTGTGCCCAAGCACGATACCTTCACGAACCATGAAATGACACTTCTCCCAGCTGAGTGCCAGATTCGTCTCCTCGCACCTCTTCAGAACGAGTTCCAGGTTATAGAGACAGTGAGTGAAGGAGTCTCCATATACCGAGAAATCATCCATGAAGACTTCCATGATCTCTCCAACCAGTCGGTCAAAGATAGCCAGCATGCATCTCTGGAAGGTCGCCGGTGCGTTACACAGCCCAAATGGAATCCTCCGGTAAGCAAAAGTGCCGAAGGGGCAAGTGAATGTGGTCTTCTCCTGATCCTCCGGTGCAATAGGAATCTGGAAGTACCCAGACATGCCATCCAGGAAGCAATAGAACTCATGGCCCGCCAACCTCTCCAGCATCTGATCAATGAAAGGTAGGGGAAAATGATCTTTCCTGGTGGCGTCGTTCAGGCGCCGGTAATCGATGCAGACTCTCCAGCCGGTCACGGTCCGCATCGGGATCAACTCCTTCTTCTCGTTCGGGACCACAGTCATCCCGCCTTTCTTCGGGACCACCTGAGTGGGGCTGACCCACTTGCTATCAGATATAGCAAAGATGATCCCTGCATCCATGAGCTTCACGATCTCTGCCCGGACCACTGCCTCCAAGTTAGGAGACAATCTCCTCTGCGGCTGCCTGACTGGCTTAACCTCATCCTCCATCAAGATTCTGTGAGAGCAGAAGGATGGGCTAATGCCTCTGATGTCAGTGATCTTCCATGCCATGGCCCGGGCGTACTTCTGCAACAGAGCCACCAGCCTGCTCTTCTGCTCGGGGGTCAGATCCGAGCTAATAATAACCGGGAGCTTATTCCCCTCCCGGAGAAATGCATACTCCAGATGAGATGGGAGGGGTTTAAGCTCCAACTCTGGTGGCTCCTCCAATGATGTAGCGAGCCGGGGCGAGATGGGAATCGGCTTGAATGGCATCTCTCGCCCCTCGCTCGCAGCCTCGTCCAGCTCCGCCAGCTGCTCCGCCAGCTGCACATCCTGTGATGCCTGTTCCCCTAGCAAAAGACAACGCTCAAGGAAATCATCAGTACCCGCACTCGTGATGGCGAGTGCGGTCTCAAACTCAGCAACAACATCACAGTAATCAAGATCATCATGGAGCTGGGGGTGTTTCATATTATCAGAAACAGAGAAGGTGATTTGTTCACCCCCAGCTCTCAAAATCAGCTTTCCATCATTAACATCAATCAGTGCCTTGGCGGTGGCGAGAAAAGGTCTACCCAGTATCAAGGGCACATCAACATCCTCATTTATGTCCAAAATCACAAAGTCAACAGGATATGAAAATGGTCCTACTGCGACTATCAAGTCCTCTGCTATACCCCTAGGATGCACAATAGATCTATCAGCAAGCTGGATGCTCATCCTAGTATTACTGGGTTCACCTAGGCCTAGCTTCTTAAACAATGAATAAGGCATGACATTAATGCTAGCGCCTAAATCCGCCAAGGACTTCCCTATATGCAAACTACCAATCATGCAAGGGATAGTGAAACTCCCTGGATCTTTTCGCTTCTCTGGTAGTTTGTTCTGCAGGATGGCAGAACACTCCTCGTTTAGCATCACCGTAGACAGCTCCCCAAGCTTCCTCTTGTTGGTGAGGAGATCCTTCATGAACTTGGCATACTTGGGCATCTTCGATAATGCCTCCACGAAGGGCATGCTAATATTCACCTGCTTCAACATTGCCATGAATTTGGCAAACTCAGTCTCCAGTCGGTCTTTGTGCAACCGAGTAGGAAAGGGAAGCTGTGGTACATACTCCTTCACCACTGGTTGCGGTGTAGGAGCAGGCACCTCAACCTCCTTCTCCATTTCTTCCTGATTAGCTGGAAGTGCTGAAGCAGGGGTCTCTTTCTCCGCTGCCCGACCAGGTGAATCGGCAGTCACCTTGCCACTCCTGGTTGTGATGGCACTGCAGTTTTCATCCTGGTTCTGCGGGTGAGGAATGGTCTGACCAGGCAAGGTACCTGGAGTCCGTCGAGCAACAGCCTGGGCAACACCACCAAGTTGGGTCTGTATGTCTCGCAGCACAGCCTGCGTGTTTCTCTGACCAGCTTCTAGCTCCAAGAACTTGCCAGAAGCCTTCTCCATGAACTGCTCCATGTTACTGAATTTACTTGCACTGGAGGCGGCCAGAGAACCCACCAGATCTCTCAGTTCCGCCATCGGGTCAACCTGTGCTGGGGCTGCCCCTGCCTGTGGAAATGGTCGTGCCTGCGACTGAGGTGGAACTGGCCCCTGTCTGGGCTGGTAGAGTGGCTGCTGTGGCTGCTGAAATTGCCCCTGTCTGGGCTGGAATGGAGGCCTCTGGAAACCGGGAGGTCCCTGGGGAGCTGGTTGTCTGGGATTTGGCCCAGCCCAAGAAAAGTTAGGATGCTGGCGCCACCCCTCATTATAGGTGTTGCTGTAGGGGTCAAAGCGCCTGGCATTCCCGATGAAATCCACCTGCTCCTGGGGAGTGGACGACTCCCTCATAGCCTGACAGTCCTCCACGGTGTGATGAGAGCTCTCACACCACTGGCAGTGCATCGCCTGCGGCTGTCCGGTACCTGCAATCAAACCAGAACGATCGATAGCTGAAACCAGCTTCGATACCACCTGCACCAGATCAGATGACTGGGTGCCCACAGCATGCACACCCCTTCCAGGTGCTCGTCTCGATCTCCTGGCAGTGCCCCAGTCATAACCATTCTCCGCCATCTCCTCAAAGAGTTGATTCAGCTGTGGCGGGGTTTTGGTCAGCATGTTCCCGCCACAAACCGAATCGATCAGCTGCTTGTCCTCCGGGAAGAGGGCGTGATAGAAAGTGCCCACCTTAAACGCATCATTGAAACCATGGTTGGGACACCTGAGAAAGAGGCTGGTGTACCTCTCCCAAGCATCCCTAATGGTCTCATCCTCATCCTGAGAAAAGTGTGTAATCTGCTTCTGGAGATCAGCTGTCTTGGATGGAGGATGGTAGCGGGTGAGGAACTTATCCGCCAGGTTGGCGAACGTGGTGATGGAGCCCGGAGGTCGAGTGTCTAGCCACTCCTTGGCCTGCCCCTCCAGAGTGAATGGGAAGTACCGCAGCTGGATGGCATCTGCCGGTACCCCATTGATCTTGATTCCATCGATGAGCTCGTGGAATCGCCTGAGATGTGATCGAGGGCACTCTCCCTCCTTACCACGGAACACTACTGAACCGCGCAGCATGGTGATCACGGAGGTGCTCACCTCAAAGTTGTTGGCTGGGACCTGAGGGTGTTGAATAGGTGACCTCATGTCCGCAGCCCTAGCGGTCCAGTAGGATCCCATGGTCTGCTCCCCGGGGATCATATCACGGTTCTCTGGATCAGCCATCTCGCCTTCTTCTTCTTCTAACGGCAGCTGTGGTAGCTCCTCCTCCGCAGCCAGACGTGCCTTTAGAGCCCGCTTGAAGTTCCTGCAAGTTCGTTCAAGCTCCTGGTCTAACGGTAGTAGATCCCCCGACTGGCTACGGGTCATGCACTACCTGCACACACTCAGAAGAAACAACCCGTGAAGGCACACAGGTGGAAAAGAAAAATGCAATAAAGAAAAAGCTAGAGTAACAAATTATCACGTTTCCCCAATAACCTAGAGGGGTCCCCGGCAACGGCGCCAAAAACTTGACACGCCAAAACACAACACCAAACTGCGACCAAGTGTAATCGCAGTCCGGGAATGCAGTAACAGGCAAGTTTAATTATCAACCCGGGGTCTAGATCTACTGCTTACTCCGTGATTCTCTATTATCTAGCAAACTAATTCGAGTGAGTGTTGTTTAAAGCAAAAGCAGTAAGAAAGCAGGAAATGGTTCGGTTTTCAAAAGCAGGTAAGAGTCACTCGGGATTGAGTCCCCCTAGCCCCTTAGTTAGGTTCAATTGCAATTCCCTGGGTTGATTTACTGTTGATTAGACTGCGGAAGATCCGACAGTAGCTTGGAATCTCTTAAGCTGACCAAGCCCTCTCAGTCTAACTACCCGGCAGACGACTAGTCTTCACCAGGATAGAAAGCTGAGGCTATGAACACAGAACTCCACTACTGGCGTTAAGAACACCAGTACAAAGCAGTAAACTGGCTAACTCTCGTATAGCCAATCTCCTACTATCGAATGAAGAAGCTCTAACAACCTAATCAGATTCTCTCTATCTCAGGTTGAAGCAGAAATTGAAACAAGCTGATCAGACCCAATTCAATTCATGAAACATGCATCATTCGATTAAAATCTAACAATAATATCATCCCAAGTCATTACAATCAAATCCCTAACACAAGGAACTAGGGTTCTTCATACCCAAGTGAGAGAAAGGTTCTACTCCATAGAGAGAGAAAGGAAAACAGAAATCAGAGTAGCCATACTCATAAAGATGAGGAAAATCTGCTCTGGGATGTCAATCTTCACTCCTAGGGACGCAATCTGGGCTTCAATGATGAGAAATCCACTCCAAATCAGCTCCTAGGGTTTGTTCTTCGCTCTTTCTCTCTCTAAAACTCTGTTTTTGCCCAGAAAATCGAATTCCCTCTCCTTGGCTCGAATCTGCCTTCAAAAACCCGACTCTGGGCGAATTACGGGCAGAATTACGGCCGTAATCACTTCCTGCCCGTAATTTGCACCAAAACGCGCGTTTCACTTAAGCTGGCAGAGGAGAAGTTACGGCCGTAATTTCCCAATTACTGCCAGTAATCTGGGAATTACGGCCGTAATTCCTGGGGGTCTTGCCCGTAATTTCACCACCGAGAAGAATTGCTGGGGGAATGCGCGGCCAATTAATTACGGGCATGCCCTGCTAAATTACGGCCGTAATTCTGCAAGGGCTGCCCGTAATTCACTCTGTGACACGCCAATTGACCTCCAAATGACCCGAAACTTGCGCCTTTGCTCCTCTTTACTTGCTAGGACCTGAAATACGACAAAACAACACAACCTAGCGTAAAATAGGCCAAGGAACAATCAATTCGAGCCAAAATGGACAGGAAATCAGAGTGAAAACACGTGCAAATACGATGCTATCAGCAATGCAGCTTGAAATTCAAGCTTTACTCAAAAACCATACCTGGGATGTGGTCAGTTTACCTAAAGGGGTGAAACCTATCAGCAACAAATGGATCTACAAGGATAAATTCCTCTCTGATGGTTCTTTGGAGAGACACAAGGCAAGACTTGTTGCCAAAGGCAACACTCAACAAGAGGGCATTGATTATCAGGACACTTTTGCTCCTGTAATCAAAATGACCACTGTCAGAACCTTTCTTGCAATTGCTGCCATGAGAAATTGGCATGTTCACCAACTAGATGTGAACAATGCATTTCTCCATGGAGATTTGCAAGAAGAGGTTTATATGACCCTACCAAAAGGGTATACTCCCCCTCCTGGTATTCCCAACCCAGTCTGCAAACTGAAAAAATCTTTATATGGCTTAAAACAAGCATCCAGACAATGGTTTTCCAAATTGACTGACAAATTGGGACAGGTTGGTTACACACAGAGTCAAGCAGACCATTCACTGTTTTTCAAGGTCACAGACACTAGCTATACTTGCATTCTGATCTATGTGGATGATCTAGTTCTGGGGGGCAATGATATTGATGAGATTCAATCATTAAAAGAGATTCTGCACAAGGAATTCAGCATCAAAGACATGGGAGATTTGAAATTCTTCCTTGGCATTGAAGTGGCTCGAAGCAAATCTGGAATTCACATCAGTCAAAGGAAATACACTCTGGAAATTTTAGAGGAAGCACATGTCTTGGATACAAAACCTGTGACTACACCTATGGACTACAAACTCCACCTCAGCAATGGACCAGATACAGCATTTGAAGACCCTGAACTCTACAGAACACTTGTAGGGAAGTTGATCTACCTCACTACAACACGCCCTGACATCAGTTTTGCCACACAGCAACTGAGTCAGTTCATGTCTTCACCAACAATTACCCACTACAAAGCTGTTCTTCGTGTTCTAAGGTACCTGAAGTCTGCACCTGCAACTGGTCTCTTCTTTCCCTCAACAGGCACATTTCAACTCAAGGCCTTTGCTGACTCCGATTGGGCAGCGTGTGTTGACACCAGAAGATCGACTACTGGTTTTTGCATCTATGTTGGTGACTCTTTAATCTCCTGGAAAAGTAAAAAGCAAAGAACAGTCTCCAGATCATCATGTGAGGCAGAATACAGGGCCCTCGCCCAAACGGCTTGTGAAATACAGTGGCTGCAATACCTTCTGGCCGATTTCCAAGCCTCTTCTTCAGCTCCAGCAACTCTGTATTGCGACAACCAGAGCGCCATTCACATTGCCAAAAACCCCACCTTCCACGAAAGAACCAAACACATCGAACTGGACTGCCACTTTGTTCGAAAGAAGACACAATCAGGGACTCTGAAGCTTCTTCATATCTCCTCAGCTCACCAATTGGCGGATTTGTTCACAAAACCCCTGTCTCCCGCTCCATTTCAGACACTGCTCTCCAAGCTTGGTGTGCGCAATCTTTGCCCACCAGCTTGCGGGGGGGTAACAGAAGGAAAATTCATTTCCAACGGTCAGAATTCTCTACGACAACGTTTCGACACGAGACAAGGAGCTTAAGTGGAACGCCGCCGTTTCAGTGCTGCTGAAGGAGAAGCCATCTCCTCGGAACGTCACCGTTTCTTCTTTCCCTTTCAGTCGTTGTTTACTTTTGCCACAAGGCTGTCTTGTTTCCTTTCCAAGCTTCAAAACAAACAGCAAACTTGCTTGTCTTCTTCCTGTAATGCTCTGCCTATAAAGGCCAGAGATTGTAATGAAATGCTCAAGTTTTAGGGTTCAATCTCTTGTACCACTTCGTTGTTAGCAACTGCCGGTTTGCTGCCCAGGGTCAGCAGATGGAGGTGGCCTATGATCGGCAATGCACCCGGCGGCTCGGGAGCGAAACGACGACGACGAGGTCCCTCACCATTCTCCTGAACACCGACGACTCTACTGTAGCAGCTGTGCAAGTAGGAAAGGAACGCTACCCAAAGTAGTGCGCCTGCTGCGAGTGCTACATAATATGAAGACGATATTATTTCCATATCTACGTACTCACTTCTTCCTTGTTTCACCTTCTTCTTTTTTCCCCCTTCTGTCCTTATGTTGCTCTCAAGGGATGATCGATGATAATTTGCTGATAGATAGTACTCGCGCGGTTTATATATATATACACACACGTACATGGAGTGCATGCATGCGTCCTTGCAAAATCGTAACATTTGGACTTTGAAGTGGTCGTGGTCATACTGCTCTATAATATTTGGTCGCTGATATTAGGATCTATCGACCAAGTCATTTCCTTGGCCTATACCTAATCATTATTAATAGAGTACTGACATGAAAAATTTAACTTTTGCAAGACTTTGATAAAAAAAAAAAATTATAACTCCATCCATATAAATAACAATACTCATTGTATATCATAATACTACTTGTATTACCCATCCACTAATACAACCAAGATAAAAGATAAATATAGACGTGTAAAACGACTATATCAAACTACTCATAGTAATCGTGGCGTTTATATATATATGGAGTGCATGCATGCGTCCTTTGGCGAACGTTGGGTTTAGTGTCTTGTTCCCTATTCCAATCCTTGCAAAATCGTATCATTCGGACTTGCAAGTGGTCCTGCTCAGACTGCTATATAATATTTTTGATGAACTAGTCTGCTCTAAATTATTTGAGTTGTCTTTTGGTGGGTTTACAATTACATAGCATAATAGCCGTATGCACGCATCTTTGTCCTCTTGCCTTTTTCTCTAGTGTTCGACATTCATGTCCTTGCAAAATCGTATAATTTGGGCATTGAAGTGGTCATGATCCTGAGATTGCTCTATAACACGCCGGCCCATCCAATATAATATGCCATCGGGGTAGATTTGAAATTCCTAAATGGAATTAGGGTTTCACGGAAGAAAGAGAAGAGCTGTGGAGGAAGAAGATAAGATCGAGTAGGATTATTGGAAGAGGAGGTTCAATGTCAGCTCTGGACTCAGTGGTCCTTCATTTATATTCAACGGTTATCCGCTAACCTCTATACAAAACCACCAGTCACAAGGCGACAGGTGGCTAAGACCACTGATAAACAATAACGAATTGGTTTAATGAAAAACGACTGTGTGTATAAGAAAGTTGTACAAATATATACGCAAAAGAATTCCACAATTTCCAAACCATTCCACTTCAGTCCCTCTCGTTCTTCAGTGATCTGCATCTGCAAGTTTAGCAGTTCTTCAGTTGTAGCAGAGTATGGTCCTGCTTCTCCAATAACCAGTGCAGGACCAGGAGGTGTTCTTCACACACCCCCTCAAGCTGGCAAGTACACATGGTGTACTTCCAACTTGCTAAATAAGAATATGAATCTCTCATATGCAAGACCTTTAGTGAACAGGTCTGCGAATTGCACATCAGTTCTTACATGCTTCAATGCAATCAATCCATATTTCAATCTCTTCCTTGTGACATGACAATCCACATCAATATGTTTTCTTCGTTTATGGAAAACTGAATTTTCCGCAATATGAATAGCAGATTATTGATTGTCACAATATAATGTCATGGGTCTGGATGACTACAAAAGAAGAACTCAAGCATTACCTTGCGCCATTGAACTTCATCACAGCACAATTGTGCCAAAGTTCTGTATTCTGCTCCAGAAGAAGACCTGGATACTTTCGTTTGCTTCTTGCTTTTTTAGGTAACCAAGGAAGATCCAAGGAAGGTGCAGTATCTAATGACTGATCTTCTTGTATCAGGGCAAGTATCCAGTGTCATTCTCAAAACTGAAAGTGAAGGACAGGAGATGTGGATGAGAATGAAGAGAAGTTATAGTGAGCGACTTAATAGAGGAAAGAAACGACCAGATTGTGGAGAGAATGATCTCGATGTACTAAATTCACACCAACATGTTGTTGATCTTTCCTAATGCAAGTACAGTAGGTTGCTTTGAACTCTCCAATCCCTAAGGCAGTACTTGGTACAATCCATGATGGTATGAGGCGACACAACCTGTTTAATTAAGGGGTTTTGGGTTTGGTCCACGAGATTGAACTCATTATGTAAGCTATGATGCTCAATGTTAACAATCGATTTTGGCCACAAAAATTATTGTCAAACTAGTACCTCGTGTGGTGGTTGTCCAGTTCTCCTTATATAAGCTGCGAATTTTCTATTTCTTAATAGTGGTGCTCCTGTAAACCAATAATTAAAGCAACCACGCCACAATTTTCTTACCCAATGCAAAGGACTTCCAAAATTATTAGGTTTTGAATCCATAAGATAGGTATAAAGCGAGGGGCCAAATTCTCATAAGACGTGCTCTATATCCGGCCTGTTTACCGTCAATGCTTGATTTGGCAATTATAGTTATCAATAAAATAAAAATATTAATTGTCTTTCTAATAAACGTGTCATCCACATCAGCTATGTAACCCTCATCCGTGAGTTTTGCTCAATATCCCTTAATTCGGGGTTTATTTTTGAACAAGCGAGCTTTACACGACTGCCATTGCACGTAAAATTAATATGCAAGCCTAAGTGAATATATTTGTTGGCCTTTTCTGTTACGTTAAATTTTATGCTAAAGGAAATAACTTCAAAGCCTCTCCTATAATGACGCATACAGTTGTCTGAAAATTACCCCATTTAACTATTCCTATGTGAGACACCCTATTTTGTGAAATAGATTCATGTTAAGGGTTTGGCATTAATAGCAGTAAGTGATTTCTTATTTACAAATGAGAATCCACCACAATGGGTGTCATTTCTTTATTTCATTGAGACATGACAAATTCCAGTTCCTATTTCATTGTTGTTGCTCCTATTCTATTCGTGAAATACTTCATTAAGTTACGTAAAATTAATTATATTAGTCATAATGCCTTCACTTGACTTTAATGAGGCATTGGCCTTACAAGGCTAGAATGTCAATAGTAAAAATAAGGTAGATGTTGTTTGGCTTTATGATGTGGAACGCAAACATAAAGTTGCATGTACTAAAATGACCTCCCTCGTATACCTTTTCAAGGATTGACATCGGTAATTAGCTTCACGTAGCGTGAAATTAAAAGGCCCCCTTGTACAAGTAGATAAATTTAAACGAATTCATCACGTATTAAAAACAATCCAAGCATTTGTCCATCTTCCGACATCTCATTTAATTACAAAATAATCGAAATTCATCACTAATTAATATGTTTACAACAACGAAAGCTAATCCACGTATATTAAGTTTCCAACACTAGCTGAAATGATCCAGAATCGTTTTAAATTTCAATAACAAATATTACTTACACCTATTGCTTGGCCCATTAGCCATAAAAGAATCACAAATTGGATCGCAAATTATTGCATTACACTAAGCCCAATCGTTTGGTTGATTGACAAATACAATTTATGATGACTATCCACGGTTCGAATGAAACTTTGTCTTCGTCATCTTCTTCCTTCGACCGAAACAAACCCTAAATATCACTGATCATCAAGCCATAGATTGACCTTCAACTAGAAGCTTCATGTGAATACTAAATAAATTAAAGGACAAGACAACAAACTATCCACCCACAATTCCATTGAAATCCCTCTTCTTCATCTTCTTCATTTCCTCTACTTCATCTTCTTCCTCCGGTCGAAACGATCCCAGAATGGAATACACATACCTGTGCAACAAGAACGAAAAACAAAATTGATAAAGGGGAAATACAATAGACTTGTGGCTAGATTTTATGAACATGTGGTTTTCTCTATGTTACTTGTGCCATACAATAATAAACTTGTGTTGTCCGTTGTTGGTAATGTGGTGTGCTTAATAGCACTACCAGCAGGCACAGCAGTACTTTGGGTAGTGTTCCTTTCCTACTTGCATTGCTTCTGCAGCAGAGTCATTATTTACGGTGGTACTAAGAATGGCGAGATACCCCGTCGCCGTCGATACGCTCCCGAGTCGTCGAGTGCATTGCCGATCATAGGCCACCTCCATATGCTGACCATGGGCAGCAAACCGGCAGTTGCACCTGCGTTGGCGGCTATGGCAGACAAATACGGGCCCGTCTTGACGGTATGGCTGGGGATGCAGCGGATACTTGTGGTGAGCTATCCAAAGGTGGTGAAGGAATGATTCACCACCCATGATAGGGCTCTCTCGTCTCGACCAAGAACAAGCCCTACCAAGTTCCTCCTCTTCGACTACATCGGGTTCGGGGTTTCACCGTATGGCGCCTACTGGCGAAGCATTCAAAATCTCGCAGTGACTCATTTCGTCTCCTCTGACGGCCTCAGAGCCACAGAGCATGTCCGGCAGTCGAAGGTTGATTCCTTAGTGAGCCACCTCTAATCGCTCATCCACAAAAGCAACGACGACGACCAAGCCACGATTGTGGCCATGAATGTCGTATTTGAAAGTCTGACGCTGAACGTAACAACGAGAATAGTGTCAGGAAAGAAATCCCACGTGTTCCACGACAACAGTATCAATGAGGAGGAGGAGGTGGAGGAGACAAAACAGATCGGACGGCTGATCAAAGAGTTCATGAAGTTGGCCGGCTTTTTTGTGATCTCGGACATCATCCCACTCCTGGACTGGACCCGCGAGTTCGCATGGAGCGTGAAGGCTATGCGACGCGTGGATGCCAATTTCCATTCCATCTTGTCAAATTGGATATCCCAACATGAGGCGGTGCCTGCTGCTACTGCTGATAGTCGCTGCCATCAGGATGTCATCCATGTTTTGCTATCCTCTGTCAACTGCGATTACTACGATCCGGTGCTTGGCCATATTCCTTGCGAGAAAGCCATCAATGGCACAATTATAGTTAAGTATACATACATACATACATATGTTAGTGAGTAGTATATGATTCACGATTGAACATCTCCCAACAACTCGAGTTATTGGGATCAACTGGTCTTTGACATGGTATCAGAGCCCTATGATCGGGAGGTGTTGTGTTCGGATCCTGGTAAACCCACTTGTGAAGCCCATTTGTGAAAACCCTTATGAGTTGACTGGCTTTAGTTTGAGGGGGTGTATTAGTGAATCATATATAATCCATGACTGAACCTCTCCCAACAAATCGAATTATTAGGATCAATTGGTTTTTGACAACATAAGCACTCTTTTTCCAGTTATCTGAATATTACTCAACCATCCAATATGTATATATTTGTTTGTTTTGCAGAGCCTTATCCTCGCAGCGGCAGATACTACATCCATGACGTTGACGAGGGCCTTGGCCAATATGTTGAACCACAAAAGAGTATGTGCAGATTGTTGAGAAATCAAAATACGGTGGAAACTGTTGTGTATTCTTATTTCTTAAACCACATAGGGTTTATATAGATTACAAAGGCTGACTTATATAATAATCCAACACTAATATTGAAATTACCTAACTTCTACAACTTTAATAAGGAATATAACTCTGACCAATTACATAACAATACTCGTAGTATAACATAATACTACGCGTACTACTTATACTCTAATAATACTACATATACTCTATTACAGGTGATGGAAGAGTTGGATCGGGAATTTGGGCGGGAGAGGTGGGTACGAGAGGGAGACATCCCAAACCTGGTGTACCTTCAAGTTGTGGTGAAGGAAACCCTTCGCCTGTATCCATCGGGTCCTCTAAGAGTCCCCCGCGAGGCGAATGAGGATTCTTGCATCGCAGGGTATCATGTGCCTAAGGGCACCTGGGTGTTCCTAAACGTGCTAAGGCTACATCGCAATCCTGGGACTTGGAATAGTCCGCTTGAGTTCATGCCATAGAGGTTTCTTGTCTCCGGAGCTGCAAAGCAGGACCAACAACACAAGTTGTTGCAACACCGCCATCGGCTTAAACCAGAATACCTGATTTGGAACAAAAAATTTGAGTATGCACTTTTTGGGAAAGGGAGAAGGGATTGCCCAGGGGTTCCGATGGCCAACCAAGTGATGCACCTTACTCTTGCCACGCTGCTTCATGGCTTTCTTCTCACTGTGTCAGGCGATAGCCTTGTCGACATGACCGAGCACTATACTGTAACAACCCGAGTTGCTGGCGTGATGACGTGTGTAGATAGACAAGTATAAATAGCTATAGTTGTTAGGCGAGGGGTAGCTTTTGACCAATTGTAATTCTGTTAGAACTTTCCCCTCTTTTACGCATAGCTTTAGCTCAGTAGAACATCTTGTAGGACAGTTAGCTTTTCCTCCATTCTTCTTCCTTTTTGTATCATCTCCATTCTTCCATTTCTTCGCCAGATTAATGCAATAAAGATACTTACAAGTGGTATTCAGAGCATGTAATCTAGCAATGGCGACGAACACCTCTCGCATCGTTGTTTTGGAAACTCAAATGGCGACCATTACACAACAGATGGACTAATGGCACCGGAATCTGAAGACCTCCATTGTTGCTCTTGTGGCTTCAACGAAGGCCACTATCAACACTCATACTGATTTGTTGGAGCAATGGCGGGACGATTCTCCTGTTCGTTCTCCACGGCACTCAACTCCCAATCAATTCGCCGATCAACAACAGTTCCGTCTGCCACCACGTTGGTCGTCAATTCTAGATCCTCATGTGCGGGTTCCTTGTTCCACCATCTCCGGGAAATATGACTCGACCGCAGACCCCCTGGTTCCTTCTCCAACCTTCGATTGGGTTTCGCCCTTGTCTACACCAACACCGAAATCCCTAATGCCTACTACTGCTTCTTCTCTGGGAATTCCAGACCCAATTTTTTCTTCCCAAGCACCAACGCTGATGGCCCTGCCTTCTTTCTCGCCATCTTTTGCTTTGCTGCCTTCTGATTTGTCCGTTGCCAATTCATCAAATGCGCCTGCAGTTTCATTGACGTCTTCCCCACTAACTTTTGCTTTGTTGCCTTATGCTTCATCAGCTGATGTATATCCTATCGATTTTTGTGCTTATTCTATTTTTGGTTTGTCGACTTGCGAATCCTCAATTACATTGGATATATCCCCTTTCCTCAGATTTCTTTCTCTTGAAGTTCCACCGTATTCTCATGAATTTCATTCCCAAAGTGTTCTATTAGACTGCTTCCAGTCGTTGCCGACTCAGTCTCCTTGCCCATATGAGTGGGACAAGTTTGTTTCACCTGTTGTGCATCACCATCAACAGTTGCAAACCTTTGACATGGTTATTAGTGACTCAGCTGCTACTTACATCTTCCAAGTTTATGCTGATGGTGGGTTCCCACATGAATACTTAGCAATGGGTCCAAGGCAATTAGGGTTTCAAATTTTCCGAATATTTTTGGGGTTCGCCTGAGTTGTCATCAGGGGTGCACTTGGCCGGATTTTAAAGGCCCTTACAAGAATTGTGAAGAGCATGGTAGTTTGAGAGAGGGAGATAATGGGGTGAATGCACAAAGGTTGAATGCACAAGGGTTGCCTACTTTCACAGCAACGAAGCTAGCTTTTGAAAGAGTGGATCATACCGAGAAACCATTGGATGCCTTGTGAAATTGTGCTTTAATCTGTCTATGTTACTGTTGGGTTGTGCTTATTCGACTTGCAGTTGTGTTTAACCAGTCCTTGTGTTTGCTAGTTGCGGAGTTTATTGAGATGTTCTGTCAAACTCTTCCACTACCTGAAGGCTGGAACCCACCAGAGAGCTGTTGTCCAACTCCCAGAACCAAGGCTGATGTCCAACTTCCAGCTATTTGTCAGGGGATTAGTGCACCAACTGAAACGGCAAGAGATGGTAACGTGGCCTACGAGTTAACCTTGTCGGCCAGTTCCCGAGTGCACCCTCTGTTTCACATTTCCTGGCTGAAATTGTGTCGATCCACTGTGCCTCCTGCTACCCTGCAGCTTCCTGCATTAGATGCCAATGGTTCCTTGAAGCTGGCATCACAATAAATTTTGGCTAGGCGATTTGTGAACAAGGGAAACCGGGCTGGGATGCAAGTTCTTGTGCAGTGGACGCTCCACTTACTAGAGGAAGCTACTTGGGAAGCCTTGCTCTCCTTCAAGGAGCACCATCCTACTTTTCTATCTTAAACACAACTTGAGAACAAGCTGAGGGGGAGGGTTTGTAACAACCCAAACCAGTTGTCAAGTGTATAAATAGCTAAAGTCCACCTGTTAGGACTATCTCTTGGACCAATCATCATTTTGTTAGCAACTTTCCCTTTTAATTGATAGTTATAGCTCTGCAGAACGTCCCTGCATTTCTTTCCCTTCGTCCTCTCGACAATTTCCTCCATTCTTTCGCCAGATTCTCATAATAAATGTTCTTACAAGTGGTATCAGAAGCCTGTAATCTGGCTATGGCAACGCATACTTCGCGACTCGTCCACTTGGAGACACAAATTGTGTTCGTTCAGTTGCAGATGGATTCCCAGCATCAAGATCTGAAGGACGTCATTGCTCCTCTCGCGGCTTCAACGAGGGAGTGCTTCGCCGCCCTCACTGCTTCTTTTACGCGAAATAGGGAGACATCGCCGATTCACTCACCACCACGTCACAATGACGATCATCACCCTGATCATCATCACTTCCGGCATCAGCCGTGTCGACCGTCAATTGTGGATCCATATCCTCGCTCGAGTTGCCCTATTTCTCTAGCTCGGATCCTCTGATGTGGGTGAGCAAATGTAACGAACTCTTCCTGGTTTACTCAATTCCGGAATATCAGAATGTTGATTTGGTTTCGCACTATCTGGAAGGGCGAGTTCCCACATGGTTTGCGGGGTGGTCTTTCAGGCGATTTCCGTTGCATTGGGAGCGATTCGTCGATGAGCTGCTTTGTCAATTTGGGAGTCAAGTGCAGATGAATGTCGAAGAGGCGTGCAATCAGCTCCAATAGATGTCGTCCCTCCCTTAGTTGGGTTTGTAAGAGACGCCCAGGTTCGTACTCCAACCTCTTCTTCCTTGTGTTTCCCCTACTTCCGACGGATTCCCTTCCTTTATTGGGGCCAGATCCATGCTCAAATTTTTTGGATACGCCTGCTACTCAACTGCCCTTCATTTCGGCAGTTTCAGGTGGTTTTCAAACTACCAAACCCACAGTCTCTTCTCCTTCAGGGGTTCTCACCCTAGTTTTTCCACATAACTCTTCTTTCTTAGGGGTTCTCAATCTCACTGATCTTTGGATTAAGAGTGGTAGTCTTATCCAGAAAATGATTTCCTCTGTCACCATTGATAAGACTCTCACTTTTGTAGAGGATGCTTTTATTTTTGGTGATTCTTGTCCTACTGAGTTTGTTTTTGGATTCTTTTGTTTCCCTATCGAGTCCAGCAATGGCAGTTTGGGTTTCCAGTTTTGCGTTTTACCAACTTACTATGGCATCTTTAGGAATTTCCATGGAAGTAGAAATCATGATGATTTCAAAGTCCCTTATAAAGATTGTGATTATCGATCAATTGCTTGTATGTCTCGACCTCGTGCTGTCACTGTGAACTCAAGAGCGGCCTCAAATTCTGGTGTTGTAATCTGTCTGTGTTACTCTTGGGTTTGTAAATGGAGAGGCCATGTTCATAGCTTGGAAGGACCCTACACAACTTGGCTTCACGAAGCATTGGTGTTCAAGCAGCTTCTGGGTTTGATTAGGAGCCTGACAACATACTCTGGACAGGGTGAGTCTCGTTGTGTCTGGATAATGGAGGGAACTACAATTTGCCACACCGAGGATGTCATTCTTGCACTGTTTGAAAATATGGTTGGCCTCAAGCTGCCGGCAAAATCTGGATTCGGATTCAAACCATCTCTAGCTGATGAAGAAATCATAGCAAAATATATTCATGTGGTTGTGTTGCTTTGTTGGTGTGCGTGATGCTGCAACTACTTGTCCTTGAAAACAATTTGGAGAGAATTCTTGTTTTTCTACATATCCATAATTGGCAAGCAATGGTTTTTGTTGTGGTTCACTATTCAGGACATCTGCAAATTTGGACTATGTTGTCAATTGTCATTATGTCCTCTTAATGCTACTGCTTTTTGGGTGCTTGATTCAAGGTGCAGTACCCCACTTTTCCATCTTGAAAACAGCTTGAGGACAAGTTGTCTCTGAAGAGGGAGAGTTTGTAACAACCCGAGCTGCTGGCGTGAGGACGTGTGTAGATAGACAAGTATAAATAGCTATTAGGCGAGTGGTAGCTTTTGACCAATTGTAATTCTATTAGTACTTTCCCCTCTTTTACGCATAGCTTTAGCTTAGTAGAACAGCTTGTAGGACAGTTAGCTTTTCCTCAATTCTTCTTCCTCTTTGTATCATCTCCATTCTTCCATTTCTTCGCCAGATTAATCCAATAAAGATCCTTACATATACTCTTGCTCTGCAAAAAGGCTACTCCTTTACAAGTTTGGATTCTGCCCCACCTGCTCCCTCACCTCTATCCCAGCATGTTATAACCTAGTCTGTTTATATATGTACCTCGCCTGGCTGCATCATTTACGCGCGAATATAATATGCATATGTCCTTCTTGTCCCTTGTCTATTTCATGATGTACCCAGTCTACTCAAACTTGTTCAACCAACTCCTTTGAGCGCTAATGGTCTGATCAAAGGTCAATCACTTCATAACGTTTTATACACATTTTATAAAAAAACATACATGTTTAGTCATTTTAATCACTCTACTCATACACTACGATTTTGAAAATATTAAATCCAAACCCTACGGTTTTTTTATATTTGTGTTGAGTCAGAATGACATTAATACTTTTAAGTAAAAACCCAACCCAAAAAAAAAAATTAAACTATTTTACACAACAAAAAATATAATATAACTAGTTAGAATTTCAAACAAATAAAGCAATGTGAAAAGTATCAAAATGCATGGATGTTATTTCGATTTTAAATCAATGCAATTTGCTTCAACATATGTCTAATTTTTTCCACACCGTGTGTTATTCTTCTAAACTTGTAACAAAGATATTACGTGAAACATTGCCTATATTAACTCATGTCTAAATTTTTAGGTCGATGAATGCATTAGGTTGGGGAAACCACAAGACAAAATATATTAATTTTCTCACAAACATACTTATATACGATATAAATATGTTTTAGATATTGACAATTATGACTATAGTTTGGACATAGTTTGTGTCGGATTCTACCAGTTGAGTAACCCAAAATTCGCATTAAACCCAAAAGAAGCGGGTTGTACAAAATAAAATATTCACCCAAAGTTAAACCTTAATATTAACGATAAATACGGATGGATTGGGTTAAATTGGACGGGCCGGTTTGCGGTTCTTTTTGTTCACCCCCTAATAATGAGTGCGTGGCTATTTTTATTAGTGGGTTTAAGGATGCTGATATACTAAACTGATTCAGTAATGGGTCTTAACCAAAACCAGAAAGTTGTGCCCAAGTGACCCAGACTCCAGCAACAGAGCAAGTTGCCTTGAAGCTTCGCCGCTCCCTAAGCAGGAATACTAGTTTATTAAGTTATCCTATCTCTACTGCTAATAATAAACTATAAACATACCAGGATTACTAGTTGATATTAACATTGCCAACATCATTAACCACCTTCATCATCTCTCCAACACCGAGCTTGTCCTGCATCGGGTTATATTATCAGATTAGAATAGCATTAAGGAAGAAGCAATGCCCAAACAATCACATCAATGTTAATCATAAACCCAGTTGCTGATAATCAGTTTTATCAACAAAGATAACTACAGAGTTTTGGACCCTTCCTAGCCACATGATGCACCAGAGAACACGCCAAGTCACACCATTCAGAAGAAAGATGGGAGCATTGCTAGATATGGTGAAATCTGAACCATCTTGCATACAAGAAGCTGCAGAGAAGACCCTTCGCAGTGAATAATGTGAAGAATAATGATTCAGGGTTTAAGATAACCACGAACAAGCAAATCCTTGATACGGCATGGCAGATGGCTCGCAATGGCCATGATGGTCGAGTACGTGCCTGACGAGAACCATGCTGGGGGATGTTTCTTGAGGATGGCAGCAACAGTATGCTTTGCAAATGTTGCGACAGGAGTACCTACTGTGCCTTGGGAGGCTAATCGTCTCATTGCTGGGTCAAATGCCTTGTATAGATTCCACCCAGATTTATAGTTACTCTGAGCCGAGTGCAGTATATTCGTCTGAATCGCACCTGGAACTACATTTATCACATCGATCCCCAATGGCTTCACTTCTAACCTGCACCCGGGCAACAACAAAAAACCGTAAACTTCTGCAGACATTTACTTCAATCGAAATGTACAACGAGAAGCCTCGGGGGTTAACCATCAGCATTGGCAACTAGAAGTCTTAGGGAAAGGGAATTTAGTTCTGCATATTGGATATATGTACTGACCTCAACGTGTCAGTTAAAGCATGGAGTGCGGCCTTAGATGCACAATATGGCCCGCTCCAAGGAAAAGCCACCAGGACTACAGTGCTCCCTACATTTACGATTTTCCCTTTTCTTCGGGATGCCATGTGTGGAACAACAGCTTGAATCATCCGCATCGGGCCTGCAATGCATATAAATCCAGTTGAACTGCAACATTTGGCTAAAAACAGAAAGGGTGATGTCCTGACTTTCCTCAATGACGGTATAGCATCAGAGGATGGTGCTACTAACTTGTAGAAAATACGAGATTGAAGTTTCGATTTTATAACGAAAAGAGAAGGAAAGCTAGTACCAGTTTGGGATGCTGGTCAAGTAATTACTACTGCCTACTTCTGAAACTTAATTGGCCATAGACTTATGTGAACCAAATCCCAGACTTCGTGCCTGGATCAATGTATCATAAACAGTTTCTGCACAAGTGCATCAACTAGTAATAGGAAGACATAAAAGGGAAGTTCTAGCCAAAATTGCTAGTGCAGGAAACGGTCATGGGATGGTAGAGTTTCCAGAGAAGGCGTAATGGCCTTCATTTGGGATGAGATACTTAAGCCTTAATCAGTAATCACGCACGAACTTGTAGTTGTATATGCCACTCTGCAGTTGCTAATTTTCTATTCGTAGTCATGATGAAGAAATCCACAATAGAGTCATAGACTACTAGCAATTGGTAATCTTAATTAGTTGTTCTCTCAGGATTCTGCAGAAAGTGGTATATGATAGGAAATGAGCACTTTTCGTTCTTTATGGGTTGAAAACCATCCATTGATAATCAAAAGGCTATGATTCATGCGAGACACCAACACATCACAACCTTTAACAGGTCCAGCACACATTACAATCATTCGATTCTCAATCGATTGCATAAAGATGGTTCTTAATCCTTAAACATGAGCCTTGTAAGAAGGATAGCCGAATTTCCTCCTCGAAGCTTCGAGGAGGACAACATCTAAATATTCCATGTCACCCTTACCAATTAAGAAAGAACACAGGAAACCCAATTTTAAGCTCTGGCCTGGAGCAACAACCTCTCAACCAAGCACACTAACCAGGGAAAACATGTCAAATTCTCAATTAGCATGTCCACCATCCAAAAGAGTACTAACTGATTCGATTCACAAGCATTGAAACAAAAAAGAAAGGCAGGATCAGCAGAATCCAGGGCGTGTGAAGAATTACCATAAACGTTGGTATCGAAAACCTGCTGCATGGCAGACAGAGGGACCTCAGCAGTTGGGGCGATGCACTGAACGCCGGCGTTATTGACCAGAACATCCACTCTCCCATACTTGTCTATGACGTTTGCCACCGCCCGCTGCACGCTCTCCTCGGAAGTGACATCGAGCTCCAGGAGATAGAATCTGTCGTCCTGCTCCAAGTCTCGCATGGAGCTCAAAGACCTGCTGGTGGCGACGACCAGGCAGTTATTAGCGGCGAACTCTTTAGCCAGGGCGTGGCCAATGCCTCCCTGCGAGCAGCCGGTGATCAGAACCACTTCTAGCCCGACAGAGTCCATTTTAGGGTTTCAGAGCGAAGAATCGCTGGAATTTAGGGGAAAGGGTTGAGAAGGGATTTTGTACTGGAAGTGGTGGAGAAATGGAAAGGCGAGAATCCTCGCTGCTGACTAGTATGGTATGGAGCGGACTTTTGACTTCTGTGATTCCGACAGCTGGTTTGGTATCGGCGGCCGGCGGGTGGAGAGAGCGACATTTCTCCTGACAGTTCCGGCGGGAGCAGCGGATCAATAAGACTCTAGAAAGTCAATGCATCATTCGAAGGCCAAACTCATGATTAAGATCTGAGAGTAACTACAAATTTTATACTATCTACATCTATAATTTAACTAGCACATAAAGACTATGATGTATAATAATGAAAATAATAGATGATTTGAAATACGAGTATTTTGTATTTCAGTTATGCACATAATGTTTATGAAAGTGATTCAATTATGCATAATGTGTTTAGATCTCCATGAAAAGAGAAAAGAATATAATATAAACATCATATATAATTATCGAATAAAAAATAAATATAATTAATTGTCATTCATTAATTTATTAAACCATATACTTGAATATTAGAGTTGCTTCTCACAATACATACATAATCAATCTTTAGCATAAAAGAAAATGGGGTAATTTCATGCAACAAAATTATTTTCATGAAATAATTAAATAAATAAAAACCTATGAAATCATATTACATGAAATATATGTTACTCATTAAGTTGATGAATGAGCGAGGGTATGAGTAAAATACATTTATTTTTAAAAGATAGAAGTTGAAAAGTGTCTTTTGGGTTGAATTCTGCATTATCGCTAAGTGACTTGTGCTTTTTTGCAATTGTAGGTGGGCACCGGGTCGTGCCGCCCACGTAGGGATGGCAATTTTGACCTGACGCGTTTTACCCAACCTGTTTAGCCTGTTTTGGGGAGGGTCCGAACCGCCTCGTAGGCGGGGCAGGCATGGATACTTTCATCGACCCGACCTGTCCTGACCCGCCCCATTCTCGATCCATTCTTGCCTAAATTACATGTAATCTTAGTCAAATTACTTAGAATTTTTCTTTTATTACATCATAATTTAGCTATAATAAAGTTGTAAATTAGTGAAAACCTCAATTTCTCTAATAATTTAACTACATTTATCATAATATTGTTTGTTTTCTTGGTCTTATAATAAAAATAATGAATATTTCTAATGTTTTCATATAAATTGCATACCCATTGGCTCGACCTGCCCCGACCTGCGACCCGTGATAAGTTACCCGACCTGCCACGGGGCGGGTCTGGGTACCAAGAAACCCGCCCCGGACCTACCCAATTGTCATTCCTACGCGCACGGGCTAGCACGGGCACGAAATAAATGGGCCAGCCCGGCACTAAGTACAAATAATTTATGGGTCGTGCCGGACCTAAACTTCATGGGCACGAGCACGGGCACAATACGGTATATAAGTGGGCCGTGTCGGGCCTAATATTTTCGAGAATTTGTTGGGTATAAGAACGGACATGGCACGAAAATAATATTTATTTGATAGGAAAAAAATATAAAAAGACTTATAGGTTCAAATATTACAAAACACAAGTATAAAAATAATTATTTGCTACTTTTCTCAAACATTATCGGTTATTACTATCTTCCCCCGTCCAATTTTCACCTTTTTTCATTCTCTCTTTTGTTTTCGTCTTTTTCATTAAACACGAATACTAGCATGGCACGAGCACGAATAGGCACGACATGATTCGAACTGGGCCTAGCAAAGTTAACAAATGAGCTTGCATGGCACGGCACGGCACGAAAACTGACGGGTCGTGCCAAGCACGACATGAAATAAATAGGCCCGAAGCATGCCCGTGCCGTGCCGGCCCAAGCACGGCCCAGCGCCCATGTACATTTGCAATAGATAGTTCAAAATGTGACTTGTAACTTTTGTTTCCACCAGTGTAAAAGAATTGTTTGAACCAAGGATTATAAAATCGTATCGAAAAAGTTGGTGGTAGAGTACTTTATACTTACGCCATAATTTAACCGTGGTTTCAAGTAGAGGTGTCAATTGGGCGGGTTCGGGCTGGGTTCAATCGGGTTACAAGTTAGTCGGGTTGCAGGTTCGTCGGGTTGCGGGTCAATCGGGTTACGGGCCAATCGGGTTGCGGGTCCGGCGGGTTGTGGGCGGTTCGGATTGCGGATTTTTGGGTCTGTGCATTGAGTTACTTATTTCCTACTCATAACTGCAATTTGCACATTTTATTAACCTATTTTTTAAAAAAAAATCACAACTTTTAAACAATTTCTTTCCACATCGTATATGTAATATGTTATATGTACTTATTGAAGTTAAAAAAAATTGAATCATGGTGTATGACTTGCAAACTTGTCATGTAATTAATCCTAAGTGGGGAAGCACACTAGCTAATAGTTATGGTGATATAAACATTTTTATTTTTTCATTTAATAGTCCTAATGCAACCACAAATTATATAGTGTATCATAAAAATATATAAGTAAAATTGTGGGGTGTAGGAAATCTAAATTTGAGGGGAGGAAATGGGGAAATGTTTGGAGGGAAATCTAAACTGGAATGCGGAGGGAATGGAGAAATTCTTGGAAGGAAATGTAAATTGGATGAAGAAGGAAGTGGAGAAATTTTTGGAGAGAAATCTAAATTTGTGAGGGGAAAGTGGAGAGAAATCTAACTTGTGAGAAAAAGTGGTGTAGTGAACTTTAATTATACATTTGGGGTTTTCAAAACTTATATTTTTATTTATCTTAATGTTAGTGAACTTGTCGGGGAAAATATAAATTGCAACTATAGTAAATTTAAAGTGATATTTGGAAAAAAGTGAAAATTATATTTTGATTTTCAGAACATAGATTAAAAAAGTGATATTTGGTATCCCTAACCATATATCAATATATGTTACGATTTTGCTGCTATAGTTAATTTAAAGTGAAATTCATACTTTGATTTTCAAAACATAGATTAAAATGGATATTTTATATACCCTAAACCATATACCTTATACCCTAACCATATAGTCTTACGAGTTATGATTTGCTACTATAGTTCATTAAAAGTGAAATTCAGACTTTAATTTTTAAAACATAGATTAAAAATGGATCTTTGCTATACTCTAAACCATATATCATATACCATTTACCCTAACCATATATTCTTATGAGTCATGATTTTGCTATTATAGTTAATTTAAAGTGAAAATCATATTTTGATTTTCAGAACATAGATTCAAAATGATATTTGGTATACCCTAACTATATACCCTAAACCATATAACCTAATATCCTAATCATATATCATTATGAGTTACAATTTTGTTGTTATAGTTAATTTAAAGGGAAATTGAGACTTTGATTTTCAAAATATAGATTAAAAAGGGATATTTGCTATACCCTAAACCATATACCTTATAACGTAACCATTTACCTTATACCTTAACCATATAGTCTTACAAGTAATGATTTGCTACTATAGTTCATTTAAAGTGAAATTCAGACTTTGATTTTCAAAACATAAATTAAAAAGGGATTCATGCTATAACCTAAACCATATACCATATTTCAACTTACAATACACTAAATTTGGCTATGTGCTTGCTTACAAATTACAATACACTAATTATCGAGTTACTCACGAACAACTTCGATACATCATACATATTTTACAACAAGAGACTCTCCATTAATATAGATTTGAGAAATCAATATACGTTCATGGATTCAAGGTATTTCAACAACAACAAGTTCAAATAGTTAAATCAATCTTGTTAGTCTAATATTTTCATAGGTTTGTTAATCAATTCACTCCTATAAGGCTACTAATCCTAGTAATACACAATTTTTTGGCTCTAAAATTTTTTATAGTGCTAAAATTTGATTTTGGCTTCATCTATTAAGTTTTCAATTTCATCAAAATCCTTTTAAACTTTACCTAACCATTTAAAAAACTCCTAATCGTGCTGGTGGTAGTTTGAGGAAACAGATTAAGAAAATGGATGTTATTAGTCCACAACTAGTCAACTACCCCATTATTACAATGAACCATAAGAAAATACCCTCGCCAATGTTTATAAATTTACTAACCCACCTTGATGACCCGCCAAGAATTTTTTGTTTCGCGGGCCATTGCCAATTTTCAAGTTTAACTGTCAGGCGCCAAACAAATTTTATTTCCCGTGTCCTTTTTGGCTCTCTATCTGCAGATAGAAATTGCAAAACAATTTAACTTTTCACTTTTGTCTCATCCATATTTTTGTATAATAAAGCCTACTTGAAAGGTTTGGCGCCAAAAATTGGGTTCATCCTTATAAAAAATAATCAAATTATTAAATAAATCACTTCACTCTATTTATATTTAATTGGGTTCTCCTTTACGAAATAAAAATGGTTTTTAGTTAGGTTTAGGAAAAAAATTTATTTGGAAATACTATTTATTATATAATATCAATGTTAAAGAAGACGCTGGGCTCTATCTAGGCGAGGAGGCACTGCCCAGCGCCCAGGCTGATTAGTCGTTGCCTAGGCGAGATTAAACGTTGAAAAAAAATATGTTAAATAAGCCATATTCCACAAAAACCCAAGTCCCCATATCATTATTCATCCATGTATATACACATACAACCCTTTTCCACAATCCCAAACATCTTAAGTCGCCAACCATCAGGAGAGATCTCACTGCTGGTCGATGAGAGGTAGCGGCTGGTCGAATGGAAATGGGAAATAGAATAGAGTTTGGGATTTTCACAAAAAGGCTACACTTTCCCCTTTATTAGTTGTTCTGGGCATTGCCCACCAGGGTGAAAACGCACCTCCGAGTGCCTAGGTGCCTAGATCAATCGCCCAGGGCTAGACGGGGCGATTTCCTCCTGCCCAGCTATTAATCGCGCCTAGGCGAGAGATTAATCGCGTCTTCTTGAACACTGTATAATATAGTAATTATTCAAGTCAATCGGGCGGGTCACGGGTTAGGCTCAATCGGGTTCGGGCCAATCGGTTACGGGCTTAATCGGGTTGCGGGTCAATCGGGCTCGGATTAATCGGGTTACGGGTCAATCGGGTAGCGGGTTAATCGGGCTGCGGATCAATCGGGTTACGGGTCGGGCGGGTTCCGGGTCATTGACTTTTAGTCAAATCGGGTTGCGTTCGGGTTACGGTTGGGTTAATCGGGCGGGTTACTCGGGCCGGGTTCCATTTTGACAGCTCTAGTTTCAAGCGTTTCATATTGCTAAATATCACCTAGCGATTTAGTCTATGGTGTGAAGTTTTATGATCGAACCGCCGGTACTTACGATCCTTTAATTCAAACTTTAAATAAAAAAATCACTAAAATATTGACATTATCGAATACTCTTTAAATATAAAAAATTACAATAATCGTATTAAGAAAAAATCATCCAAACGACAATATTGATTTAGAATTTTATATCAAAATAGAAAATAATATGTCAAATATGATGTCATCTCCTAAAATAAATCAAAATTCAACAGAATAAGGCAAACATTACTCACTAAGCAAACCATAAGGACAATTATTTCACACTACCTCATTTTCTCCTCTCTTATTTAAATGTGTCATTTCACTCTCTCTTTGACCTCCTCTTTCTTTTACCGTATGTTCTTTCAGCTCTCTCTCTGAGTTTTGTATCTCACCACTCTCCCCCTTTCCCTTCCTCTTTCTTCCCATCGTTTGGAATCGAGAGAAACCTAGAAACATCCCAATTACTTCTCCAATTTTGCGTTCGAAATGCTTCTCTCCATTCACAGTCGATATGTGAATCAGAGCACCTGAAACATGGCGAACAGATGACCCCTTATTCTTGACGGAGCAACGTAGTTTGATAGCATGTGAATAAACTAATTACTAAAAGTGATAAAACAAAACTCAATAAACCAATTGAGTGAGTGTATTGTTAGTTCATTACTTAAACAATTTTAGTTATATAAAGAATCAAAATGCATAATCAGGGTCATCTTAACTTATTTACATGTATTTGTCGCACAAATTCATCACACAGAAAAAATGGTTTGAACCGACATTATCAAACTAAATCCCATCTTACGATTATTGGCATCGGCCTTGCTCATCAGGTATCGAATCGCGGAGATCTGTGTACACGATCACATGGGACAAGACCAGATAGGGACGACACTTGTCGAAGGCAAACACCACTGCGAGCAGCTCCTTCTCCGTGGTGGTGTAGTTCTCCTAGGCATCATTGAGGGTCTTCGAGGCGTAATATATAGGACAGAAATGCTGATCTCGCCTCTGCCCCAAGACAGCTCCAACAGTAAAGTCATTGGCATCGCACATCAGCTCGAACGGTGGGGACCAATCAGGAGCGACCATGATAGGAGCATGAGTGAGCTTATCCTTCAAGGTCGTGAATACCGCTGTGCATGCATCGGTGAACTGGAAGGGGCATCCTTCTCAAGGAGCTTAGTCAGGGGCATGGCGATCTTTGAAAAATCCTTGATGAAACGCCTGTAGAACCCTGCATGGCCTAAGAAACTCCGGATCCCCTTAATAGATGGAGGAGGAGGCAGCTTGCTGATAGTCTCGATCTTGGCCCTCTCCACCTCAATCCCCATCTTGGAGATCTTGTGCCCGAGAACTATACCTTAACGAACCATGAAATGCACTTCTCCCAACTAAGTGCCAAGTTCGTTTCTTCACACCGTTTAAGGACAAGTTCTAGGTTATGGAGACAGTGAGAGAATGAGTCCCCATAAAGCGAAAAGTCGTCCATAAATACCTCCATAATCTCGCCAACCAGGCGTTCAAAGATGGCAAGCATGCATCGCTGAAAAGTGGCAGAGGCATTACAAAGCCCGAATGGGATCCTCCGGTAGGCAAATGTGCCGAAGGGGTAGGTGAAAGTGATCTTCGCCTGGTCCTCCGGTGCAATGGAGATCTGGAAATACTCGGACATCCCATCTAGGAAACAGTAGAACTCGTGCCCCGCCAGTCTCTCCAGCATCTGATCAATGAGTGGCATCGGGAAGTGGTCCTTCCGAGTAGCATCGTTGAGACGCCGGTAATCGATGCAGACACGGTACCCAGTCACCGTGCGCATCGGGATGAGCTCGTTCTTCTCGTTAGGCACCACGGTCATCCCACCCTTTTTGGGTGCCACCTGGGTGGGACTGACCCACTCGTTGTCGGAAATGGCGAAGATGATCCCCGCGTCCATCAGCTTCACGATCTCAGCCCGAACCACAGCCTCCAGGTTTGATGTCAGTCTCCTCTGTGGCTGTCTCACTAGCCGCATCTCATCCTCTAGTAGTATCCGGTGGGAGCAGAAGGAGGGGCTGATCCCCCCCCGATATCAGTGATCTTCCACGCCAGAGCTCGCTCGTACTGCTTCAGCAAGGCCACCAGTCTGACCTTCTGCTCGGGTGTGAGGGTCGAGCTAATAATGACTGGGAGCTTATTCCCCTCTCGGAGAAATGCATACTCCAAGTGAGGAAGGAGGGGCTTTAGCTCCAGCTCTGGTGACTCCTCCAAGGAGGTAGTAATGCGAGGTAAGGATGAGATCGGTTTGAATAGCCTATCTCCCTCCAGGAATGCGCCACTCTCCAGCGCGGCCAACTACTCCTCCAACTGCGGCTCCTGCGATGCCTGCTCACCTAGCAAAATATAACGCTCAAGAGCATCGTCAGTACCCGCACTCGTTATAGCGAGTGCGGTCTCAAAATCGGCAAGCACATCACAGTAATCTAAGTCATCATGCAAATGGGAGTGTTTCCCATTCTCAAAAACAGAAAAAGTAGCATGTTCATCCCCAGCACGCAAGATCAATTTAACACTATGCATATCAATAGCGCCTTGGCGGTGGCGAGAAACGGTCTACCCAAAATCAAAGGCGCATCCACATCCTCATTTATATCCAGAATAACAAAATCAACAGGATATGTGAATGCACCTACATTAACAAGCAGATCCTCAATGATACCCCTAGGATGCACAATAGAACGGTCAGGTAACTGAATGCTCATCCTAGTAGCTCTAGGTTCACCTAGGTCTAGATTTTTAAACAATTTGTAAGGCATGACATTAATGCTAGCGCCTAGGTCCGCCAAGGACTTTCCTACATGCATGTTGCCAATAACAAGAGGGATAGTAAAACTCCCTAGGTCTTTGCGCTTCTCGGACAACTTGTTCTGCAGGATAGCAGAACACTCCTCGCTCAGCATCACTGTCGAAAGATCCCCAAGTTTCTTCTTGTTGGTGAGGAGGTCCTTCAAGAATTTAGCATACTTGGGCATCTTCGATAGTGCCTCCACGAACGGCATCCTGATGTTGACCTGCTTCAACATTGCCATGAACTTGGCAAACTCAGTCTCCAGCTTGTCTTTGTGTAGGCGAGTGGGGAAGGGAAGCTGGGGTACATGCTCCTTAACCACTAGCTGTGGCTTGTGAGCAGGTGCTTCTTTCTCCATCCCCACTTCTGCATCGTCAGCTGGAAGTGTTGAAGCAGGTAGTGGCTCTTCTTTCCTGGTCTAGGCAGGAGCAGCAAATGTGGTCTTGCAACTCCTAGTAGTGATGGCATCCAGCTGCTGGTGAGGCTCGCGTGGATTTGGAATGGTGGTGGCAGGCAATGTCCCCGGTGCACTGGTGATATTTTGGCGAGCAATGCCACCAATCTGGTTCTGGAGATCCTGCAGTATAGCACCCTGGTTCCTTTGGCCTGCCTCCAGAGAAGTTATGTTCTGTTCTATCCTCGCGAAATTCCCCTGACTAGTAGTCATGAATGCCTGCAAAATATTTTTCAGCTCCGTCATCTGGGTATCTGGAGCTGGAGCTTCTGGGGGCTAGGCATACTAGCACTGTGGCTGCTAGAATGGCTGCCCCTTTCTGGGCTGGTACGACTCCTGCTGTGGAGCTGGGGCCTGCCTGGCCTGGAAGGGTTGTCGCTGCTAAAAACCACCCGCTGGTGCTGGGAAACCAGGTGGTTTAGTGGTGTTGCTGTTATTCCAAGAGAAGTTGGGGTGTTGGCGCCAACCTTCATTATATGCCACTGTAAGGATCGAGGCGCCGAGCATTGGCGATGAAATCCAACTACTCCTGGGGTGTAGAAGACTCCCGCATAGCCTGACAGTCTTCCACCAGATGGTTCGAGCTCTCACACCACTGGCACTGAGCAACTGGAGGTCCGGCTAGAACTCTTCCCAGAATAAGACTGTTGGGCTGCTTCAATGTGTGCACCAACTCAGCCACCTCTCGCTCTAGCTCGGACCTGGCCTCCATGGCGTGCACACCACGATTCCGGGAACTCCTGCTTCTGGTGCTCTGCCCCCAGGAGTGATCCCTGGCAGCCAACGTACTGATCATCTGGTTCAGTTCGGGTGGATTCTTGGTGAGAATATCCCCTCCTGGGCATAGAGACTCGATCTCCCTCTGACTCTCTAGGGTCAGAGCGCTGTAGAAATTCCCCACTGTGAATGCATCACTGAAACCGTGATGGGGACATTGCCAGAAGAACCCTGAGTATCGCTCCCAGGCACCTCGAAGAGACTCATCTGGCTCCTGGCGGAAATGAGTAATCTCCCGTTGTATCTCTGTAGTCTTCGATGCCGGATAATACCTGTGCACGAACTTGTCGTCCAGATCGTCCCACGATGTCATCGATAGTGGGGGCTGGGTCTCTAACCACCTCTTCGCATGCCCTGCCAGAGAATGGGGGAAGAGGTGAAGACGGATCGCATCATCGGGTACACCATTCATCTTGAACTCGTTTGTCAGCTGCAGGAACCGGGAAAGATGCACCCTTGCCTCCTCATCCTTCAAGCCATGAAACTGGATAGACGATGTAATTAGTTGAATCCAGCATGGCTTGATCTTGAAGTTGTTCGCTGGAATGGGCGGATAGAGGATGACGGGGCGGATATCAGCGACCCGTGGAGTGTAGTAATACTCCATGGTAGGACCCGACGGCGGTGGTTGATGCTGAACCCCATCTGCCTGAGGTATTGGGTTGTTCCCCAAGATCTGATTCACTGGGGGAACCTGGAGAGGCATGCCCTGTGGTGGGTTTTGTGCACCATCCATCTCGTACTCTTCCTAAGATTCGCTGCTCAAGTGGCCATCACTGCGCTCCTCCGTAGCCAGTCTTGCTCATTGTTGTCTCCTTAGTTGGCGACAGGTGCGTTCTAGCTCCTGATCTAACGGCAGTAAACCTCCCGACTGGCTACAGGTCATGCACTACCTACACACACTCAAGCAAGCAAACCTGTGAAGGCACAAGTGCGAAAAAAGAAAACAGTCAATGCGGAAATGGAAATGCCAAAGTAACAGAAATCACGTTTCTTCAACAACCTAGCAGTCCCCGGCAATGGCGCCAAAAACTTGACTTGCCTCTACCGTCGCACTAGAAAATGGTCAAGTGTAACCACCTACTAAAGTGTAGTATAGCGAGTTTGGGTTTTAATGTCAACCCAAGTCCTAAATGTTATGACAACTCCGTGAATTCTTAATATTTAGCAGTGAAAGTGTAGTGAAGATCCAACTAAACAAGCAAGCAAAGCAGTAAAATGTTGTTTTCAAGTTGAGAGAGGTCACCCGGATATGGTTCTCCCTAGACTGCAGTTAAGCCAGATTGTAATTTACCAAGTTCGAATTCAAAGATAGTTATACTGCGGGAGGTTCTTATGCAGTCTGCAGTCTTGACTAAAGATCTCCAGACCCTCTCAATCTGAGTCCCCAGCGGGCGACTAACCTCCACCGGAGTATACAGATTGAGGCCCTAACGAACCAAACCTCCACTGCGGAAGTAAATCCGGTACAGGTTAGTGAACTGACTTCTCGACTAAAGTCGTCAATTCACTACCTTCAATCAAGGGTGCTCTATCAACCTAGGCAAATATTCTCATTCTAGGTCAAAGCAGAAACAACATGAATTTGATCAAGATTCATGCCATTCAACAAATCAGACCTCAATTGAATATAATCAAATCAATGGATTCATACTTGGGTTCATATAATCAGACCGAACATACAAATCTAGGATTCTTCATGCCCAGGTGAATGTGGAAGTTACTCCATGGAGAGAGAAGCAAACTCTAGCTCAGAAGCAGAAATCATACTGTGAAGAATGGGGTTCTGCTTCTGATCGGCAATCGACACTTCTCTAAGCGTTATCCGAGCTCCACTGATGATGAAGATCGATCTAAGACACTTGGGAACTCTGGTTCGTCGCTTTCTCTCTCTAGGTATCACTTTCTTTCTCTAAAACTCGGAACCCCTTCACAATTGGCCTTCTTCTCCTTAAAATCCAGCTGCTCGCGATCCCCAGCCATAATCCCCGGTCGGGTATTTCGGGTGCCCGGCCGGGGATTTCGAAACGTTGCGCAGCGGTGACGCCCTTAATATCCGATCGAGGTCAAGAATACCCGATCGGGTATTTTTGCTCTCTGGCCGGGACCCATTCTGTTTCTCAACGTCCAAAAGCGCTTTTCCCCAGCCTCCATGGAATTTTACCCGACCAGGTATTTTTTATCATGGCCGAGTATTTTGCTCCTCCAGCACCCTTCAACTCAAACGTCCTCCTTTTGACCCGAAACTCGTTTCTTCGCCTCAACGTCAACGCCAAGCCCTGAAATATGACATAAACACACAACCCAACGTGAAATCGGCTTAAAACACGAGAATCAACATCTCCAACGGCTCAAGAATAGGGGTAAAAACATGTGCAATCAATGGTCTATCAAATTCCCCCACACTTAACCGTTTGTTTGTCCCCAAGCAAACCTAACACAAACCAATGCAACTCTCCAGACCTCTATAGCAACAAAATACCCCGATCGTCGGTAGAGGATTTCCTAGATCATATAGCAGATTACGAGGTCAACTAGTCTTCTAAGACGTTCCCTATCTCTCTCAATGCGAGTTCTAGACTCAAGCCATGATCATGGGAAGAAGTGGAAGTAAGACAACCAGTTCATGGATAAAGGGACTCACACCATTCACAACCATAGACTCATTGTACCGGGGTGCTCTTTCACTTCATTTCACCGTTGGAACCCCTTTTTTCACTTTCATTCTACATTTCTTTTCTTTTTCATTCACTTGGCGGGGGTTCCAACTGCAGTCTTTTGCACGATCGACCCTTGTTAGTCGAGCAAGAGCAATTTATGTACATATGGCGCTCGCCGAAGTACTTCTTTTAACTCTTTTTCCTCAACTCGTGTGGAGGGTCAATGAAATTAAGGGGGGTCGGAAGCTCTATCCGTGCCCTTAAAAGCACATCCTCGAGTAGACAAACCGCTCAACGGGTGAAAATTTTACTTGTACTAGAGACAGTTTAGCTTCACCTTGTAGGAGTACCCCACTAAGGATCACTAAAATCTCTTCCAAAACCCGATTTTGTGCAATGAATGGTGCCACACACGTTGGGCTTACCCCATGTTTAAGATTTCAATGATTTCGACATGGAGGACCAACTGCTTTTCATTTCCCCCATGAGCACCATGTTCGATACACGAGTCCATAACACAATTCAAACAGAGTCACCATTACCACATGAATTCAACGATCCTAGCTCCACTAATTCACAAAATCATCTGGCACAACAGAGAGCTAGATAGGAAAAATCTTATACTTGAACATCCTCCATAGTGCTACACTACCTCCTTAGGTTGCACTATGGAGGATATGATCAGAGAATATGATCAGGGAAGGCTGAATTGTGCTTATACAAGCAGTATACGGGATTTTGGAAGGGGAACCGGATTTTGATAGCTAAAATAGAGTTTTAGAGAGAGAAAGTGACAAAGAGTTATCCATGAGATCCCTAAAGCAAGTCTTCCCATCATTGGAGCTCGATTCAAGCCTAGACGAGTGATTGTCAATCTTGAGCAGATTCCTTCCGTCTACATGATGATTTCTACATCTAATATTGCTTTCCACTCTCTCTCTCTAAGGAGTAATCTCCTATATCACTTGGGTATGTAAGAACTCTGTAGTTGTATGTTAGAAAGATTTGTATGAACCCTTTGTCATGAAGGAGTGATTATCCTTTAACCAATTGATGCATTATTTAGAATTGCATGAGTTCTCATCAAATTCTTGTGATTTCTACTTTAACCTAGAATAATAATCTCTACATAGGTTAAAAGAGAAACCTGAACTGGAGGTAGTGAATAGACTTTAGTCAAGAAGTCAACTCACTCCTCTATATCGGTGTATACAATAGAGGAAGTTTGAACCTTATTGCCTTATGCGGTAAGCTTATATCGGTGGAGGTTAGTAGCTCGTCGGGTATTCTAACTGAGAGGGTCTGGAACACTTTAGTCGAGACTTCAGACGGTTTGAGAACTTTCCGCACTAAAAGAATTAACCGAATTGAACTAGGGAGAATTATAACTTGGCCTAATTACAGTCTAGGGGGACTCATACTCAAGTGAGCCTTCTAGCCTAAACTATTCGATCTTTTACACTATACTCCTACCCTATGTGCCCCAAAATTACTTGCAAATACTCATAAATTTTAATTTAAGAATAAAGTTGCAATAATCATTTAGATATAACATATTTAATAAACCTATGTTATATAACATTTATATAACAATATATGTCCTACATAATTTATTTAGCTCATTCCAAATGGATTAATTGGCAACAAATTTCCAACGGTAAGTACGAATAAGGATAGAAAATTTACCATCTATAAACATTAATTTTCTCCGACATAAGTCCTAGAGCTATGTTCTCGGGAATATAACATAGCATAATCATGTTATATTCACCACCTTCCCGCACTAATATGTTACATGGATTTTTGATGCACCGATTTGTTATTATGATTCTAGATTCGCCACCTCCCCGCACCAATATGTCTATAGTCGGGGTTGCATAGTTTGTTTGAACTTAATTGTTATTCAATTAGATTATGTGTATCCTCAGTGGTTCAGTTTCACTTTGGATGCTGAGTAGTGAATCTCTCAACGCAATCCTCACTAGTCCTTGATCATTTTTCTGAGGACGTCATAGTTTGGGTGGGGAAGATAACAAACAAGAACTATATATAAGAAAGATCCAATATTTGAACAATAGGCACTATACATATATATATATGGTGGCGTATTCAGTGCACCCACTTTTTTGGGTGCACTCAGTGCACCCGCCTCATAATTGTCATTCTAAGCATGTGATTCATGTTAAAACGGTATCAATTGTTGTTTATGATATTATGAACAAGAAGCACATGAATTTGAAAAAAAATCATTCAAAATTTACTTTAATTTGAAGGATTTAGGATTTAGGGTTAGGGATTAGGTTTAAAATTTGGGATTTTGGATTGGGATTCAAAATTGAAGGTTAAGGGGTTAGGGTAATAGATTGATTTGTTATGATTCTATGTCATATCATCATATTAGATTGAGAGTACTAATTAAAGTTCAAAATTTGATGTAATATGGACACTTTTAGAGTGGGTGCACTGAGTGCACCCAAAAAAGTGATTGCGCCGAAGTAGCCACCATATATATATATATATATATATATATATATATATATTTTTTTTATTAGGAACTTAGAAGCTCCATTACATACTACCCCTATAATAAGTAATACAGAAAGTTCGGTTTTCTATGGCTCTTCACTTTCCAGACATGAGCATCTCCACCAACTGCTGGTCCTTCGGTGGCTTCCTTGCCTCCAGCATCGCCTGGATCATCGTCGGAGCCACCGACATGATCTTTGAGTCGGGTGAAGGACCACAACGGTCCTTCACCACGAGGAATATAAAGAGGATGAGGAACATCATCACGATGCTTCCGTAAAAAAAAAAAAACCAAAGAAGGATTTTGCGATTGAGTCTTCATCATCTCGAGAACTACCTGGGTAGTCGTCGTTGTCTGTAGGGAAGTACTAAATTTTTTATGGTATTATTTGAGTAGAAGACGAAGAAGTGAACAGAAGCAGCCGCCATTTATAGGCATTGGAGTTTGGAAAAGGGAAGAAGAAAAAAAGGAAGAGGAAGAGGAGGAGGGGAAAAATAAGCAAGAATTCTGTTTTCCATGGAGGAAAACCTGAGTTATTTATGTTCCCAATCGAGAAGTAAGAAGAAAGCGAGGAAGCAGAAAATGGTTTAGGAGGCTGAGAAATATGATTATTTGAGTTCCCCGTGGAGAAAGAGGAGAAGAACTGACGATTGGTTCATCAAATCCGTTAGAAAGAAAAACCTCAACCGTTCAACCAGTCAGCACCTCATGAACTGAACATATCCAATTGAGTTACTGGAGCACGTAAATTACCGTAATTGAGACCTGAGAGCGATGGAGGATAGTTGGGGGACGATGTGAGCTGCCAGACGATGATGGGAAGATTTGGTCGGCGGCTGGGAGGGAAACCATAGTGGAGACGGTGGAGCATGGTTGTCAAATCAGTTTAAGTCATTGAGCCGGTCAAGTAAGGGGTTTGAGGTTTATTGGTCTTATCGGAGTCAGGCCGATTTGAGCCGTTTTATATGTTTTCTAAATATATATACAAATAAGATAGTAAATAAAAATTTAATGAAAAAAATGAATATATCTCACATGTATCTATTAAAAACTTATTATCCACAAAATAGAGGAATTCGTTTCTATTTTTAGTAACAACGATAGAGGATTTGAATTGGCGTTCGGAGGACGAAGGCTCCTTTGCTCATGGACATGGAGGTCGATTTCAGGCAGTATGAGCTGCGGTGTAAACTTCTCGACCATGACGATGATGTAAGCAGCGGTTCTCCTTTTTTCGTCCATTTTCATTCATCTGATATCCTTGGAAATCGGTCTTGCAGGGGAACAGATCAGGTCAGTAACCATGAGTTACTTATCCACATCAGCATGATATCAGTATCCTCTTTCTACTGGAAAGTCTTTTATCTTTTCCCTTTTAATCTTTAACGGACGATTTCTCTCTCGTTTTAAGTCGAAATTTAATTTTTTTGCACAGATAAATCAGATTATATGTGCTCTTTAAAATGATATCCACTTTGATATATTTTTAGTATAAAAAAATTTTTGAATAATTTTTTTACCAGTCATTACCATATAGTATGCTCCTATTTAATACCATACGGTAAGAAAGCGTACCATGATAATATGAACATACCAATATGGTAAAAAGGTTAAATACATGATAGTAGAAGTATACTCACTGTCATTTACGACTTTCATCATTGTTTACTACAAGTTACCACCCACATACCATAGTGGTAAAGTATGATAATTTTTTATCCAGTATTTTTCCACCCCGATATTTATAGATCCAATAGATCATGATGAACTCATTCCTTCTGAGCAAACGTTTTCGAAAACAACTTAAAAACGAAGAATTTACCATATGGTATGTAGTTGGTAAAAAAAAGTTTCTAGAAATATATTGAAAATTGATCTCATTTTGTAGAGCACAATGAACTCGTTCCATCTGTGCAAAAAAAAAAAAAATTGAAATCCGAGTTAGAACGAAGAAGATAAAAACCGATTAAGAAAACTAGGGAAAATAAAATGTCTTTAATTGATAACCCTTAGATCTGAATTTTTTGGACCCACTTAAATTTAAAGTCCATACTTAGTTACTATAATCAATGGATTTTTTTTTACAGTAAAAAGTAACCAATGATTACTGACCCCATCCTAAGCCATCTGGCGTTCGTTTTCTTTCTTTTCTTTACTTTACACCTAAAATACATTTGGAAAGAGAAATTGGAGGGGGTGAGAATTCTCGCCGCTGATGATAAAAATATGAGCATGAGTTTTTTTTAGATGATGAAAATATGAGCAGAGTTTTTGACTTGGGTGATTTCCGGCGGCTGGTTTGGTATTGGAATCTGGCGGGAAAGAGCGAGATTTCTCCACCTGACCGTTACGACGGGAATAAACAAAGCTTGATTCACATTTTGCAAAAAAAAATACATAACCTCCTCCCATTGCATCATTCTAGATAAGATACGCAGGCAATCAGAAGGTCGATGCCGCATTCAAAATGGCATGCTCATTGACTTAGAACACAGCGGGGAGGGAAAATCTAATGAACGGTAGTCTAATGATAAATCGGTTCATTAATAACAGCAGTTGTACCAGTGCAAATTACAGAACGCCCGAAGAAAAGACACCTATAAGTCTATAACTTCAAGCAAGTTGTATTGAAGCTTAGCCACTCCCTCAGCTGCATCACTAGTTTATTCAGTCCTTCAAGCTCCACTGCTAACAATCTATTGATACCACAAAAGGGTTTTGTATAGAGTACAACCGACACAATGTAAAAAAAAGTCATCCAGGAGAAAAGAAGGCAATATAGATCATGCTAAAACTGAAGAACAATCTGCTTAAGAAGTTGCTGCATAGAGAGGCCAATAACCCAGGGGCGAGAACAATGCGACGGAAGAAGCTCCAGCAGTCAGGGTTTCATGAAAGACTGCACGAGCAAATCTTTGACACGAAGTGGCAAATAGTACACGATTGCCATGATGGTGGAGAACTTGCCTGAAGAGAACCATGCGGGTGGATGTTTTCTGAGAATGGCAGCAACAGTATGCTTGGCGAATTTCTCGGTAGGGGTGCCTGCTCTGCCCTGGGAGACAAATCGTGTGATTGCCGGCTCAAATGGCTTGTACAATTTCCACTCGGAACTATATATAGCCTCGGCTGAGGGCATTATATTCGATTGAACAGCTCCTGGAACCACATTTATAACATCGATTCCCAGTGGTTTCAGTTCTAACCTGCATTTTTTCGTTTCACATTTGTAAGTAGTCATTACATTAGACAACAGCAAATGACATCCGAGCAAGGTCATAAAATTCGCACTCTTCTTGTCTGCTTGAGTTTAATAAAGGAAATGGCAGGACATGGAAATTTCAAAACGTTTCTCCCTGATCAATGTGTTGGCACTTTCTGTTGATCTAGGGTTGCACGGGACAGATACTAACCTCAAAGTATCAGTTAGAGCATGCATAGCGGATTTAGTTCCAGAATACGTCCCGGCCCAAGGTAAAGGCGCCAGCACTATGACACTTCCTATGTTAACGATCTTCCCCTTTCTTCGAGATGCCATGTGTGGAACAAGAGCTTGAATCATCCTCATGGGACCTACAATACGTAGATGTTTCAGTCGATAAGCTGAAAATTTTGAGTTAAAAGGAGAAAAATAAGGATAAAACAATACTATGGCATCTTCCATGAAATTAGCAATAACAGTCCATATAGAAATCGCTGTTTTGTAAGAAAAAAGAGGACATCAACTAGGAGTCTAGGACTAGTTTGTTCAAAAGCATGAGATGCTGCTCTCAACTAATGTGCAAGGACAGCAAAGCATGACTAATGCAGACTTCTTAGACTTAATCGCCTAAGGACTTACATACATCAAATCTCTAACTCTGTACCTAAATCATTCGACACGTTAACAGACCTGATGCTAATGAAACAAGTGCATCAACAGGTAGACATAGAAGTCAACTAAAGAAACGCAGACGCTATCTTTTAGGTAGTTGCTGAAAGCTATAGTCAAAGTGTCATCGGCGCTTGGGACAGCAATACTACAATAGTATGGTAGAGTTTCCAGACAAGGTCACTGCTTCATTTGACAGAAAATGCGGAAGCCTAAGTGCAAACTTGTACATCATATTCACGGTTTCTACTTTCTAGTCATATCCTGTTCCGAAGAATTCAATTCAGCCAGCAAAAATTTATCTCCATAGACCCAATTCAGTGACCTCTTCAGTTTCTGCAGAAAGTGGAAACCAATAGTATATTCCAAGAGAGCTAATATATCAAAGCAGAATAGGTAAAAAGCCATGTTTCAGCTCTTATTTGGACCATCGATCACTCAACCAACCAAAGCCAGTTCAAACACGTAAGATTATCCCTTGGCAAGTCACAAGTGTACCATCTAGAAGGGCATCAACTAACTGATAAAAGAACCCACAATTCGATTCAAAAGAAAGAGGTGAACAAACAAGCAAGCACAGCAAAAAAATCCGAGAGGGGTAACAATGGGCTGATCTTTAGAATTACCGTAAACATTGGTATTGAAAGTATTCTGGATGCCAGACAGAGGAACCTCAGCAAGAGGGCCGACGCACTGAACCCCAGCGTTATTGACCAGAACATCAACTCTCCCATACTTCTCGATGACGTTTGTCACCACCCTTTGCACGCTCTCGTCGGAGGACACATCGAGCTCCTGGAGATAGAACCTCTCGTCCTGTTCCAAGTCCTGCATCGAGCTCAATGACCTGCTCGTGGCAACGACCAGGCAATTTTTGGCAGCGAACTCTTTAGCCAGGGCGTGGCCAATGCCTCTCTGGGAGCACCCGGTGATCAGAACCACTTCTAGCCCGACGGACTCCATTTGAGGGTTTCAATCGGAGGAAATCGCTGGAAATGGGGGAAGCTTTGAAAGGGGTTTTCTTCTCTACTGACAGTGGCAGAGAAATAGAAAGGTGAGAGCTATGGGAGCTGATTATTAATATGAGTGGAATCGTCGCCATTCTTGGCCGGCTGCGGAGATTTTGAACTCTGGGATTCCGCCGGCTGGATTGGTATTGGAGTCCGGAGGAAAGAGCAACCTTTGTCCAGCTGACGCCTGACAGTAACGGCTGGAGTTAATAAAGGTTTATTCACATCACATTTATTAAATTCCAATTAATGTACCTTCTACTTCAAATAGAAACATTTGATTACTTAAAAAAAAAAACAGAACGCAATTGTTTTGCTACGAATCCTACGATGACTTACAACTTACAAGTCGTCATAATTTGGAAAAAATTGTCTACCATTTTTACCAAATAACTTATTGTTTAAGTCAGATTGTCGAGCACATTCAACAACCGATCGAACGGATGAACCATTGCTAATGAAATTAATATATAAATTAGAGACATTCAATATTAATAAATATGCTTGCTCGTAAGATAATTGAAGTTAGCGATCGTTTGAAAGTTGAGATTGTTAAATAAATGTATTGTTATGAATATATTGTATATATGTATTGTCGAATTCGATGTACTTGAAAAATATAATGTTTGATATGTGTGATTATGTATGTCACATAAGTTAAAATCTTAAATAAAACAATCTTAGTTTAAAGTTTAGATATAACAATCCCTCGTTTTGAGTAATATTTTCAGTCACATCACAAAAACAATCCTTCATGTATTACGTCTGTAAAATAAAAAATAAATGATGGCATGATGCATTCTAAACAATACTAAGTATAGTAACAATCTAAAAAAAATTGTACCTCTCAAACGACCCCTTAGTACAAAGGTTGAAGCATAGATGAGAAGTTTCTCAGGCGAATGTTCTCTCATAAATTTTGAAAATGTTATACACATTTATTTCTTAGATTTGACTTTATCTATAGAGATTTTTATCTTCATTCAAATTCTAAGTTTATTTGCTTTTCATTCTAGGGTTATCTTGTGATGGAGAAGATTTGTTGCAATTGTATTGTTATGAAACTACTTAAAAAGTATATATAATTTTCATACAATTGTGTTATCTTTACATTCATAAATCTTCTATCCTCTTGCTTTTGCAGGTTCTTATTGCAGAGTGTTAAAAGATAGTGTTATTTCTTATTCTCTAGGTCTAAAATCTTTGAAGAGATTTGGTTGCCCACAAGTGATAGGATATTGCATTACTACGAAACAATTCGTATTGTATGCTTCTACTACTTCTAAAACGCAGGTTTAGGTTATAGCTATGTGTATCGTTCATTGTCGAAAGAGGTCCACCTCTTGCTGAAAGTTGTAGACATTTTTCAAAAGCGGATGACCAGTTGTCTGGAATGGTCTATCGGTTGCCAGAAAGAGTTGAGCATTTTCTCCAAGTTACAGTGACTAGTAAGTCACCACATGCATACCATAAATAATTTAGTTTGTGTTTGGTATTTAGATATGTTTATTTCATATGTATGAAATATATGTATATGAAATAATATTTGAATCCGAAATTTAATTTAAATTTATTTGCAACGTGTTAGTATTTAGATTTTATGATTATTTATTGAATTTGAGGCTAAAGAATACGATTTTGGAAATTATAATATTAGTACTCAAATTTAATATTTTTAAAAATTTAGTACCTATACTTTAAATTTTTGTACAAATGGGTATATAAATTTTTATGGTGAAATAATTTGTTAGTATTTGTTAGCTATAGTACCCAAATTTTTAAAATTGTACAAACAATTTCTTTTAATGTATGATGAATTTCAAAGTAATAATTGTTTATATATATTTGAAATTCACAGGTAATATAGTAGATATATATTTAGAATTCAGTCTATCGTACCCAAACAACTGGAGAATCCCAGTACGTTTCACTTTGTGCCTGATGTGTGAGTGTTAGATCAAATTTATAAATCCAGGGGATGTCTAGGATTGTATTTCACGAGGTCTTCTAATGTATAACTACTCATACTCCTCAGCTTCCAAATTTGAACCCTCTGACCCCTTTCGATTTTTCATGGCACAGAGACTCGAAAATATCTATTTCCAGTCATGCTCTAGTTAATTATGTGTGAGTTTCATATTTTTTAATCCCGAGAACCTTGATCTCATTATAGGGATTGTTTTTCGTGTTGCTTGGAATAGATCTTAGATTTCTTTGGGCATTTTGAAGTTCCAGAAGGGAAGCGTATTGGCACTCCAAGTTCTTAGATTTAATTATCTTACCCAATTGTGATTGGGTAGAGCCTTACTATCCCAATGAGCCTCATGAAGGTATGGCGCTTTAGTGGATGATATGTTCGGGTAGTTGACATGCTTCTATCCTTTCGGTAGTGGGCATGGTCCAGCCAATAGTTTCCTCCGATCTCTATAATCGTTATTTTATTCATATGATTATCAGAGCTCTTATAGACGAAGATGGATAGAGAGGTCGAGGATTCTGGTGTCCATAGCTATTGTGATTGTAATAGCGAGCTTGTGGATATCGAATGGCCAAAAAGTCAACCTACTCAAAGTGGATTTGCCTATAGCCCTGCAATTTTGTCCAAAGTGACCATTTTTCGCCACATTATTTATAGACAAAACATTTTTTTCAACACTCAAGTTTGGTCTCAACTTTAAAGCTTTAGCTTCTTTGATAACTTTTTCAAGTTTCCGAGAGAGACCGACAAGATCATCATTCGTTTGTTGTGCCATTTTCACGACCATGGGAGCAACCTGAAATCGCTCCCACACTTTGTGCAACAACTAATAGGTGTGTGGCCGGAAGTGATAAATTTGGTCATTTAGATTATCCATATTCCACAAGGAAGAACTCTTTAATAAAGGCAGGGACCAGTGCCTACCACATGCGGAATGTTCCTGATGACTGGCAATTTAGCGAGCTCTTGGCTTTCCTCGGAATGGAAAAAGGAAAGAGACATAGCCTAATTGCATATGGCTCTACATCGAGATATTTTGAAGAATCACATAACTCCATAAATGTTTTGATATGCTTGATATGCTTGAGCATATTCTCGTTGAATTCCTCAGCTCAAAATTAGGTATAGCAAGAGGTAGGATGATGTTGGAAGCGATGTTCGCAGCTTGAGGTCCCGTACACTCATAGAGAGTTCATTCAACCATGCCTCATAGAGTTGTAAGTTTAGAAGGAAGCTTGTTGCTTTCAGCTTCTAAACACTAGTCGAAGATAGGGTTAAGGCAGAGAGTAGTTAGTTGCCGGCTCGTAGGCTCTCTTCTTACGTATAGTGGTGACTTGGATGTTGAAGAATTGGAAGTCCCACTCCTATACTCGCGAACCTTGGTAAGTCTCTTAAGTTTAAGCTTGTTTGTCTTTCCCGTGTTTTGTGTTAGGCTCATACTAAAAAAATTGGGCATAATCTGTACGTGATATACTCTTGATCGACGTTGTTGGCTTCGATTTATGCCAGTAAACTGCACAAAACTGCCAATTTAAGGTTCCTGATTAATCTTCAATCAAAGTTCAAAATGCACAAAAAATTGATAACAAACGAAGAAATAAAATATTAAAATTAAAATGAACAAAAAACTGAAAAATGAAACAAAATAGAGTGGGTCAGAATAAGCACTCGATGCACCAAAATACGAAGGAAAACAGCGTTGGATCCGCCAATTTGAATCCTCTTGTTACTGACTCTAGACTTTGTCTAACACAGAGACTCGACAAAAATAGAAAATAAACACAAACAGAATAAACATTAATAACAAAAATAAAAGGAAAAGATAGAACTCTTACCTCGTTCCCTTTTTTAAGGCTGTAAGAAATCTCCGACAATGACGCCAAAATTTGATCTAATTATAGTAAGGGGGTCAAATTTACTTGGCTCTAAGGCCAGGATCGTATTTCTCTAAGGTCTTTCATAATCACTTACAGAGGTGGTGAGGGACAAGTTATAAGGTTTGAAAATTGAGAATGTGAAGGCTGAGGTTCCTCCCAGCGTTGAAGTTTTCCTTCGTTTTACAGAAAAGAAGAGGAAAAAATCATAAACAAAAACTATAGCTAAGGCGAGTTGAGGAAAGCAAGAGCATAAAGAGTTGTACAGGAAGCACTCCCTAGAGTTCCCTTACTCGTATCTTGATCCTGGAAACATATGAGTTGCTATCTAATTCTACCTTGTGTTGAGGCTTCTTTCCTCAATCTGATAGGCAACAATGACCATGAAAATTTCTCCCTTAAGGTGTTGTGATGGTTGATCGAACGAAGATTGATCGTAAGAACTGTAGTGTCCAGTCCCGTTCTATTGAACTAGGGTTTTGATAGTTGCACCACGAAGGGATGCAAGCTCGACTTAGGAACTCATTCAATCCAACAAGAGATAACATAAAAGAATCGAAGACAAACAATAGGAAGAATAAAGTATCATATATATGCCAAAATTGAGAATTTTTGTCAAGAACCTTTAGGGTTTGCAACCTATGCAACTAAGGAACTAATCGTCCATAGGGACGAGAGCCATGGGATTTATAAGTCGAAACTAAGATCTCAAGGAGACCCAAAAATTGGTGCCTCAAAGATATATTTTGGGGAGAGTCCGCCAGTTTGGGCATCGATTTATCATTGGTACCAGTGTCGTTCTAAGTCGAGTGAGTCACTCTATCGACAGACTAAGGGACCTCTAATGCCACCTATCACTGGAAACCGAACTCCTCCCCCCTAGAAGTCTATTTATAAACTTTCTCTTACTATTTTGGGGGAGAGAGAATGGTTAAATGACACTTCCTCGAGTCGTCATCCGTCTCTTCAAGCTTGGCCAACACAAAAGGCATATTCCTTAAAGATTTTGGAAGCTTCTGGTCGATCCCTGAAATGGCACTTTGGCACTATTTCTATGATTATGTCGTCGGTTTAGGTGCCACTTTTATCCTCTATTCATTCCTCGATTTTGTCTCCTAGCAGTCGAGTCCTAATGTCCCTTAACACGTCCAAAAGTAGTCCATTAGGTTGCTATGTCTTGAAACACACAAAACACTATCAACTGTGCATCAAAATTATAAAAGCAAGCCTAGTGGTACTAGAATGTGCTTTGAGTAATCATGAAGCAAATCCAAGATATTATGATGTTAAAAGTAAGAAACCCATGAAATTTTGGTCATAATGTGGAGCTATAAAATAGCACATTTCACTTGCCATCAGGTACTATTGGAGCTCACCTAGCAGCATGGAATCCATGGATTCTCCCTATCTCCACCGCCTATAGTGTATAGGTCGAAAACTATTCTATGCATAGAAGAAACTTGTAAGGTGACAGAGGATCGCCATAGCTAAGTCCAGTTGAAGAAACATCCGTGGAGATTGATGCCCATTCACCAAGATGGAGAAAGTGATGGTAGAGATAGACATCATTATCAGTTGAATTCATCCCTCTGCAAAGAACTTTTGTTTCATGACCCCTTCCAAAAATTTCATTCCACACGAACACGATCATATGCCTTCGCCATATCCATCTTTGCAGCGAAGTATCATGTACTTTTCTGTGATTATCTTTTTCATCGAGTGAAAGCTTGCGAAATTTTTAATGATATTGTCAGAAATAAATCTTTCTGGAACAAAAACGCTATTTTCAGGAGAAATAATTTTCTCCAATATCCTTTTCATCTTATTTGCCAATATCTTTGCCACTATCTTATACAGAAGTACATTGCACAACCCTATAAGTCGAAATTCTTTTGGCAATTTATGAGACTTGACCTTCGAGATCAACACCATCAGTGTATGGTTCAATCTTGGAGGCATAACCCTAACTCGGAGGATCTCATCTACCGTTGTAGTAACTTCTTCTCCTACGCTCCCCAGTACTTATGGAAAAAGAAATCAGATAATCCATCCGCTCTGAGTGCTTTCGGTGGCCCCATTTGTTTCAAGGCTTAGGATATGTTTGGAAGTTATGATTCTTTAAAATGATGTATTTAATCAATGTATGTATTATAATTAAATGCATTGTTTCAATGTATGAATTTGAAAAATACAATGTTTGGAGAATGAACGATTTCGGTGGTCTCTCATAAAATAAGGAAGAAAAAGTGAGTTAACAATCTTTCAAACACAATCTCTACTAAAAGATGAGATTGACAATCATTCATAAGGAATGATTGTGGTGGTCCCATTTGCAGTTCAAATACAATTATTATGTTCAGTTTAAGACTAAAAAAACGATGAATTCTTCTAATTACATGCATTGGTTAAATACATTATCTGGAACAGGGCTGGACGGTCCTAATCTTTGAACGGAATTCATGCTTCGACCAATGTGGTTCAACCCTGAACGTCCATCCCCATGTAATTGCAGGCTTGCAGCATCATCCTCGCCTCGGGTATCACATATAATCAGCCGGCGGTCAGATAATTCTAGTCTAGACTGAGTCCATCTTGGGGTTTCATAGTGATATCGGTGACGACGACGAGGGTTCTTTTTGCTCGAGGGAGTTGATGAATTGGTGGGAATTGGGAAGTTCAAGAATCTTTTTTGTTCTGAGAGGAGCCGTAACGTAAAGTGGGACTTCTCCTCTGATTACTATATATGGGTCGAATTGGCGCCATTTCCTTGGCTGGCTACGAAGCTTTTGGCTTATGCGATTTCGACGGGATCTTTGGAATCCGGCAAAAATATCGACATTTGCCCGGTGGATAGCAAGGCGGGAATTCCTAAGTTATTTGTCTCACCATCCTCAAAAAAAAAAAAAAAAAAAAAATTTATCTACTACAAAAAAGTTATGTAACACATTAAGTGAATTCTACGTAGACAAAATACTGGAGAGATTCAAAGGTTCATAAATAAGAAACTTATCTTAACTGACAAGATGAGTTTTGTGATGAAATGGAAGAGTAATTGTGAGAACTTACTAATTTAATGTGCTCACAGTAAAGTACTGCAAGGATGGATGACCTTATGAGAAGTCACATTAACATACATCTTAAGGCGAAATCCTTGAGGTTCTAAGCTCAGAAAGAGCAATATCATGTTAGGAAAAAGTTCGAGATGTTACAAGGCTTGCTAGCAAATTTGAACCTTGATGCTTATTGCTCAAATTCACAATTGACCTTGATGCTTATTGCTCAAATTTAAAGACATGGAAGTTCCATTACAGAGGTTGAGGTGAATCTCACAAGAAGGGAAAGAGAAGGCAGCATATACAATATTGGCGCCAGCTCAAGAACAGGAATGGAGTCGGCTTGATATTTGAAATGACTACAATAGCGGCAAGTTTGAACCTAAACAAGTTTGGACTGCGAATCAAATCGAAGGCAGCCAAAAAGACCAAAATAGGCCTCTCGACCACAAGAGGATTGGAGACCAAGTTCAGACACAACGGTCGAAAAGGCTGAATTAGAAAGCCAACAAGAAGTTACCCAATCTGAAGAACCCAAGATAGCACAAATAAGAAAACAAAAGATTGGAGCTGAACTACCAACGACTGATAGGGATAGTATATATAAAGATAGCTTCAGGCAAGACAAAAATAACTTTTCTGGGAGATCAACACTACGAAGAGAGCAAAGGGTATCTGTTGCGGGTAGTTTGATAGGAAAAGGGTTCAAGCCATCGGGGAGATAGCTTGGGTTCAGTATTGGGCAAATACTGGGTTGTTGATCGGCGGGGAGTTGATCAACATGGTTAGTATATGTTCGATTGCCCGGAGAGGTTGATCGAGTGTTAATCTGTACTCAACGAGCTTCAAGTTATATCCTTAATTGATCGTCAGAGATCACACGATCATGAATCTCTGACCGTGGAGTAGCCAGTGTTGAGGATTTTTCTCAACAATGGAAACCACGTAAAAATTCCTGTGTCCTTGTCTATTTACAACTTTCATTCTGAGTGTGCTTAGTTTGTGTTCTCTGTTCTTGTAGTACTCTGTTTTCTGGTTTTATTCTATACTCTATTCTTCGTGGGTGTTTTTAAAAGTCTCGCTGCAAGGTACACTTGATCGAAGGAATAAGAAGAAGAAGGGTTGCGATCAATTAGTAAAACACTGAGTTTCGGTAAGAGAGTTACTATTTGTCGCTCTAGATTTTTAAATTTTATCGCCCTAATTAAAATATAGACAAAATTGCCCTAGCCCCAATTTTATCGCCGTAAGAATGCCGTCGGGTCACAAATAATAATAAATAAAAAATGTCGTCGGCAATCAAAGACCAAATTTTTCTCCCGTCGCCGCTGCTACTTTGATGCTGCAAGCTTGATGGGAATGTTGATTTCCCTTCTGATATGGATTTCATCATCATCACCAACATCAAGCGCCTAGTTGGCGTTGGAAGGAGAAACCCACCTCTGTCGTCGCCTATAAAAGCATGTCAACCGCACATCATCGTGTCCAACACAATGGGGCATCTTAATGCTCAACTTTGCTTGTTATGCAGCAGATTTCACATTAAGGAAGACGAGGGGATGAGGAAGAAGCGGTGGCTTGTTGCTGAGTTTGCAGGGCGGTCGCCTCTGTTTCTAGGATGGGGCGAAGGAACGGGAGAGGGAGAGAATTGAGCGGCAGCTCGTTTTAGGATTTAGGTTAAATTGAGGGTTAAAGACACATTTGGTCACTGACATTACTAAATCGGGACATGTTTAGTCACTAAAAAAAGTTAATATCAAATTTGGTCACTATAATTACTAAAACAGGACACAATTAGTCACTCGCCGTTAGTTGCCGTCCAAGTCCTTTAAAAGAGTCTGTTATGTGCTGACATGGCTAACAGAATCGCCTAGTCAGCATTGTTTTGGACCAGATATGGTCAAACCCGACCCGCCATGTCACTAAACCCGCCACGTCAATAAATCCAACCCAACCCATTAACCCAACCGGACCCAGAACCAAAGTCGATCCAGTTAACAAAACAAAATTGGAAAATCAGACCTGAAACCCTTCTCCTTCCTCCAGAAGCTCTGCTCCTTCAATTTCATCTACCATTTTCGATAGAACACATCAGAGAGCATAGAGCAGATGGAGCCAGCCACTCTACCCCTTGACCCCCTTGTCCCAGATCCTTCGTCGAAGTCGACTTCTTCTTCGTCGCGCGTCGGCTTCAGTTCCCCCATCGCAGCAGACAAAGGAACCCTAAGATCCACCTGCGAATCCGCTCTGTACTTCTTCTTCGTCGTGCTTCCCCCATCACAGCAGTGGACAAACCCTAAATCGATTCCCCCATCGCGCTGGTGTCAATTTCCCGTCTCCTGTAATTGTCCTGGTAGAGGCACTGACCGGAGCGGCAGGATGAGACGTCGAGGGTGGCACACTCCGGTGAGCTGCAGAAGAGCGGGGAGTAGTAGGAGGAGGAAGGCTGGTTGAAGATCGGGTCTGTTTGCTGAGCCAGGCCCGGAAGAAGTACTCCCCGCTGCCCTGGTTCAACCCGGATGTGACGGAAGTCAATAAATCGGACTGAGAGAGGAAATGGGGGGGGGAGTAGAAATCGAGTAGGGGGTGAGGTCGGAGTAAGAGAGGAGGAGCTTGTTGGGGGAAGAAGAAGCTTGTTCTTCGGGTTCTTGTTCGATGAAGGTAGTGGATTGAGGGTCGAAGGAGAGGATGTGGTGAGCTCGGTGGAGTGAAACGGAATGGGCGGATTTGCTGGCGATGTGAAATGGAAGGCGGAGAAGTGGAGAGGCGTGGTAGAGATGGAGAATAGGGTCGGGTTTGGTTATGGGTCCGGTTGGGTTAGTGGACTGGGTTGGAACAATGACGTGGCAGGTTTAGTGACGTGGCGGGTCGGGTTTGACCATATATGGTCCAAAACAATGCTGATTAGGCGATTCTGTTAGCCATGTTAGCACATAACGGACTCTTTTAACGGAGTTGGACGGCAACTAACGGCGAGTGACTAAATGTGTCCTGTTTTAGTAATTATAGTGACCAAATTTGATATTAAATTTTTTTAGTGACCAAACATGTCCCGATTTAGTAATTTCAGTGACCAAATGTGTCTTTAACCCGTTAAATTGAGGGTAAAATTGTATCTTTAGTAAGTTTAGGGCGAAAAATTTAAATAATTAGGGCGTTAAATAGAAATTCAGTTCGGTAAAAGGTGTTCTTTTAAGTTGTTTGACTTGGGCAAAAGGTTTCAATTCTTACCGGCCAAAAGAAGGAAACTAAAGTGGGCTTCACATTGGTTTTCGGTTGAGGCAAGAATTGGGCTCAAGCCATAATTCATTTCCGGATTCATTACCTCACATTGGTCGCTTCACAAACACAAACAAGGAAGTCTATCTTCCTTTTTGTCGATCTAATTCCCTTTCTCAAACATCTCTTTCACCTGTTCTCGGGAAAAGGTTGAGTAAGGTTTTGCAGGAGTTCAATTGACAGAAGAAGCTTGTAGAAACGACCAGAACGTCTCACGCTCTATACTAGGTTGTGTTTTCTTTCCTAATCTCGGGCTTTAGCATGATAAGGAAGGGCAATGTCAAGTTTCCTAGTTCCTACCAATTACCACACAATGTTGTATTTGGGTTAAACCCCCATTTTTGAATGAACGAAAATGATATCAAAATTGGACCATGGAAATTGGGTCCATTTACCATATTTGTAGGAATTAAACACTTAATGGCTAAACATTGCCCTAACTTTACTTTTTTCGCCCTAACTTAAAACATAAAATTCCTAAACTAACCTTATTTTTTGTTTAGCAGCAATCGCCAATCAGCCCCAAACTTCGCCCGATTCCTCTCCAAACCCTACTCCGATGCTCATTTCTTCATCTCCATCTCCACCATCAGTCCCTTTATCCTCAATAAGCTAACCCCAATCTAATATGCATCCTCCACTCAAGTTAACATTGAGCACCGCCCGAACCCATCTATGCCAAATAATTCTCATTTGGCCTCCTCTCAATCTCGATCAGTCATGAACAATCAGTTATCCTGTTCATGTCATTGCTCTGCCTCTCTTCCTTGAGGGTTTCGTACTTACATTTTTTATCACTTGTTGGCTAAAATGAACAAGAAGGATGCATGTTGATTGTGTATATTCTAAACTAGTTAGAAGATGGTTTGAAAGCTTCTTAATTTATAAAGCTTCTTGTTATAGGAAGGGGAGTTTATATAGAAGGGGAAAGACTGATTTGTTTTGCGGAAAATTGGGGGATTTTTGCTTAAACACCCTGATCCCTACTTATTCATGGTGCTCTTGAGCAGCAGGTCTTGAAGATAGGAAGGAAAAATGAGAGGCGGAAACCGGGAGAAGAGAAAGAGAGGTGGGGAGAAAAGGGAAGAGAGAGTTTCAGCTTTCAACCGAATCTTTGTTGGATAATTTTTTTTTAATAAAAATGGAGAAAATGGTCATTTTTATTTTAAAAATCAGAGTGATATAATACTAGTAGGGCGACAATTAGCAATCCCATTAAAAATACCACATCCCACCCCTCGTATTCTTAATTACCACATGTTACTCTTTTTTCTGCCAGGCTTATCCCTGACTCCTTGCCACCCCTCCATTTTACAAACCCACATCTCTTCACTTGTCTCATTTCTCTTTTCTTCTTTATCGCCGCCCCCATTACAATCGAGATCTCCCAGTCTTCTTTGCCGACAATTGATTCTTCATCTCTTCTAAATATCTATGCTAACAATTGATTCTTCATTGTGTCCTCAACCTCGATGCCGACAAAAGCACCTCTTTCATCTCCTTAATCCAGTCACCACCAATTGTGACGACACCTTCTTCTTCCTCGAAATGGATTAGAGGTCAATGATCTTCACTACTTGAAAATGGCTTTAATTTGGTTTTGATTCTTCACCTTCTTGTTCTTCCTCGATAGGGATTACAAAAATCATAAACCAAAAATTTATTCTTTATTTGAAGAGGGCAAGAGGCTCGGTGGGGAAAGGAAACTAGTCATACAAAGAAGGGCAATTTTGTGTTTCCCTACAATCCCACACTTTACAACTCCTTCCAAACATGGAATTTTGCCCAATTATGACATGACAATTCTCAAGTTTTCTATAATGTGGAAATTGATCTTAATTCTTATGTTTTCAAATTGCCACAACCAATGGATCCCTAAGTCACGACCATGACTTTCAATGGTTTGACTACAAAATTTTCTCTTTTTTTAAAGGTAGTTCGCGAGGTTTTGTCACAATTTACAACCAAGCATTCCCCCAGACCCTAGGTGTGAAATTTGATCTATGCACGGGTCTATATATACTTGTGGTTGTTTTAAAGCAAAGAGATGCATCCTAAAGAGAGAAAAGGAGGGCTAGAGTTGTAGAGTGAGAATGGCGAGCTTTGAGGGGTTTTGGATAATTTCTTCCTCATCTTAACCCCAAATTCTCAAAAGATCCGAGAAGGTTGGTCAAGTCAAGAAGGAGAAGATGGTTCTAGCTCAAGATTGGTTACTTCCTCCTACATGTAAACTCTTTCTCTCTCTTTGTTCTAATTTCTATTATTGTTTTGGAATATGAACTCTAGCTTGGAGATTGTTTATGGTTTGTATGTAAGAATAATTGTGAACCTATTATCTATGTCTATCTGATGTCTAATCATGCCAATATCTTGCTTTGGTAGATGTGGTTATTGCTTTGTTTTACCTAAGTTAAGGTGAACATCCCCTCAAGTCAAGACTACAACATACATCAAGTATTGTGGGATTTGGATTACATGATCATTAATTTGAAGTTTCACTTGCAGAGGGTTAATCCCATTGAGTATAGACCTAATGCTCTAGATACCTAGTTAGTTACATTATCATTGAGCCAACATAGATACCTAGAAGTGTGGTTGTGTGACTTGATAATTGCCAAAACCACTATTCTAAGTGATTTCTCACAACTTAGAAGATATGGAAGCTTTTGTTAACTTGCATGCAACATGTTTCAACTTATAATTAGAGGGAATCGACCTAAGCACAAACTCTTCTATTTTGATCTCCCTTATATTTAGTTTAATTTCCTTCTTTGTTTGGTTAGTTTAGTTCACGCTTAAACCTCAACCATCTTGTTTGACTAGATAGTAGATCGAGTTTGGGAGTACTAGTAGACCTAAAGTTCCCGAGGAATGCGACCTCGTTCGCCACTATACTAGTTCATCAATTTAGGGTGCATTGTTTTAGATTAGGGTAGTTAGTATTGTCAACATGTCAAGCTATAAATTGCAAAGCTCTCATCAAGTTTTTTGTTGTTGTCGTCGGGGAGATCTAGGTTATCATGAAAGACTTAGTGCTACTAGTTTAGTCTTGTTCTTTGTGTTTGTTTATGTTTGATTGTAGTAGTTGTTTTTGTGTTTATTCATTAAGTTTCTAGTTGTAGTATCGTGTTTCCTTTGTGTATCGTTACTCCACTCTTCTCTCAAAGGGTGGTGGTTTGTGTTTATATAGTCTTCTTTTTAGTGTTTTTTTGTTCGTAACTATTGAAACATGGACCCTTATGACTTCAACCAAGTGTGGGGTATCAACCATCTCCTGAATGGTGTTACCCTGGGACTTCAAGAAGAAATTATGATCAAGGATCTCAGTTTCAAGAACTACCTCCTCTTTGTGGATAACAACAATACCCCCATGATTACTGAGTTCTCCCACCTCTTTATCAAGAATTACCTCCACAATTTAAGGCGATGTCCAAGGCGGAGCTTGCCCTAGAGAGAATGAAGCTATCGACCTATGCCTTTGAGAGGCATTACTTTCCTTTAATCCCAGAGGCAATAAGTCAATTGGAGCTCGAATTAGAGCAATTTATTGTCAAGAGTGCACGAGTAATTCATCCTTCACCACCACCGAATCCCAAAAGCACACGAGGCTTGGTATCCTAGCGCTTCAACATTGGAAAAGAATGCATTGATGTCAGTGATGCTAACCTTACTCAGGGTTGCTTCTAAATCAACTTTGAACATCAAATAGGGGAAGAAAGGCTCAAAATGGTGGAGACCAAAGGGACAAGTTCCAATGTGGAGGATCCCGACCTTACTCCTCTATACTTCATTTTTGAACAAGAAGAGATGATCAAGAGGTTGAAAAAGAAGAATAGGGATCTTGAACAATCTTGTTCAATTCTTACTCAAGATCACTTCTTAAACATTGTCAATGAAGGGAATGCATCCGGTGACAAAGTTGTGGAGGAGTTAGAGGTCCTAAGAAGGTGGAAAAAGCAAGAAGAGTACAATGATCCATTTATTGAAGAACTTATTTGGAAGCACGCATTGCTCACATTCAACAATAAATGGAAAGAAAATGGAGCAATGATGAGATTTTGAAGGAGGAAGAAAACAAATAAGAAGAGAAACTAGAGTCCCGCCATGGGGAAGACAACATTCAAGAAGAAGAAAGAGAGGAGGTTCAAGATATGATTGGATCACAAGGGGTGATCGAGGCCCAAATCCCAAGAATCATGGATTTGAACAAAATCCATTGTTTGTTGAGGTATACAGATATATGGGTCCCATGGATTTCGATCTTTTTTAGCTCCAAACCTGTGACTCCACGGATTTGCAAATATCACATTTCATTTTATATTTGGTTATGGAAGGTAAAAATTTAAGACCCATGATACAGAAACCTTTAAATCTATGATAAAAAATCAACTAAACAAATAATGAACACTTTCAAATTCATAATACACCAAATTCATCATAAGTTCAAAGATGACAAAATACACTTTCATAGCCATAACTATTCGTGTTATGACAACAATAGCCACATTTTGAAAAATACACAGATATAGCCATTCCGTCCAAAACTTTAACAGTACCTACTCAAATGATGACTGGACAAACATTTTATGGTGACGTGCCACCTTTTCTCAAACCCACTGCCAGGTGGAAATGTTGCCTTTTTATTGTAATTACATGATAAACAAAAGAAAATTTAAATAAAAAAGGAAATGAAAAAAAAAAATCAATATCGGTCTTCTTCGTCTTCCTTTTCTTTCTATCTATCCTCCCAAATTAAACTTTGACTAGTATTCTGGTTCTTTGATCTACCCTCAAATTGAACTTGGCCAGTGCAAATGAATTGAGGAAACAACAATAATCGGAACAGAGATTCGATTACGAAGCCAGAACCCGTTGATGAAAACGAAAAAACCCTGTTGCTCCTACTACGAAGAAATCCGACGCGGTTGCCGGGAAAGAAATTGTCGGCTTCGGGACTCCCCCTCAAGACCTCGAAGGCAACTAGATCTGCGTATGCCGAAACTACGGCGAGTACATAGGAATTGGATTCTTCTTTGGTGAATATCAATGGCGTCTCCCCCACAGGGCTTTGTTTCTAGTTGTAGCCGACACAGGGCAGAGCTGGAGAACGACGAAGCAGTGCTTCGCTGCCGCCAGATCCAGTCTTCTCATGCTGGTTTGTTTGTCGGATGAAGTGTCGGAAACTTCACAGATTCAACAATGGTGGAGAGAAACACAGGCTCGACCCATCGACAATGGCAGTAATTGGTCCCGCCGACGATTAGGGTTCTTCAACTTCACGATCTAGGATTGTGGCTGTGGTTTGGCCAATAACCGTGAGAGAAGGGAAGGTCGAGTGGCTGTGGGGGGATCTGGTAGGCTTTTCGGGGGAAATTGTTGTGTAGAGAGGAAGAAGAAGAAGAAGACGAATATGGTCCCGAAAACTTCAATGGCCAAAGCTTCTCCCTCTTGGATTGAAGCGGCAGGTGGGGAGAAAAAGAGTGGAGGAAGGGGAAGGGTCATGGGCAAGTGTGAACAGGGAGATTATTAAAAAATTATCACTTTTTACTTATCTTAATTAAAATAAAATTAAGTTTCAAAAAAAAAAAAAATTAAAATAAAATTTATTTGTGGATATGTTGATTTTTTAATTGAAAATATGACTTGGCAGTAATAGTGAGTCTAGGTGGACAATAGGTGTTGCCCAGGTGGCGACCATGTAAGCACATCATCCACTAAATTGATGGAACACTTGCTGCCGTTAAACTATTTAACGGAGATGGCTAAATCATTCAAGCAAGTTATAAAAACGTGGCTATATCTGTGTATTTTTCAAAATGTGGCTATTATTGTCATAACGCGAATAATTATGGCTATGGAAGTGTATTTTACCTTTAAAGATTTTCAAAATTAAAAACCTTCATTTGCATATCTAACAAGCAAACGGGCCCTCAGTATTGTTGTTTCGAAAATGAGTTAATACTTTAGTTTGTCCTGATATTTGCATTCAAGACTAATTTGGACCGACCAAAGGTAAGATAGCCTAACGGTAAAGCTGCTGCGACAATGAAGGCTTGGGAGTTGCAAATCCCAAGTTCGACTCCAAGCGAGGCCTGTTGGGGGCGAAGTGTCATTGGCGTCGAATTGAATGCAGGTGGCCCCCAAATTTAATAGGCCCTGCTGTTACAAAGTGGCACATGGGGCTGAGATTCATGAGTATTAAAAAAAAAACATTTTTAGAAGCGTAAAATTGTAAGTTCTTAAATTTTAGAATGAGTTTTTAACTACATTAGTTATAAAAACTAAGATTTTGCGTAGAAGCTTTTTAATGACCTAAAAACATACAAGCGTAAGTTTTTAAAATTTAAAACGCGATTTTGACTACATTGGTTGGTTGGGTCACATAGAAATGATACGCATTCGGAGTTCCGGACCCAAAGATAGTATGTTGGGTTTAGGGATATCAACGCTCCGGTTGAGTAGGGTTTCTCCAAGTTAAAATTGTATACGGTTGAGCTGCTGGCTTGTCAATGGGTAGGCCTATTGGGTCTTTTGACCCAAATACTTTGACCCATATGGGCATTGGGTTTGGACCCAAATGGATCCAATTTTTGTTTTTACTCTTTTGGGTTGGGTTGGGTTTAAATTGGGTCCAGAATGGGCCTGTATATTTGGGCCGACCCAAATGGGTCCATTTGGGTATAAGTTAGATTTTGGTAAGTTGAAATTCCTGCATATTAGAAAACAGACCCAAATAATATTTCTAAGTCTTAGTCTCCCATAAACATCCTCAATGGTAGAAAACAGAAAATACAACTCATGGTTCATGTTCACGTTCAGAAGGGGAAAAAAAGTAAAAAACATCTCAATGTCTGGTACTTGTCCTCCAACTCTTTCAACTCATAATCGCATCTGTGTCGTAGGAAGCAAGCAAGCAGCCTTCTCTGCCATGCAAAATTACAGCATGTCATGAGACCATAAATAATTACTAATTACCGAAAAATGGGCAGAAATGAAGGTGCCAGAACATAACTACAACGAGCAGAATTGATTGGGCCATTGTTTCTACCACGGTAGTGGAACTATTATTCATTAGAGCAGCTCACAGATGAAAGAAACGAGACCAACCATGTCAAATTCATATGACCCAGAACAATATTCCTTCTCACTATACAAAGTACCAGGAGCATCGATCTGAACTCCTACTGCCTCTTCACTGAAGTCTATCTTCACACAGTAAACAAATCCCCCCAAAAAAGAACTGAAACGCCAATGTATGGAAGAATTTGATAGAAAGAACTTATATATATGCAGATACATATTCTCAAAAGGACAAGTAGGCAAAAGTCAGCTGGAAACTCACCTCTTGGCTCCGCTTCAATTGTCATGCTCCTCCCCATCTTCATCAAAATCTGCATCTTCCGCGTTCTCATCGTCTATAGTTGCATGATTCAAATCATGAGTAACTTTGGACACACCTATGTCAAAATTGAAACCAATTAGTAATCAATGATATACAATGTTATACCTTTGATAAAAACATAAATCATATACCTTTGACCTCATTTAGTAACCAATTTTGAGAACACATCAACGCCTCGATAGCATTAGCGTCAAGTCGACTACGATGCAGACTCAACAATCTACCACATGTGCTAAAAGCAGATTCCGAAACAACTGTCGTCACGGGGATGGCTAGAATATCTCTTGCTATCAACCTCAAAGTTGGATACTTGAGCCCTTGATTCTTCCACCAAGCTAATATATCAAACTCATCACTTCTTGGTATCACCCCATCCCTCAAATAAGTGTCAAATTCTACTTTCACATTTGAAACTCTATGATCACCGCTTACAAACCTATCAAATCCAGCAAGAAAATCATCATCCACTTGTTGACTCGACCCAGAAAACATAGTTGTACCACTTGCAAACTCCTCATTAGGTTCTGAACTCTTGTACTGATTAAGCAAATCATAAACAATATCTTTAATCCTCTTCAGATGGTGTTCAGCCAAAACACCATAAATTGGTTCAAACGCCCATACCAAAATTTTCATCTTGTATCTAGGATCTAGAACTGCAGCAACTGCCATCATTCCATGAATGATATCCCAATAATCATCAAACTTCTCCAACATTCGTGATGCCATATTTGCAATATATGTATCAGGAGATAACACCCATTGATTCAAAGAAACCTTTATCTCACAAACCTTGGGGAAAAAAATATTGGCAGTTGGATAGGTAGAACCTGAAAACACTTCTGTGATGTTGTAAAACAACTTTAACTTCTCACAAATCTTTTCTGCCATAATCCACTCATCTTCACTTGGCACAGTAGTATAACCTGAATCTCGTAGTCTCAACCGAGGAAAAACCTCTTTGTAATCCAAGGCAGTAGAAAGCATCACATAAGTAGAATTCCAACGAGTCCTACAATCAAGAGCTAATTCTTTTGATTCAATGTGTCTTTGACTCGCCAAAAGAGTGAAATTTTGTCGTCTTTTTGGCGAAGCAGTCCAATAGACAACACTATCACGCACTTTCTCAATACAAGTCTCGATCATAGATAATCCCTCATGAACTATTAAGTTTATAATATGTGCTGCACATCTCATATGAAAAAGAGAACCACCCAAGAGAAGTGAACTCGCTTGTAGCTTCTCTCTTAGAAGAGATCTAACCATTGCATCATTAGTACTACAGTTATCTAGAGTGATAGCCGATAGCTTGCTATCGATGTTCCATGCAGTCATACACTCAAAAAGTACTTCACAAAGCACATCTTTTGTATGAGGAGAGGGAACATAACAAAATCTCAAAATTCGATTCTGAAGACTCCATGAATCATCAATATAATGTGCAGTAACAACCATAAACCCACGTTTATTGTTGTTTGAGGTCCACATGTCTGTTGTAATGGCTACTCTACTACTGTTTCTCTCCAATTCCATCATAACATGAGTCCTCCCTTCCTTATAGATCTTCAAGATGTTACTTCTAACTGTGTTTCTTGAAATCATTTTGAATGCAGGTTTGAAGAGAGCTTACAAACTTTCTTACACCAACATAATTAACAACAGCAAGTGGAAACCCATGCAAGATAATCATGTTGGCAAGATCCCTTCTACTATTCTCTTGGTCAAAGATATATGGACTGGAACTTCTACTAGCACCTAACTTCTTTTTCAACAAGTTATACAAGTGCTTAATCTTATGGCATCTTCGCAAGTGCTTGTCTAAATGAGTAGTTCCATCACAGCTGAAAGCATTTTCTTGCAATGTTGACATTGAGCCTTTAACTCTCCTCTAAATAATACTTTCTTAAAGTATTTCCATACATGAGACCTCAATTGTTTACTGCCATTAGAAACTACTGTAGGAGCTTCACTATTGCTTTCACCAGAATCTGTATGGGAATTTTCAGGAACCTCAGATAATTCAATAGTTTCATCTATTTCTGAAGCCATTTTCACTTAACCTGAATAACATAACATACCAATATTACCACAAGACACATCAAAGATATGAATAAAGGGATGCATTTCTAAACATTTGATGAATGGTTTCTCAGATCATTATTATGGAAGATCACTCGTTGGTACATAATTAACTGAGATGCACTTTCTTCTTCATCTAAAATGCTCGAAATAGTATGTGAATTCAGCCTTTAAAGTACTCATGCATGCACATAAGATTGGCATGTGAAATTTGTATGGAAACATCCAATGGAGCTAAGTATGCAAGTCGTCCAGTTTGAAAAGATATATCATACCAAAAGTAGAGAGTTACCTTGAAACAGACTATCAGCAGAGTTTTTATCATACGACTGAAACACCTCAGCAAGAAGTTCGTTACACCGATTAGTTGCAGTAGATTTTCGTTCCAAGTCTTGAAGCTCCCTATTAAGCTCAATAGACTGTCGTGACACCTATAAATGAGTTTTTTTATGAGGAAGTAGCAAGCAACTGGTAGACAGGAATATAAATCAAATAACATCCAATGAATGTTGAAAATTGCTACCTTTAATTCTCACCTCAGCAAGCCTTTCCCTCAGAGAATCCAATTGTGAATCAAGAGCAGGGTCTGAAAGCAAATCTTGACTTGTGGAACTTTGTTTTGGAGATTCATTCTGAAAATGAGATGCCAACAAAGCAATTTTGTAATCAGGAGGCAAAATAACATTGGTAATCAGGAGGCAAAATACTATCTTACATTGCAGCATGAATGAATTTTTTTTAAATGTGAGCTCTTTTGATTGGCATCGATATACATGTTCTAAAGCCAAGGTGTCCAGCCAAGCATGTCACTACAGATTCAAGCAAACAGATAAATCAACAATCTCAAGCTGCAACCGGACAGACACTTGAATGAATACATTCCAACTGCTAACCGACCCACGAAGAACAGGCCGAACTCAAGTAGAAACTCTTAAAGAACTTCAGAGCTCAACACAAACAGCTAAAAACATTACAGACACAGAAGCAAGACACCAAGCACCAAAGCACACAACTTTTTTCCCCGGCGTACCTGTAGCACTGTGACCTACACCGACCCAGAATCGAAGTCGGCGGGACAGTGGAGAGCTTCTTTGGCTCTACTCAGCTGGAGGAAGGAAGCCCAGATTGTGCCGACACCGACCCAGATTGTGCCGCGAAGCTTCCTCTCGCCGCGAAGCTTCCTCTCTCCGACTGAACCGACGCAAACCCAGAACCAATATACGAAATGTTAGAGCGCGAGATACAGGGGAAAAGAAGAACCGAGCAAACAGAAAGGGGGCAAGATCTAGAAGAGAAGAAGATGGGGCAAACCTGGAGAAGAGCGAGAGGTGGGTTTCTTCCACAACCTCGGGGTCCAATGGTGGGGAAAAGGAGAAGCTGCCGACGTCGGGGCTGATGGTCGCTGATCGAGAATCGGGATTGCAGGGCGGCGTCGTCTTCGGGGCTGATGGTCACTGATCGAGAATCGGATGCAGGCGGGCGGCGGCGGGATACGATGGTGGAGAAGCAGTCGCTCTATTAGCCATTAGGTCGAAGATGAAAGACCCGTTTGGGTTCTGTGGAAATTTTTTTTTTTTAATTAATTTTCTGGGCCTATCTTGGACCCAATTTAATTGGATGGGTATGGGTCTGCTCCAAAACAGAAAAACCCAAAACCTGATTTGACCCAAATTCAATTGGGTTTGGGTAAAACTCATACCCTAAGACCCATTTGACATGCCTAGGCTAGCTGGGAAGAGGGAAACCATGCGGAGAAGATCCTTGTGGGATATAGTTCGATTAGTGACGAATACTGCAACATCCACATGCTGGAATATAAGCACAAAAAGCCGAAATAATGTCTCTCTCATCTCTCTCTCTAACGGCCTTTTCCTCTGAACCGAATAACGGCTCTTTTTCCGTCCCCGTCGTTGGGACTTCTCCAGGCCGATCTGTGAGCGCCATTTACTGCCCCCAACCACCCAGCAAAGATTGCAGGGATCTGGCGGAAAAGAAAGAGGGAAGATGGCGGAGCATATCACCAACAGGAGAGGCCTTCATGGAGATGGGACAAGCCAGGGGAAGAGCTGCAAAAGAAAGAAAGGAAGATGGGATATGGAAACCACCAGACAGACCATTAACAGTCTTCAAATGTCAGAGAAGGGTGACAAGTAGAGGAGTACGAAGGAACAGAGGGGCTAAGAGATACTACCCAGGATCTCACACAAGCAATAAATGGATGAGAAAAGAGCACCTTGAGCCAAGTGAAGCCGGAACAGAGCAAGGTGCAGCCGAGACAGTGATGGAAAAGCAGAACAGGGGAAGAATATGTCAACAGAGGGATAATGAAAGCTTTGACAAGATACACAACCACCACCAACTTGGCGAGAGGAAACTCTACACTCAAGAAGAAGGATTTAAAGAGGGCGAGAGGGGAAGGAGGAGTGCACCTGTCAACAACAGAAATCCCAAAACAAAAGCTTAATACCAAGTTATAAACCTACTGGTTCCCCCTGAAAACAACACCCCTGAAAACAACTCCAAAAACCCAGCAGCTCCATTCCGGGGCTCCCCTGCAAAAACCAAAAAAGCAGAAGCCAAAATTAACCCCCCCACTAACACAATGGAAATCAGCAGGAGCAAAGCCACTGGAAACACCGAGCCATCCCCAAGAAACAGAGGCGCACCACCAACCCTTTCATCCAATGGTGGCAGAGGCATCTCAATGATGCTGGGGAAGATGCTCACCGAGAACAGAGTTGCTCTGGCCAAGGCAGCAGGGGCAGCACGCTACGCTTGGGGAGGATATGGCGAGGTCAATGTTCAACCAACGGAGACCCAGAACCTATTCATCTTCACCTTCAACAATGAGGCTATTAGGGAGAAGATATGGAGGGACCGACCATGGAGCCTTTCTAATACGCTAACGGCTATCGAAAAATACAGCGGAAGAGGCAAACCTGAAGAAACTCCCATAGAGAAGGTTGCCATGTGGGTGCAGCTTCATGGTATTCACCAAAACCAGAGGAGCGAGGAGAACATGGTGGCGATTGGCACTCATTACTTCTCAGGGATGCTCGACCTGGACAGAGCGAGCTTGGAATTTACAGGATACAGGAAGTTTCTGAGGATTCTGGTTGAGGTAAACATCGAAGAACCAATTCCGACCGGTTTTGACTTCCCATTCACTGACGAAGTCACGGGGAAGGATTACTGCGATGTGATCGATTTCAAGTACGAGAGGTTGGTAGAACTATGCTATTTTTGTGGAAGAGTAGGCCACAACTGGCCGACTTGCTGGAGGATGAATGAAGAAAGGAAGAGGAATGGAGTGGCTCACCTGTCGGAGGTGTACAACTCCTCTCTCAAGGCGGGAATCGATTCCCCTCATAGACACCATTCGGCCAACAACAGAAGCAGCAGGGAGGGGGAAGGCTCAAGAAGCTATCTGGGAGGAAGAGGAAGCGCAAGGTCGGGAAGCCAGAGCAGATCGGAGGGGGCAGAGGGAGGAACATCGTCGGGCTCGGAAGGCAGACTTTACGAAGGAAATCTTCAAATCCCTCCAGGCTTTACCGTGAGAAGGATTGAGGAGGAAGTTCAGGGAGAGGAAGAACAAATCGCACAGGGGAGATGGAGGGGGAGGTACAGGGAGGAGATGGGGGCGACGAATTTGAGCAGGGAGATGGATAGGGCGGCGGCGGCGATGGAAGCGGGACTCCGACTGGAAGAAGGGAGGAGTTATCGGGAGATGGGGCGGGTTTCGGAGGTGGAGACCGGGCTGTCTCTGGGACCAACCCAGACAACTACCCCAATTCTCAGTGCGGGCCAAGAAGGCCCATATGCAATTGAGGAGTACCAGCATGTTCAAGGAGAAAGGGAAGGGGAGGTGGGCCGGATGCAAAAGAAAAGGAAGGGTATGGGCCTAGGGGGTTGCAACAGGCCCAGCGCTGACTTAAGGGAGGGGGAACTAGGTGGGATGGGCCAGAACAAGACTTTGAGATGGGTGGGCCGGGTGGCAGCAGGCCCAGCGCCGATTTAAGGGAGGGAGGAGCTGTGTTTGCTGGGCCAGAAGGGGGTTTTGAGATGGGTGGGCCGGGGGAAATCCACAAAAGAAAGAATCTGAAGTATAAGCCCATGAGCCAGAATATCGACAAAGGGAATCAATCGGAAAGCGAGAAGGAGGGCCGAGGGAAGAAGAAAAAGGCAGCGGTGGTTCGCCAGAAGCCACCTCGTCAAGAATGAGTATGGTAAGCTGGAATTGTAGGGGTTTTGGCCAAACCCTTACAAGGAGTTATGCAAAACGTCTATGTAGACGTTTAGGCCCTTCGATTGTTTTCCTCATGGAAACGAGCAAAAATGAAGCATTCATGGAGGAGCAAAGAAGAAGTCTCAGAATTTTCCCCAACAAAGAGTATGTGGAACCGGTCAACTCTTCAAGGGGCTTTGCGCTATGGTGGAAAGCGGGTATTAGCATTAATGTTTTAAGTAGTGATAGCTATTATATGGATTGTAGTATCGATATGGGCAGGAAGTTCTTCTGTACTTTTGTCCATGCACCCTCTACCGCTGTATGTAGAAGGGAATTTTGGGAGCATCTAAGCTCTCTTCGGAGTAGTAGGGAGGATAACTGGGTTATTGTAGGAGATTTCAATGTTGCTATCTATGAAAGTGAGAAGGAGGGGAGATGCCCTCTTAGGTACGAGAATGTTGAACCTTTTAAAAGGTTTATTTTCGACAATGCTCTTATTGACCTTGGGTTTAAAGGAGAACCCTTTACTTGGACCAATAAGCGAACCGGTGATAATACCACGAGAGTCCGACTTGATCGAGTGTTGTGCTCGACTTCTTGGCGGGTTCTATTTGGGGATGCAACTGTTTTTCATGAAAAGATGGTCGATTCGAATCATTGCCCAATTAGGCTGGAGCTCTGTTATAGAGGGAATAGGAGAAGGAAGACACCCTTTAGAGTTGATGAAAGATGGCTGGAGAAGGAAGAATGCAAGGAGATAGTGGTCAGAGCTTGGGATCCAGGAGGTCAAACGTCCAATCAGCTGGCCAAATGCGAACAGGATCTGAAGGAATGGTCAAAAGACTTCCACAGGAACAGCCTACAAAGGGAGAAGGACATACTGGATCGACTTGATACTCTCCAACGGCCTCCAAGAACACAGGAAATGGTGGAGGAAGAAAAAAGTCTCATTGAGGAACTGTCTAAGATGTGGAAGGATGAGGAGGCTTTCTGGTTTCAATGATCTAGAGTTAAATGGTTGCAGAAAGGAGACCAGAATAACTCCTTTTTTCACTCCAGCACGATACATAGAAAGCATAAGAATAGAATTCTTAGACTAAAGGATGAAAGAGGCGAATGGGTCGAGGAAGAAGATAGGCTGAAAGGGTTAGCCCAGAATTTCCACAAAGACCTTTTTAGAGCGAGAGACCAGATTCCCTTTAACCATTTGCTTGATGGATTCCCAGATAAGGTTACTGAGGAGATGAACAGTGCTTTGTGTGCCCCAGTTTCAAATGAGGAAATTAGGAAAGCTGTATTCTCATTAGGAGCAAAAAAGGCTCCTGGGCCGGATGGTTTCTCGGGTAGATTCTATCGAAGATTTTGGGATATTATTGGGGAAACGGTGTGTAGAGAGGTGAAGGAGTTTTTTGAGACCAGTGCGATGTCAATGACACACATATTGTCATGATCCCCAAAGTGGACCACCCAGAAATGATAAGCCAGTTTCGACCTATCAGTTGTTGCAATTTTAGATATAAAATTATATCGAAGATTATGGCAACCCGGTTGAAGATCTGGACGCCGGACCTGATCTCTGAGCTTCAGACAGCATTCACAGGAGGACGGCTTATCCAAGACAATGTCATTATTGTCCATGAGGCCCTCCATCACTTCAAAAACCATAAGCGGGGAAGGAGAAGGGACATGATGCTCAAGCTGGACATGAAGAAGGCTTATGACATGGTGGACTTGGACTGTCTCGAAACTCTACTAAGAAATTATGGATTTGATAACAGATGGTGTAGTTGGGTTAGCTCGTGCATCAGGACGGTCAACTTCTCTATCCTATTCAATGGTGAAGCAACAGAAGAGTTAAAACCGACGAGGGGAATTAGACAGGGAGACCCTCTCTCTCCTTTCCTTTTCATTTTGATGTCCAATGCTCTTACTTTTCTGATTGATAAAGCGGTCTCCCAGAATCAGTTAAAAGGAATAAGGCTGAATGCGAGATGCCCGATTCTCACCCATTGCATGTTTGCAGATGACACAGTGATCTTCGGAAAGGATGATATACAAGAAGCAGAGAAAATTCTGGATATAATAAGAGAGTATGGAGCCATAACGGGACAGGAAGTGAATATCAACAAGTCATCTGTGTTCTTCAGTGCGAATGTTCCCGATGTGGACAAAGGGGCAATAATCGGTCAAATCGGGTTCAACTCTTCTAATTGCCACTCCAAGTACTTAGGAGTACCGACAGAATGGGGGAATTCAAAAAAGGAAACTTTCCAATTCCTTATTCAGAGAATGGAGAAGATGGGTGAAGCTTGGAAAAGCCTCCTCCTTTCTCATGGGGGGAAAGAAGTTTTGCTTAAAGCTGTCATCCAAGCCATTCCTTCCTACATCATGTACCTTTTTAACCTCCCGGTGAATCTGACCAAGAAGATGGACTCCCTCCTCACCAACTTTTTCTGGTCAGGGTCGATGCAGAAAAGCACAATGCACTGGTGTAGGAAGGAAATCCTCTGTGCTCCAAAAGCAGAGGGGGGATTGGGGTTCAGGAGCTTCAAAGATTTCAACATGGCGCTGTTAGCAAAACAAGCGTGGAGAATCCTTAATTCCCCTGATGCCTTGTGGTGTCGGCTTCTGAAAGGTCTGTATTTCCCCAGAGATGGATTCATGCAATCGAAAAAAGGGAGTAGATCCTCTTGGATTTGGGCAAGTTTGTGGGAGGCAAAAAAGGTTATTAGCATGGGAGCAATTAGAGTCATAGGCTCAGGAGAGGACACATGGATTGGTAAAGATCCATGGATTCCGAACTTGCATAATTTTATCATCGGAAGCGGCCCCCAACAGAACCTGAGGGTAAAGGAATGGATTGACCCAGTTAGCAGGAGTTGGAACACGGAGCTGCTCCAAGGTCATGTGACGAGAGAAGAAGTGGAGGCTATTCTCAAAATCCCAATTGGGGAAGAGGGATTTGATGATTTCTGGGCTTGGAGTCTCAACCGAGAGGGAGAATTCTCAGTCAAGACAGCATACCACGCTGTTCATAAAGCCAATACAAACTTCCAGGCGACAGAAAGTGAAGAGAAGTGGAAATGGATTTGGGGACTGAATGTTCCACCTAAGCTTAAGTTCTTTCTTTGGAGATGCTCCAGGAACGGATTGGCAACGAAAGAAAGACTCTTCCAACGAAAATGTGCTCCTAACCCGAGTTGCCAAGTGTGCCATAACCCTATTGAGTCCCTTAATCATTGCCTTTTCTACTGCCCTCATGCCAGTGTCTCGTGGAATAATACATTCCCATCCCTTCCTCTTCCTCCTCAGGGAACTTCCTTTTTCGATTGGTTCTGCTCCCTCAAGGATACCATCCCGCACAACTCCCTCATTCATATTATCTACCTTTGTTGGAACATTTGGAAGGCAAGAAACGAGAGCACCTTCAAGAATCGGGCACCCTGGCCCCCAAACGTGTGTCTGCAAACCTATAGGGAGCTTACAGAATGGATCGCATGCCCGAGGCCCCCACCTCAAGGTTCTGATTGTCCCACTCAGCTCAGGGGATCCCATCGTACTACGAATCAACCGCCAAGTAATCACTCGATAGTGATTCAATGTGATGGGTCGTTCTTTAGCGACCCCCAGTCGGCGGCTTATGGTGTTGTTGTTGTTAACCACCATGGACAAGTGTGTGATGGGAGAGCTGAAAATCTTCTTTGTTCCGCCCCGATTGAAGCAGAAGCTAAGGCTCTTTTGGAAGGAATTAAATTAGCACAAGAATATGGATCGGTGTGTACAGTTCAATCTGACTGTCAGTTGCTGGTAAAGGCCCTGAACCAAAATCAGTCTCGATGGCCCTGGAGATGTGCGGCATGGATTGGAACAATGGCTAATATCCTTAGAATTAACCCAGCCATTTCGGTGAAAGAGATTCCGAGGGCTTCCAACGTCAGAGCTGATTGGGTAGCAAGATCAAAAGCAAAATCAATTCTACCAGAAGACTGGATTAATATTCTTGATCTAATTTCTATTCTCCTCTAAAATTGTAATGGATTATGCGTGTTTTGATCGTTTGGTGGAATAAAAATTGATACTATTTGTCAACAAAAAAAACATGCTGGAATATAACAAATAGAATCGAGTATGTACAGGGATCTCGCAAATATATATCTGATTTGCCATATCATATCTTCCACTACACATCTTACTCCTTCCATGCTCATCAGGCATATATATAGATATAAATCATTGCTAAAAAGTTGTGACCAGAGCAGGTTGTCAAACAATACTTATAAAGAGATTCTTCACCAGCACCCCCTTATTCATACACGTATATGTACCCTACGTACTTTATTCGTTTAAAACTTCCGTATCCGTATTATTGTCAAGCCGTTTCATTTGTTTCCGTTCATTTTACGGCTCCCGTACTAAACACGTATAAAACCCGTATAGCACGTTTAATATCCGTATTTAATGAAATAAATTATTAACTTTGCTATTTTTTACATATTTATTTATTTATAAAAATAATTAATTTGATATATTTATAACTATTAACGTACTATTAAACGTAACATTAGCTAAGAGATGAAGTATAATACCCGTACGTATTTTAAACGTAACTTTCCCGTACTGTATTTTACCAACTATGCTCCCCAGTGCAGAGTACTATTGTTACAAGAACCGAACCGAATTAACGGTTGGGCCAATAGAACCACCAAATTAGTTGCAATAGCGGTTCGATTCAGTGCTTGAACGGTTATTAATGGACCAAACGGTTTTTCACGGTTCAATATAAAATCAGATAAACCACCACGGTTTAACTAGTTTATTGGTTCATTATTTTAACCATAATTAAAAAAAAAACTTTGACGTAAACTAAGATCATCAAGCCTTTATTATTAATTTTATATATGCTTCCTCTTCTCATTTTCCAACCTTGTTGTCGTTTTTACGTGGTCCACTACCAACTGATACCATAATTTTAACTTGAATTAAAAAAATTATGATTTCTTTTGTGATATGGCTTGAATGATTTATTAGATATTTTGGTGATGATATGAATTTGAAATTGTTTATGGTCATTGATAACTTAAATCTTAAATTAGTGTAATATACAAGTCTTGTATGTAATATATCATGAACGGTTCTATCAACTTTTTACCAACGATTTTTGTAACGATTAACCATTAAACCCTAAACCAGTAACTTTTCCAGTTCAACCTCCGGTCCAGTTCTAAAAACAGAGTAGAGTACACGAAAGGACACTTTGGTCGTTATAGTTCAAAAGGGTTAGGCTTCTACTTATTTCCAGATCGAAGAAGTAGGTCGGCACATGAGTACGCTTCTACTTATTTTCACTAGTAAATACTGTATAAGCTTTCACGTGTGGTCAATTGACTGCAGTCTATGCCTCGCCTCGACAGCAGCTTCAACATTTTCTTTGGGAGCATTTGATTGACCAGAGCAAGATTACAGACTGTCTGTGGATCCTAACGGGAGATTTCAATGCCATTCTCAGCCCAGAGGAGAAAGCGGGCCCCGTCTCTCCCGATACGATCAGGAGATGCAAGCGTTTCCGAGATTGGGTCAATGATGCAGAGCTCATCGATTTAGGCTTTTCGGGTCCGAAGTTTACTTGGACTAGGGGAACTGAACAAGCTTCCTACAAAGCTAGTAGACTGGATAGGAGCCTCTACAACCCGGAGTGGAATGAGGTCTTCCCCGGTACCTCGGTGACCCACCTTGCCCGTCTCAGTTCGGACCATCACCCCATCCTTACCACTATGACGATTCAGGGAGTTCCAAACCATCTCTTAAGCGTTTTAGATTTGAGGCTGCTTGGCTCACCCATTCTGATTTCTTTTCCTTTATTGATAATTCGTGGGAGGTTCAGTCTGATTTTCCTGTTGCTCTGCAGGAGCTTGCGGGGAAGCTTAAGGAGTGGAACTCGAAGGTCTTTGGAAATGTGTTTCAGAGAAAGAGGAGGCTGGTTGCGGGGATAGCTGGGATCGAACGTCAACAGGCAGCCTCCTTTTCACCGGGTCTTGCTAAGCTCCACGCTAAGCTCGAGGCGGAGCTCGATAAGACGATGGAGCAGGAAGAGCTCATTTGGTTTCAAAGGGCTCGGGAGAGTTGGGTCAAGTTCGGAGAGAGGAATACAGCTTACTTTCATCAGCTCACCAATATTCGAAGACGCAGAAATAGAATTGAAGCGCTGAAGGACGAGAATGGGGTCTGGATTACAGATAAGGAGGAGCTAGCTGGGCTGGTCTTTAGCTACTATTCTAGTCTGTACCTGCAGGATAATTCACCCTACTCGGATCTCCTTCCGAAAGGTGGATTTCCTCGTCTCAGGCAAGAAGAATGGATCCAACTTCTCCTAGTCTGTACCTGCAGGATAATTCACCCTACTCGGATCTCCTTCCGAAAGGTGGATTTCTTCGTCTCAGGCAAGAAGAATGGATCCAACTTCTCCGACCCTTCACGATAATGGATATCCATAAGGCTGTCTTCGATATGAAGCCTTTTCAAGCGCCTGGTCCTGATGGCTTTCAGGCAGTGTTCTATCAACAAACCTGGAAGGTGGTTGGAAAGGCCTTGTCTGATATGGCGATATCCTTTTTTGAGAATGGAACTTTGCCTCCTGCAGTCTCGGAATCTACTGTTGTTCTAATCCCCAAGGTGGAGGAACCAGAGTCAATCACTCAACTTCGGCCAATCTCTTTGAATAATGTCAGCCTGAAGACCATAACCAAGGCTATGGTGAGCCGTCTCAAGGTGGTGATGAAGAGGCTAGTCTCGCCTCGCGAATGCAGCTTCATTCCGGGACGGCAGACGATGGATAACATTGTAGTGGTTCAGGAGGTCATTCATTCTCTTAGGAAGAAAAAAGGCCAAAAAGGAGGGATGGTTGTGAAGATCGATCTGGAAAAGGCATATGACCGGCTGCGTTGGGATTTCCTGAGAGACACTCTGGTTGAGGTTGGATTGTCGAGCTCGTGGATAAGGTGTATTATGTATTGTGTGGAGCAGAACCACATGCGCATCCTTTGGAACGGGGAGCTCCTCCAACCTATCACACCCACTCGCGGAGTCAGACAGGGAGACCCTCTTTCCCCCTACTTGTTTGTGTTGTGTATGGAACGTCTCTCTCACAGGATTGATAAGGTCGTCCGAGATAAGCTATGGAATCCCATTAGCCTCTCGAGAGACGGCCCGGCTCTGACTCATCTTTTCTTTGCTGATGACTTGATTTTGTTTGCAGAGGCTAAGGTCTCCCAGATCAGGATTATGAAGTCATGCCTGGATGAGTTCTGTGATAGTTCAGGACAGCGGGTAAACTTCAAAAAATCGGTCATCTACGTGTCCCCAAACATTTGCCAAGCGAGAGCTCAGCGTCTGAGTAACAAGGCAGGCATCCCCCTTGCTGTTAGCCTTGGAAAGTACTTAGGCATTCAGACTATCCACGACAGAGTAACCAGGAACAGATATCAAGGCCTCCTGTTGCAGATTAAGAAGAAGCTTGCGCCCTGGAAGGCTAGGAGGCTCTCGCTTGCTGCGCGGATGACGGTCACTAGATAAGTATCTCTCTCTATTCCTACCTACCCTATGCAAACTGAGTTACTGCCTGTTAACATTTGCAATGCTATAGATAAAGTTAACAGGGATTTCATCTGGGGGAAGGAAGAAGGAAAAGGGAAGATCCATCTAGTGGCGTGGGATAAGCTTGCCGAACCAAGAGCTCAAGGTGGAGGCGGTCTCTGGTCAATCCGACATGCTAATCTGGCTCTACTTGCCAAAGGAGGATGGAGGATGCTCAAGGATAAAGATTGTCTTTGGACGCAGGTCATGAGAGCAAAGTACGGGAATCATTGGGAAGGCCTGGATATCCTGAAGCCAGTAAAGGGAAGTTCCTTCACTTGGAAGAGCTTTACAAAGGCTTCCACTCTTTTACAGAAGGGATGTGCGTGGAATATTCACAATGGGAGAGGCACTAAATTTTGGCGTGATCTCTGGTTGTTGCAGGAACCTCTGATCGGGATGGCCCTTCAACCAATTCCGGAGGAGATGATTGACGACCCCGTTGCAGCATACCTGGACGAGGAGGGTCAGTGGGACATCAACCGTTTGGAGAGTTGGCTTCCCCCTGAAGTTCTCCAAAATATCTCGGCCAGTTTTGCAGATCCTTTGACGCCGGAGGAGGATACCCTCTTCTGGACGGCCTCCTCAACAGGGCACTTCACGACTAGTACAGCTTATCAGCTGTCCTACCCTCCGAGGAATGATCCTAATGAGAAGATGTGGAAGACCATTTGGACACTCCAAGTTGTCGAAAGGATCAGATGCTTCACCTGGCTTGTGGCTCAAGGGAGGATCGCCACTAATGTCCTTCGCTTCTCCAGGAGATGTGCAGCCTCCCCCATGTGTCAGAGGTGTGGGATTGTCCAAGAATCTATTATTCATCTTCTGAGAGACTGCTATCCCGCCCATTTCTGCTGGTTGAGATGGATCCCTCAAGCCGATCAGCAGAGTTTCTTTCAGAGTAGCCAGGAGGAGTGGTTCCAGGGAAACATTCTCAAGGAAGAAACGATGGAATCTGGTATGCAGTGGAATTCTTTCTTTAGTACTGCTATTTGGCTGATTTGGAAGAACAGGTGCACAGGTTGCTTCAAAGGGCTGCATAAGGCGCTTTCTGCCCCCTCTTTAGCGCACTCCATTCAGCAGAAGGCTATCATCTGGCATAAAGCTTGGCAATCCCCTACCGCCACTTTGGGAAAGCCGGGCTCCAGGCCGGAAAGATCAATGGCGCACATTCATTGGTCCCCTCCTCGCAGCGGGTGGCTCAAGCTGAATGTAGATGGAGCCTCGGCGGGCAATCCGGGCATCGCAGGTGTCGGGGGCATCATCCGTGATGAGTGTGGGAAGTGGGTTGCGGGCGTTGTTGCGAAAATTGGAGAGGCTTCGGCAGCCCTTGCCGAGCTCTGGGCAGTCCTGTATGGGCTGCAGCTTGCCAGGAAAGATGGATGCGCTTTCTTTTTTGTTGAGTCGGACTCTCAGCTAGCCGTCAGCCTGATCAATGGCCGGCATGACCCGGTGCACCCCTATGCTTCAATTCTGGCCTCGATCCGGAGGCTTTTAGCTCAAGACTGGCTGGTCCGATTGGAACATGTTTACCGGGAAGGGAATAGAGCCGCGGACTGGCTCTCGAAGCACAGTCTCGTCTATCCCACTGGTATGCATGAACTTCTCGAACCTCCGCCTGCTTTGGGTCCCATTCTTAGGGAGGATAGTATGGGTGTTTCTTTTGAGCGTCGAATTGTGACGCATCCCTCTTCTCTTCTGTAACCTCCCCTTCTGTTTTGGCTTCGGCCTCCCTCTTATGCAAAAAAAAAAAAAAAGAGATTCAGTCTCAATTTTAATTAATTTGCTTCAAATCTTCAATATTATTGTAAGTACAATCGATCTGTCGATTCCTTTCTCTTATTGTATTAATTATCATAGGCGTTGAGAATATATCAGCTTAAGAATTATTATAGGTATGTGGGAATGAATGATAAATTTAGTTCTATATATGTGAATATATAATAGGGTCACAACACACATTCTTATAAATGGGTGATAATTAAAGGGTAAATACATTTTATTAGTCAAATCTTTCAAAATTTTCAAATTACTAGTTAATTCTTTCTATATACAAAATATTAGTCAAATCTTTTGTAATTCATCAAAAGTCATTTATTTGTTATCGTTAGTACTTCTAGCTCTTTTTTTAGTTAAAATACTAAACTTTTAGCATGTTTACCTCCATGTGTCTCTTTCGAGTCAATATCATGTTGTCAAATCAATATTACTAAAAACACCGGTAACTAGAAGTTAACATTTGGCTATTATTTTGTGTTTTGAAAGATTTGGCTAATAATTTGAATATTTTAAGAGGTTTGGATAACAAATTGTATTTACCCTTAAATAAATTGTCATGAATCCCTAGCTATGCAACTTTTAGCTAGCACTTTCACACTAATTGATTATGAAATAGAGTCACAACAATACATGGTTAGGGATGGATGGTTAATCAAAGAATCATAAAATCATTATGTCTAAGGTTGTTATAGAGTACGTACGTGTTGCATGTGTTGAGTACGTACCTATTTGTCAATTTTACTTGTTTAAGGACTAAGTAGTAGTTTATGTGTACTCCCTAGTAGTTTAATGTGAGAAGGGATTACTACATATATGTTTAGCTGCGTTGTGCAGCTGTTGTATTGAGGTTGGGAATCTTATGAACCCTAATAACATCATAGCCGAAAACCCCTTGAGTGCATTTTTCGTGGATTAGTCTTGCTCACAACGAGCAAGGATACCACGTAAATTGTTGTGTTCTGCGTGGTTTTCTTCTAAGTTTTATCATGATATCAGAGCTGTGAGTAGATCCTCGCGGCGTTATTTCTTGCAGTGATGAGTTCCGATGATGATCAGTCCTCGGCCACTGAGTCGTCGAAGAAGAAGACTCCTGCGTCGGGTAGCGACAAAGATCTTCCTCCAGTGCTCCTTCTCAATCACTCCGACAGCCCCAATCAGCTTTTCGTTGGGGAGTTGCTCACCGACACTAATTACGGTGAGTGGGTTGGTGATATCACTGATTCTTTTATTGCTAAGAATAACGTTGACTTTGTTAATGGGTCTATTACCTAGCCGATCGAAGGTGGTCTTCGTGAAAAGTGAAAATTTTGTGACGCTATGGTCAAAGGGTGGTTAAAGACAGCTATGAGAAAGGAAATTCGCTCTAGCATCCGTTTCGCCAATACTACTCGTGAAATCTGGCTTGATCTTGAAGCCCGGTTCGGGCAAGGTAGCGCCTCTCGTTTTTACGAGTTGCGTCGTATGATAGCTCTCTTGCAACAAGAGAAGGTCAGCGTGTCGAGCTTCTATACTAAGCTCCAGGGTTCGTGTGATGAAATCCAGTCCATCTCGCCTACTCCTGATCGCAGCTACGGCGGTTGCCACTGTGACGTGAAGCACAAGTATCGCGCCACCATACAGCGAGCAGTTGTTTGATGACCTGGACACCATTCAGCGCTTAAAGGATTTTCTACAGAAACAATTCAGTATCAAAGATTTTGGAGTACTGAAGTATTTCTTGGGAATTGAAGTTGCTGGTTCTCGCGCTGGACTCGTGTTATCTCAGAGGAAATATACTCTGGATATCTTAAAGGATGCTGGTGCTCTAGCTGTTAAACCATGTGATATCTGGATACTCTTATGTGTTATCTGGATATTGATTATGTGATGTATGGATATTATTCTGTGTTGTCTAAATGTTAGTTTGTGAATTTGGGATGATAGTTGATTCAATGTGGATATTAGTTAGCAAACCTTGAATACTAATCTTTGCTTTCTATATACTTTAGTACTACTTCATAAAAGCAACATACTTGACTACTAGTCCATACTTTTGGATATTAATTAGTATCCACTAACGAATCATAAGTTAGCATATTAATTTTTGTGAATCGCTATTTGCTGCCCTAGTAATTAATATTTGCCGCTCATAGTTTTAAAATGTAAGACGATTTTACCCTTCTTCCTACCTAACCCACCACCGTCGACGACCAACTTCCTTCCTCCTTCCACAACATCCTACCGCCGGCCGACCTCTTCATTCCCCCGACCCCTTCACCATTGCTCCCACCGCCGACGACCCCTCCATTCCTCCTATCTTGTCCCGCCGACCCCTTCATTCGTCCGACCTCACTCCCTCCCCTGACAAAGTCCCCGGCATTGAAGAGGAAGGAGCTCGCTGCAGGTGCTGTCGTCGTCGAGAAAGGAGCTTGCCGAGAAGGCAGAAGCAAAACATATATGTTTTTTTTTTGCGTCCGCTCACCGGCATCGGACGGGGTCCTCTCGCCGGAGGCGGACACGGACGGGGTCCGCTCGACCTTTGCGGACGGGGTCCGAATTCCTCCGGCGGACGGGGTTTGAGATCTGGCGGCGGACGGGTCTGAAACTCACGGTTACTGTTTTTTTCTTCTTCCAAAATCGTTTTTTGAATTATTGATTATTTATTGCATAATTAAATAAGTGTAAAATACCATAATTAGGATTTCAAATTAGGAATTAATTCCATTTTTATATTAAACTAGCGTGGGCCCCGGCCATTTGGCCGGAGGAAGGTGAGGTATAAAATTTGATAATGTAATGGGGTGTATAGCTTATTGTTGTATAGTTTTTTTTTGGGAAACACGTGATAAAAATAGTGAATTTTAGTAGGAAAAAGACATGAATGATGCAACGAATCAAAAATCAGCCTTATGAACCAAAATCAAGTGCATGTTACCTTTTGAAACAATATTGTTTCTGGTAATATGATGAGGTGGAGTAAGTTTTAAAGAAATCGAATTCTAGAAAATCGAATAAAAAATCGCCTATCCCGCCGGTTTTCGGGAAATGAGCATCTCACAATCGTTGCTAGCTTTTTGCCAAACCATGATAAAATCTAAAGAAATCAAGAATGAACAACATGATTTGGGATAGGAACCACCCTTCTTGTATCCCTAGAAAATAGTGGTAAACACGGACTCACCTGCCAAACTGGTTTGGATTGAGATTTTTGTCAGGTATCAGGGAACCATGTGATTATAAATTAGACTTGATCAAAACGGGCCAAAACTTGAAATTCAACTTGTTTGACCGACCCATGCCAAACTCTAATTATTCTTTACTTTTAAACTTTCTATTTGAAAATAAAAAATAATGAAAGAAAAGAGATGACTGCAATTCGCCATTTGCACATCACTGATTCGGGAATAAAACTATAGAATTTCGAAAGGAAACTGAAAATGTTTAGGATCATTTTAATGTTAAAAATAACCAAATAGATCTTTCTGTTTAGTTTTTTACTAACAAATACCAAACAATTCCCTATAATATACACTATAATTTAATCATTATGATATCAAATAATTACATAATATATATTTGAAATGATAAAAAATTGGACTAATTGGGTTGGTCGAGGTTGAACAATTGAATAACTTTAAAATACATTATATTTTAGCCACTAAGATATAAAATAATAGCATAATATATATTATGCTAGAGAAAATAGCTTGTTTAGAATGGCAAACACATGATGTTCATTTGTTCTACTTGATGGGCAAATTCTGTGTAGGTCAGGCTCATTCAACTATTTTATTTTATGATTAGCGGTTAGCCCATTAGAATCCATGCATTAGTTTATTGTTAATTTTTTTTCTTTTTAGCAATAAAAAGGAGTGTTGTTTTTGCCTTTTCATATATATTTACCACCATGGAGAAATAAAAGGACTTAAAGAAAAAAATTGACACTCCTGGACCGGTTTAAATCCGCATGTGTCTGGTAAGTTGGCTCGTTCCAAAGAGGAAAAAGAAAAAAATTGACACTCTCTATTCTACCCTTCCTACAAACGCTCATGGAGCAGGGAATTTGAAATGGGGGAAGGGTTTTTTCCTCTCTGCGATTATATATTTTTAATTTAAAAAGATACAACAAATATACTTAGTGTGATTGGTTATGATATTTGTTTTTCTTTAAAGTGGTCATGGTTCGAATCCTAGTAAGTGTCTTTTTAATGAATAAAAAAAAGTAATTGTGAAGACCAAAATGTCCTTCCTACTTTCACTCTGGTTGCAGGAAATTTGAAATGGGGCTTCAAGTTTTCTCATTTGGCTTTTATTTATTGTGTAGAGATAAGTAAATATTCAATAAGTAAATATTATGTGCAAATGGGGATAATTTGAATTATTTATATTAATAAGTACATATTATGTAAACTAATTAATTGGGAGAGAGTTATTAATATTGCTAACTCCTTTGTTTCCGCATTCCTTTCTTTCTGTGGCAAGTGTTTAATTAGGGAAGTGAATTAGACGTGGATTATTGGTGGAGGTGAAGCAATAAATAATTAATAATCCATTCTTTAACAACTGATTGCCAGAATTTTAGTTAATTGGGGATAATTTGAATTATTTATATTAATAAGTACATATTATGTAAACTAATTAATTGGGAGAGTTATTAATATTGCTAACTCCTTTGTTTCCGCATTCCTTTCTTTCGGTGGCCAGTGTTTAATTAGAGAAGTGAATTAGACGTGGATTATTGGTGGAGGTGAAGAAGTAAATAATTAATAATTCATTCTTTAACAACTGATTGCCGAAATTTTAGTTAATAACTAGAGCATCTTTTCACAATTATAAATTAAGTGAATGAGTCAAGTTAATTCTATTTTTTCTTATAAAATTATTGAAACACTCACTGATCTAATAAAATGTGAATACAAACATGTTGGAATTCACCGTTTCTCGATTAGACATCCCGAGCAAAAATTGATGTATAGTTCCACAATTTTCATCGAGGTTTGTGGGGGCTCTAGGAGTCATAACGAGGACTTTCTGGAGCTTATCACGCATATTTTGATGATGCGAACAATTGGTATTAGTGGATGCAAAGACGATTTGGCCTCTAAGACAATATTTTAGTAGAATTGGATAGGTCGAGGTTGAAGATTTCTATTTGGAAGGAATGAAGGTTTAGGGTTTGGGAGTAGTAGAAGCCTAGAAGGTGTAAGAGGCGGAAGAGTTGCTTTTCTTCTTTGTTACTATCATCGTTGGCCTCTAAGACAATGTTGTCGTAATATAATATTTTTTATAGTTTACAATTAATTAACCACACATTTGTACATTTTTGAAAGTTTATAATTATTTAAAACAAACCCACGCTAAACTTCATTTATAAAAAAATATAATTGAGGATGATTTGTGTGGATACGAACATTTAACTAAGTAACAACATAAAAGAATCTTATTGACCCCTAACAAAAAAAAATAAAATGGAAATTAGCAATGAATGCATTCAATAATCACTAATTAATATATTTTATGGTCAATTATCCCCTCAATTATTTGCGGGATTTATCCCCTCCACTATTTTGACACAAAAATGGTAGTTACGTATGTTAATAGTGGTCAGTTAATTGTAGGGCATAATTATCTTGGACGTAGACTAGTTATTAGTGATTAAGTCAATTAATAAATAAAACCGTCCACTAATTTCTCCATTCATTATCTTGTTTTGTGCAATAGATTAGTAATTAGGGAATGTAATGGCTAATTAGGACGTGGGTTTGTATGTGGGGTAATTAGGGAAATAAAAAAAAAGGTAAATTATTTTTTTACCCGTCCGCCGGCCGTGGTCGGAAGGGTCCGCCGGCCTTGGTTGGACGGGGTCAGTCGGCTTTGGTCGGACAGGGCACAGACGGCGTCCGCCCACCGGGACGGGACAGGATTTGGCGGCGGCGACGGTGGTTTGGTGTGGACGGTGATGGTGGTCTACTGCCTACTGGTGGTGGATGAGGCTTTGTGTTATAAAAAATAAACGAGGGGTAAAACTGACATTTTTTATAAAATTATGGACGACAAATAGTAAATACTCGGACGGCAAATAACAATCCTAAAATTTTTTTCGCACCCCCACACGACAACCTACTAATTGCGTGAAACAATTTCCTCCATGGTTGTCACGCCGGCCGGCATGCCACTGGTTGAACCTGGTTCAACCTACACCGGTCATAAAACCGGTATGACCGGCATAATCGATATACGGATCTCCAAGTAAAATGATCTTATTTTAGTGAATCTAATTGATAAAAAGTAATTTATTATTTGTTTTACGCGTTAAAAAGTTAAATATTGATGTTATTTGTTGGATTCAAGTACAAATATTTAGGTATTTACGTTAAATGTCGTGTTTAAATATGAGTATTTGTAAATTATTTGTAATATTAACCGGTATGAACCGACACAAACCAGTATGTACCACCGGTCGAACCATTTCACTTGCTAAACCGGCAAACTGACATAAACCGGTTTGACAACCTTGATTTCCTCAGAGTGCCCAAATGGGACCACGGGAAAGGTGTGCACAATATCCTCCACGGACGCCTCACAGATCCTACAGTCTGTCAATCAATCAACCAACCTTCAAATAGTTTAATAAATAAAAAACTCACTGACCCTCCCTCCCAAAAATAGGCTGCCGCAGCAGATTGAATTGAACCCAGATCTCTGATCTCTCTCTATTTATTCCAGACGGCCCACCTTCTCACCGGAAAACTTCCCCACTCTGGAAATTCCCCTTTAATTCCCCGCAAAAATACCCCACAAGAAGGAGCTGGTGATGGATTCGGTCGGACGGGAAGTGGTCCTGATCACCGGCTGCTCACAGGGAGGCATCGGCCACGCCCTGGCTCGGGAGTTCGCCGCCAACGACTGCCGGGTCGTGGCCACCAGCCGGTCGAAGAGCACGATGCGGGACCTGGAGCAGGACCCGAGATTCTATCTCCAGGAACTGGACGTCTCGTCGGCGGAAAGCGTCGAGCGGGTGGTTTCGGACGTCGTCGGGAAGTATGGGAAAGTGGACATTCTGGTCAACAACGCCGGCGTTCAGTGCGTCGGCCCTCTTGCTGAGATCCCCCTCTCTGCTGTGCAGAGCACTTTCGACACCAACGTTTTCGGTAAGATTTTTGGATACCTGAAAACCCAATTTGCCCAATTTTTGCATATGTTCAATTTGCTTATTTGAGATAGATGGAATTTGAGTACCTGGGTAATCGAATTTGTCGATATTTGGTACTAGATACATGTGTTCTTTCGAAATTGAATTTCAAATGTTAATTGGTATTAGATATTACGCACTAAGATCATCATAGATCGAAATAGCGATGAGCGACAAAGCATTCATCCATGGGTTTTTAAGTTTTTAACTTGTGGTTAGGTATTAGGCTCTTAGCAGATGTTAATCCCAGCCAAAAAGTCCTTTCGATCGTGTGGGTTACTGTCGAATCAGCCAACTTCCTGGCTTACTGCTCTATTACTTCACATAGTAAACAGATAGAAGAATGGGTTCCATAATCTCTCAAGTGCAATGACAGGTGCAGCCTTGATATGCTTGTTTCCTCATAAACAGAATGGTGCTATTAAGATTGATCTGTGAGTACTGGTGTTGCTTATCAGGAGCAGAGCCGTCTAGTTAATCAAGATGCGTAAGAGTTGTGGATTAATTAGAGGAAATCATTAAACTTTTTTACGATAACGATAGTCGGAAGAGGAAACTGGTTCCCAGTGAATGTATTTGCTTGTAAAACTGTGTGTAGCTTGCTACTATATGTTTGTCAATACACACATTGATATTAAATATCATGCAAATGAAGCGGTCGACCAGCCTTCAAATCGAGTGAAACGAAATTGTGAACGATTATATCGTGCTGAGAGAACAAAGAGAGAGACCAAACTTAAGCTCCTTCTATGTAGGCACAATGAGGATGGTTCAAGCCGTCACTCCACACATGGCTTCCCGGAGAAAGGGGAAAATTGTCAACCTGGGAAGCGTTACAGTGATGGGTCCCACCGCTTGGGCCGGCACATATACCGCATCTAAAGCAGCAATTCATGCACTCACTGACACATTGAGGTTTGTTGACGTTCTTCCTCGCAAATTGCATTTGGATTGCATGAAAATGTGTGGAAGATTACAAATGTAGTAGGAAGATTGACAAATGGATTGCAGGGAAATTTTCAAACCGTACTTATTTGAATGGGTGATGAGTGAATTGCGGTCATCCTCTCATTCCACTTTCACATGAAAAATAGTTATTTTTTGCTTATACTACTAAATAGTTATCGTATTAGGGTAATGCACTAACCATCAACTTCTAAAGGCATAAAAAGTAAAGATTTTTTTTTTTTGTAACTATTGTTGTTGGTTGATATGTGGCGTAATGTTCATTCGATATTGAGGTGCATATTATACATTGTCAATTGTAACAAAATCACAAAGACTATGTTTTTTTTTTTTTTTTTTTTGCATGATTGCTTGATGGAGTAACGAAAGATTTGATACATTTGCCAAATAATTGAAATTCACACACTTAAAGAGTCGTGAACCTCTAGGCATAGGTGGTTGAGTGACTTTGATTTCTTTGTCAATTAATACTTCATTTAAAGTGGCCAACGGAAAAGTTATTATAAGCAGTAAAAAAACTTTACATGTACGAAACATTTAGGGGTTTTTTAATGATGGTGATATCAATTTATTTTTATTGGTAAGTGCTACTTTAGGAACTAGTTCAGGATGAAAACCAACGTTAAAACCTTTAAACCAAGCCTTGGATTTGGAACATACGAATTTCAAATCAGTCAGTAGGTTGGATTGGTGCTTTCCTCCTCTAACTGGCATGCATTTGAGCATTCAAACTTAATATGTCTGGAAACTGCAAATTCTTGACATGGTTCTAATCCCAGATACATCATTTCCCTGTCACCTTTGACGAAGCCTGATTTCGACACTTCCACTTATAAAATGCAGGCTGGAACTTAAGCCGCTGGGAATCGACGTGATCAATGTCGTTCCAGGAGCCATCAGATCAAACATCGGGAACTCCGCGTCAGCTAACTACAACAAGATGCCCGAGTGGCAACTGTACAAACCATTCGAGGCTGCGATCAGGCAGAGGGCATTCCTCTCCCAAAGCCTCAAATCCACCCCTGCAGAAAAGTTCGCGAAAGATACAGTAGCTGCCATACTCAGAAAGGATCCACCAGCATGGTTCTCGTCGGGTCGTTACTCGACCATTATGGCCATCATGCACCATCTCCCGCTTCGTATCAGAGATGCTATCATCAACCGAATTTCACCTATCAACAGCAGCACTACCTGATATTGATGCCTCTCTACTGTGTAACCATATTCGCTTGCCTGTTTGTTTGACTCCTGTGCTAAACTAATAATCCTTCAAAAGATTTGCAGTAATAACACATCTCTTCACACTTTGAGAATCTAATTTGCCACATCCTACCAATTCAGTTCATCCTTTTCCTATTAACAAACTGATCTAACTATGATTGAGAACCGAAAATCTAAAACTTACCCAGCAACCCTGACACTTGACAAATGACTGAAATACTCGTCATACAATAAGCAAAACTCTTTTGATCCTAACTATAAATTCACAAACGCATTTGACCAAATCACGACCCACCTATTTGCTAGAAACCCATGAGCTCACATCAGCTCGATTCATTTGCCACCTCCACTTTGAATCACTAAGATTGCCCTGCTAATGGTAGCTATATATAAAAAAATGTTGGTCAATCTTCGTCAGATGTTCTAATCTCAGGTACTGTCTTATACCAAGAAATTTCTCAGTTACAAGGGAAAATAGGGCCCCGAGATAAATTATACAGCCAACACACCTAAAACAAACTGGCCTTATTGTCGTCACTGAGAATGGGATGATGGATGATGGCCATAATACACCATACCAGGCGGCTGCAAGGGTCTAAAACTAGGAGGACCAGCAGCAGCTTGCTGCTGACTTAAGGTTATTTGCTGCTGTTGAGTAATTGGAACTTGCGACGGTGGTTGCTGAGTCATAGGCACCATTGGACTCATCATATAGGGAGGAGGTGGAGGCGGTGGTCCTGGTGGCAAGGAACTAATGCTACCATATCCGTAGGGAGTAACAATCCCTCCAGGAGGCTGCAAGTACTGCTGAGAGGAAGGATTCGGCAGCACGTGAAACTGAGGCTGAGAGCTCGGTACCTGATTCTGCATGGTGTGGTATGCATGGTTCGAGGGAGCAGCAGAAAGGGGTTTCTGTGCTGACATAAACATAGCAGGTTCTGGCACGGAATCATTGACCGAAGAGCTAACTGGTGTTGACTTCAAACCTTGGGTCTTTGCTGCTTCTGCAGCAAATGAAGACAGAACAGAATGCATGATCATTTGAGAGGAGCTTGAGGCTGCAAGCTTATCTGCAACCTCGGCAGCAATAGCTGCTGCAGTTTTCTTTGGAGTGTGTCCTGCTTTGCCATTTGTATCTGCTTCTATTTGGGTTGCAGTAGTGGCTTTGGGCACATAGTCTTCGTCGTTCAGCCGCTTTATCATTATGCTGACCTCATCCACCTGTGCCTGAGCTACCTGGAGATTAGCGATAGGAAGCAACTCATTTCTCAATAAAATAACCCTCAGCGGTCAAAACTACACAAGTAGCACCATGTTAAAGTAGTGTCTTTGCTTCAGTATTTAAGCCCACACATTATTGAGTAACTTCTTTTTAAGCCTAAGCAAACACACCCAAAGAACCAACATTTTCAAATAGGCCATCAGTTACATACCTGCATCTGAGTTCGCACAACCTCCAATTCAGATTCCTGAACAAGCAAAATGAGAAAGGCAGAATATGAGCATCTAGATGACACAAAAAATTTATAGCATGCACATAAAGTTAATAGACCATCACAGATAAGCATGTTATATTAAAAAGTTCTCCCAACCTGGTCATTTAGAGCTTCCCTCAACTGAGAGACAAGGGCAGCTCTACTGGCTTCAACGGATTTAAGTTTTTGAATACATTGCTTCAGAAGGGTGTCTTCCTGCTCGAGTTCTTTCGCCAAACTTGTACGTTTGGGATCTTTTCCTGAAGAGCCAAAAGTTGTTATGCTTCAGAGACTCCCAAGCTGAACATCAAGGAGCTTTGGAAGCACTTGAATAGAAGTAAGGCGAAATAATTAACTATATAATCATATATCCCAATTTTCCCACAGCAATTAATTCGAACATCTTGGCTTACCGTTGCTACAGGAAATATCAACATCTTTCTCCATCTTCCTGACTCGACTGACCACAGATTTGCAGTTACTCATCTCTGCCTCTTCTTTGGAACGCTCACTGTCAACCGAGTGGAATGCTGATACAATTTTCTCGGCAGCGCCACCAATGGGCAATTTCTGGTTTTCAACACGATGATACAAAAATAAGAGACATTTCGGTTGGGAGAACTTAAAGGAACAAAAAGGCAAGATAGGAAAGCTATTAAATGCTTGAGCTGGTTGAAGGGCAACCTAAATAAAAACATTTAAGGAACTTTTCCTAACCGTTTTAATAGATCTGGAATCTCGTTTGAAAATCTTGACCGTGCGTGAACGCTTTTTGCTGAACTCCAAGTCTGGTAGAGTCTCATCACCAAGCATGATTTCTTTTAGGCTTCGAGAATGTGTTCCAAACACTCTCCTTTCTTCCCATATATTAACCTGGCCACCATCGAACTTAAGTTATTAGACAAACCAGCTCATTCTGCCTTCTTTTCAGTAGTTCATAGTTCGTCGGAAAGTTGAATTGTCCATAAACATGCCCGTTCACCTTCTGTGAATGCACTTTCCTTCTCTTCCATATATAACTCATTAATTAGTATGAAAAGAAATTATTTGAGCCCCGGCTACAATAGCGTTCAGATTCACGAAACTATCAACCTACTAATGAAGTTTCTTATGATGATGTTTCCTTTTTCCAGTGTATCCAAACTGTTAATCATGCAGGAAGCAGAATTCAGTATGTAAGGAGTGAATCGTAAGCTTACCAATCTGGAGACAACAGTCTTGCCACGATCATCACCTTTTGCAGAAACGTCCTTGAGAGCTGAGGGGAGAACCTTCCAGAACTCGGTCACAAATTCATTGCCTTTACGTTTACTGTTCTGTAAGATATCATTTGCTAGATAAAGCAGAGGGACTTTCTGAACCATCTCCGAGACGTGGAACTGTTTGTCCCATGTCGCAACAACGAGTTCGGCTTTGGTTTGGTGAAATATGCACCAATGTGACAAAGCTACAGAACGTAGTTAAGCTAACACTGTCTCTCCGGAAATATAACAACGATGAAACTTCAAACAGCTTTCGCATCATATCACTGATTCAAACATCATGAACTGTTCAAAAATCAAAACTTTAACACAAGAACGCTGACATAAGCATGGAAGATGACGATGGTACGGAACTACCTCAACATCAGAATTCAGAACCATCACAAGTGCAATTCAATTCAACCCATAATCCAACAAGAGGCGAACAAGCCAACATGAACATCCACCAAACACGGCGTTAAAAATTATCCTCTGGATCCAATTCCTTCCTAGAAGACAAGCTTAACCTCTAAACTCAGAAGGAGATGGAGAGAAAGGAATAAAAAGAAGGATACTTTCAATGCATTGTTGGGTGCTGTTGAGCTTGGAGAGCTTGTCGGACAGAATCTGTTCACTGAACACGCTATTCATCTCCCACCCCCACACCAAAATGCAACCTCCCCCTGCCTTCAAACTTAATTCCTCCCAAACCAGCTCGAACAAACGAATTGACAACAAAGGCGCCGGCGCTGGCCCAATTTGCTGAAGAACAGCTCGTGCAAAGCTCCTTAAACCAAAAAGGCGGAAACTTTATTTGAAACCCTAGCGAAACCAACTGAGCAGCGCCAAGAAAGGACTAAACCCAATACGATTTTCAGATGAAGAGGAACAATGGGCATGCAAAACTTGCAGCTGAACGAAAAAGCCTCCGCATCTGGTGGATGGAAGGGAGCGAGGCGAGTTTTAAGAAGACGGCTAAAGGGGTTTGGCACGAATCGGCGGAAAATGTGATGTTACAGAGAGAAGAGGGGATAGAGAGAAGGGGGCAAAAAAAAAAACGTTCGACCGAGCTGTGGAGGACTCTGGAAACAGAGCACTTGAGTTTTCCTGAAACCCTAGAGAGAGGGGGGGAAAAACGGTTACGAAGTGGAGGGATTTTGGTGAGCTAAGCTCAAATTTAGATGTTGAAGTCCACATATATAGGACACAGATCCCCCAGTGTTTGGAAAGGACCAAAGGCGACTTAGTGGAGAATCAGACAATCAGACAACCCAAACATTTTTTTGTGTACTCGGATCCAGTCCACTATCTTAGCATATAGCTAATGAAATGTCCAAAAGGCTATGCATTATTCATTAACCATTAGACATTTCTTGGAGTGATCGAATGGCAAAAAAAAAAAAAAAAATTGTATAGACCTATGTAAGTAAGGGGCACTTGATTGATCGGTATGATTCGGTTAATTAATATTGCTTGGTTTGGTTTGGAAATAATTTTATCTATTAGTTTAGTATGTTGGTTGTTGACGCTATAGATTGTACTAATTGATTACTTTATGTATGGCATTGACATAAAACTGACAACAAAGTATCGGTCAGTAAAAGGAAACTGTCTGGAAGCTAATGGAGCGTTTGAACGAGAGATTTGAATGTATAATTTAAGACAAATGCATCATTTAACTTAAAATCTTATGGTTGACCTGTCCAAAATAATGAATAGAGACTTTGTTCGAATTATCACATTTTCTGGTAATTGAAAACTCAGACACTTGCAACAAAAGTTTGTCCTAGTGATAATATCAGTGTTTTGAACCTAAAGATTACAAGTTCGAATCCTTTCAATATCACCTAATTTAAAAAATCAACATATATCACCCTTATTTTAAAAAAACACAGACTGCTTCTCTATCTTTCTCAATTCTCACACTTTAGGCTAAAACCTTACATTTGGGAATTTAAACTTCACATTTTTCATTCCGGTTACCAAAACGGCCCAATAGGAATTAAGCAAATGCCAAGAAGCAATCCTTTGAGCCCACCACAAATTCCTAATGGGTCATTTGAAATGTGATATTTGGTTCAACTAATTCATTGTGAAATAATGTGTCATTTTAAATATGGTATTTTATAATGAAGAGGCCCCATTATTCAAACTTCAGGAAGGCGCTAGGCATAAAGTAAGCATCTAGGCGTTTTTTAGTGTCCATCTCGTCTTGGTGTCGCCTAAACGTTGGAAACAAGAACAGTAGTTTCAAATAGACGACAAATGACATGATAATTTTCCAGCTATTCTTTTCCAGCTATTCAGTTCAAATGATTAGAGCTTAGTTAACACATAACAACAAGTGCTTACAAACAAGCGAACTTTAAACTCATGATATAGGAAGGAATAACGAGATAAGATAAATCAGATAGATTAGAAGCTAGCTTCAGGTTTAGGGGTCGAAGAGATTGAAGGAGAAGGCAAAGCAGCGACGAAGAGAAACGTAGAGGGGTTGATTGTTTGGTATAGTTCACCTTGTGGCTTTGTTCCCCTTGGTTGATTCTTCGAACTAGAAAAGATAAGCAGCAGCAAAATGGAGGGCCACTTTTTCTAACAATAAAAATATCGAGTGAAAGAGAGATAATATTGAGTTTATAGATGGTGTTATTTTCCTTTTAATATTTTGATTAACTCGTTCTACCCAATTAGTTGTTTGGCATTGGGCTTGGATATAGCTTGTTTCATGGTTTTGGATTAAACCTCTCCATAGACACTTCTTTACTTCACCGTCTTATTCTAGATGTCTAATTAAATGCAGAATGTCTAGCATCTAGGCATATCTAAACATAAGGAGAATGTGCATTGTTTAGCAATGAATATACTAATTGCACTTAAATAATAATAATAATAATATATGAGCTCCATATTCTCCCCATCCCAACAACTTGACGATTACCCAGTTGCCCCCATATTAACTCAGTAATCTCTTCTCCAAGCGTGAAGAAGGTAAGTTGCATCAGAGACAATCATCTGAGCAAGTTGAGGGGACGATTGAAGGATGAGAGATCATAACTTGGCAATCTCATCACATCTCCAAACGTGAAGAAATTTCGAAGTATGCAAAAAGTAAGTCGCATGGAAAAAACAATCACAAAAGATTAATTAAAACAGAATAATGAGTTGTCAAAACTCAAAACTACATCATTACAAGTTCTTGTTGCCAAAACAAGGCAATGAATTAACTGAGCCAAATCAAGGATTAGAATGCTACATCAAGAGCACTCACTTTACTAATCAAAATCATAACTCTTCAACATCCCACTTACCTCTTCTCAAGTAGAGAGCTTTCATAGTCTAAAGACTGGATATGAGACCAAGTGTCATTTTTCTAGCATTATATTCTGTTATGTACGTTAACGGGTAGTTATCATAAACGGTCACAAATCTATTCACTTTGTACAAAATGGTCGTAAACCTTTAATTTGTAACGAAATGGTAAGAAAAGTTTGAACTTGTACGAAATGGTCACTTCCGTTAATCTTTGTCAAAAATTCCGTGAGTCTGGTCCTAGTCAGCTACCTCATCAACCAAAGAATTGATAAAAAAAATAAAACCACAAAAACCGACCTCGATTAATTCGTCGGCCCCTTTGCTTCGCCTACCCTCAACTGTTCCTTCCTCTGGTCGAAGCGGATTCTGAGTTGCAGGCTTGCAGCACACACGCTGATGCTGTGACCGGTGCGGAGATATCCACAGTCGATGGGACGACGGGCGGTGAGGGAGGTTAAGCCTTCAATGGCGGAGACGGAGAAGACAGAGGGTTGGTTTGGATTGGGGTTAAGCCAACTTCAGTCAGCCGAGCCCTTCTCCTGGTGACATTACTTTTATTATTATTGGTAGGTATAGAATTAGGGTTCTCCGGTTCAATTGAGTTTGGTTATCAATTTTTGTATTAATATTTTAAGTGACGTGGCTTGCTGATTTGACGAAACTAACAGTTTTTTGGATAAAGATAGACAGAATGACCATTTCGTTATTCTCTTAAACGTATGTTACTAAAATGTGCAAAATGAAAGGTTTGTAACCGTTTTGTACAAAGTGAATAGTAATGTAACCTTTATGCTAATAACCCGTACGTTAACCAATTATATCAGATGTCCCGGAAGGGGATCTTACGTTAAACATGCTAGTAAAGTTTACCATCTTTGTCATGTTCATTCAGTAAACTCTCATTTTAAGTTCGTAACTTGGTACAAACGAACTAGTGACAACTTGAACTCCTAAATTTGTTTTACAGCACATGACTCGATTTGGTCACTAGTTCGTTTGTACCAACCATAGCAGACAAAGTGACACAATACCCAGTATTTGTTACATTAAAAAGGATTAGGTACAGTATAACTAGGTAACTAATTAACCTAGCAACAACTCTTCGGTCATGTTTGCCTTCAAGTGTTAATCTGACCTATGAAGAGGTGAACTGATACATAGTTCACCTTCAATATCATTGGCCAAGCCCCAGATCTGTAATCAGGAGCTGTCAATATGCTCCATCAACATGGATGGATTTTTCTAAACAGCAATCACACAAGTGCTTAGAAAAATTCAGACCGCAGTGAAAATTTTGCCATAACCAGATCCAACAAAACATGGCTACCACCTAGATACATAACCAGATCCAATAAAAAGAGTATAACAGGGGGCAAAGCCCTCAAGGCAACATATCTTTCTGTCTATCCAACTCTAAAACATAAAAACTGCCACATTTGAGAACAAAAAGAAGCACCGTCACGGAGTCAAGGAGTAAAGGAGCACGATCCCATGAGAACGGTAAGGCATTCAGTGGTCGCCAGGGAGTGACTTGATGATATCCGAGTCACCTGCATTGACAAGAGAGAACCAACGTTACCACATAACCAGAGAAACTAATGGGAGAAGCTTTGCAATGCTAACTTTAAAAATCCAGAGAAGAAAAGGTACAGAATGGAATATTACCTGCATCAATGATGCTCAAGCAAGAAACACGGTGGAATTTGCCACAGGCAGTGCCCAACTCAACATTGTCTACACACCAAGTGAAAAGGACAAGTCAAATACAATCACAAAGTTGTTCCACAACAAATTATTGCAGGATAGTGCATAACTACATATAGGGGAGACCGGGAGAGCAATTCCTTCAATGGCTACCTATACCTAGGGATACTATCAGTGGAGTACCCATATCAAAATGAGCCAATCATAGGCAAATATCAGACACACAATATACGTATAAAAGTCATTTACCACAATCCATGGAGGAAAGACACCATAAGCAGGTTTTGACGGTATATATCTACATTACATAGATAGCACAGACACCAAACGCATTAAGCAATCAATTATGAAGCACAAACTATAACTTACACTCAACAGGATGAAACCCCTACTATAACCCAAAACAACTTTCATCCGCATTAAGCATCCAACCAATACAAGCATAACCACTTGTAGAAAAAATTCACCAAAAAGATGGCTTCCAAGGGGTAGCAATTCATCCAACCGCATTACATGCTACTATATGCCTCTTGATACACAAGATTTGCATCAATCTTTCGCACAAAACAAAACCTGGCCCAACAGGGGAAAGAGAAAATAGAGAAAAATAGTTTTAGAGAACTCACTTCCTGTGTAATGATGTACTCCGACCTTGGCAAGCATGGCGTAGTACTCAATCTCGGATTTCCTCAAGGGAGGGCAGTTGTTAGAGATGATGATCAATTTCCCTGCCAAAAGTACCACCACAATCACCAGATCAGGAAATGAGATCCAGGCGGAAAGAACACACAAGTAAACCGAATGATAATAAAAACCTAAAAGCCCTTCCAACGAAATACAATACCTTTGGAGTTTCTGAGAGTGCGCAGGACGGTCTTGTAACCAAGGGTGTACTTCCCACTCTTCATCACCAGGGCGAGCCTGTTGTTGATGCTCTCATGGGTCTTCTTCTACAGAGAAGACAAATCGCAGAGAGAGATAATCAGAATGCGAACGAATCATGGGCATCGTCCGATTTCAGCTACAAAATGACGGAAAAAGGAGTAGACATGGCCAAAAGATACTTACTGTCTTCTTGGCGGTCACCATTTTTCCTCCGGTTGAGCTGGTTTTCCTGCAGAGGCTGCTACAGAGAATTGAGAGGTTAAGATTATAGAAAGCTGGGATGGTTGCAGAATGGAGGCAGGTCGAGGAAGAATTCTTACGGCGACTAGGGTTTTCCGCAAGAGCCCGAGATTGCGCTGTGCTGGAGTATTGACGGCAAGGGCCGAGGAGGAAGGGAGAATTAGGGTTTTTATGTTGGTGGGTGAGGACTGAGGATTAAGAAGATGAGAGCGCTGAGGCCGTAGCGCAAATTTGGGCCGGATTTCAACTGTTGGGCTTAGGAATTGTTATAAGACCGTGGCTTTGCACATTATTTGTTGGATCAGACCTTTTCCATTACCTAGTTCATTTGGGCAGCAGATTTTGCTCTCAAGAGTAGGATTTGGGGTTATAGGTAGGGATGACAATGGGGCGGGTTTGGCTAAACCATCCTCATTCCCATCTTCAAATATCCAAATCCATACCCGCTCCATACCCATGCGGGCGAATGTTTAGCAAACACATTCCCATACCCGTGGGTTTCGGGTACCCATGGGTAATACCCATACCCGTACATCCAACATTATTATCCTAAAATTACATGAAAAGTTTTAACTACAACTCTAAACGTACCTATTATATCACGAATTCAACAAAACGCGATCATTTTTTAATACGGTTCAAAGAATATGATCCTAAAACATTCATTAATATATAATATAGAGTATAATATTTTTCAAATTATTATGTTCTAACTCTGATACATCTACTAAGTAATAATTAACTAACATAATCTTGTTGACAAGGGGAAAAGTGAAAGAGTGAAAGGAGAATTGAGAGAAATGAATTAGGTTTTTATTAAGGTGGTCACTCAATTGCATTTCTACTATTTATTATGTCGAGGTATCCTCATCACCATTGATAGATTACAATTTTATCCATATATTTTTGTATATGTGAAGAAATTCTCTTGGTGGGGCGGATATGGGTATGGGTATGGGGCGGGGGAGACTAAAACCATACCCGCCCCATACTCATCAAACTTTTTGCGGGTTTTACCCATACCCGCCCCATACCCGGTCAAAGCGGGGATTACCCGCGTTAACTAGGTCAGGGGCGGTCAGGTACCCGCAACCATGGGTTTGATTGCCATCCCTAGTTATAGGTATAATGAGGTCGGTTTGAATGGAGTATGTGTCTGAATTATTTTGGTTGGAGATATAGCATTTTACTAAAATGATTTATTTGGATAGTAAGTTATATAAAATAATTTTTATCTTGTGTTATTTCGAGAGAACTCGTTTTATCATTCTGCTTTTGTCAAATATTACTTGTCAAATAAAACATTTGAATGGTTTCACCAAACAATATACTCAAATCCAATTACTACTAAAATAACACTGAAAACCACCTGAACAATTATAATGAGTTATTTGACTCAACAAATACCACATTGACAATTAATCCATCCAAACGACGCCATCCATTTGCTATGTATGTTTATCAAACATACACTTTTATTGATTTGTATATCTAATATATTCCTATACTTTGAAAAAATCATTAAACACGACCTTCTCTTAAAATTCCATCCAAAATGGTAAATCATGATCTATCGTTGGTTGAGCGATACAAACGTCTAAAATATCTCTAATGATTTCACTTTAACATTCTTTGGTTACTTTTATATAGCTCCGTACTCCTAATAAGTTAACTTTGTAAAAATTAAGATAATAAATGGAGGGGCAAAATTGTCATTCCTCTCGTTTTGTTGAGACTAGGTCGCAGGAACCATGGTTCGACCATGGTTCATCATTTTTTATGAAAACTTTAACAGAATGACATATTTGATATTGTTTTCAAAGCATAGAGATGTGTTTGATGTAAAAAAAAATAGGAAATGGGCAATATTATACCTATACCCTAGGATTTTCTATGTAAAATTGCAGAGGCGTGAACCACGATCAATAAAAGTTGTAGACCATAGAGTTGAGTTTTTGTACCAAGTGAGTGAGATAGACTTTTTATGTTCAATTAAAAAATTTAATAAATCAAATCGATTGAAACCAACTTGATGTTTCGACAACAACGGTGGAGGAAATATCCTTTTTAGGAATTCTTGTTTAAGTCATAGTATCTTCTCTCGGTTAGTAATAGGAGGTGTTACTATTGTAGTCAAAATTGCACTATAACGTTTAAAAGGTTACACTTTTATGTTTGTAGGTCTTCAAAACTTCATTGTAAAATTGGGTAAAGTTGGTATGTTTAGTAGCACCTAATTACAAAAAATCGACATATATCAACCTTATCTAAAAATTTGGTCAAAATTAGTTGTATATGCAGTGAAAGCACACAGCTCTTAAAATCATGCTTTTACTGCCCTTTGATGTGTTTCTGTACAACATTATAAAATAGGTTAATTTAGGAACAATCTCACAGTCTTGCCTTACTGAAGAAAGTAGCTTGTACCCAACCTATTAGCCAGAATGTCATTGTTGGAAGTGTTGAATAATAGGGGTGATCTTGTTCTCTTTTTGGCGAGAACCAGCCAGAGCTGCTGCTCTTCTTTTACCAATAATAATCTGCTGCTTTCTATTGATTCTTGGCCTCCTTATATAGAGTACCGAAATCCTAACTTGAGATGGGATTCACATCACAAATATCCCCAAATCACAATCCTAACAACTACGGTGGGGATATGATCTCCTTTATTTGCAAAACAACCAAATCCTACAAGCTACTGATCATGAATCAAACAACCATAACTGAAATATATTTAGTTTCTAAGCAAGCAGCAGTCCTAGTGGGATTCCTAGGCCTCGTCTTAGCCACGTATAGGCCCATCTGAACCTGCATGGGCCTCCGTTTCCGCCCTTCATCCCGAGTTGCAGTTCATGAGCCCATCATTGCCTCCCTCTGGAAGAACGGACTTGTCCCCAAGTTCGTAATTGGCAAGAAAATAATAATCCGGGCCGCTGCACATAAACACAGTCCTACCTTTACAACGATGGCCTGGCAAAAACTTCTCATCGCAATTGAAGCATAGGCCAGCCGCACGCCGACGTAGCTGCTCGTTCCAGGGAAGCTTCTTCATAGGTTGCGGTTGTTCCTTGTTTGTTGACTCAGAGAGAGGCTGACCATTGTTGTTCAGTTGAAAAGATGATTGCGTCATAGGCTCACTCCGATTAAGCTGCTCTTCGCGGATTCGCGCCAAGCGGATTGCTTCCTTGAGCGAATCAGGTCGGAACAGACGCAAGGTCTCAGATATCTCAGGTTTGAGACCGCCCATGAAAGCTCCTACTAAAGCCTTCTGTGTCCATCCATGGACCTTGTTACCGAGGCGCTCGAACTCCCGTTGATAGTCGCGAAGAGTTCCGGTTTGCCGGATTCTAGTCAGAGCCTCATTTGCATCATCCTCGTCGGCAGGACCAAAACGAGTCCACAGCTCGCCGGAAAATAACTCCCACGTGATCTGAATGCCATCCTGAACGTATGATTTCTGCAACCAACGCCACCATTGATTGGCCTCTCCTTCCAAGTGGTAAGAGGCTAGCGGAACCTTTTGTTCTTCTTCCACATTTTGGTATTCAAAGAACTGATCCACCCTTGTGAACCACTCAGTCGGGTCATTTCCAGCGAATCGAGGAAACTCCAGCTTAGTGTATCGGGCTGGGAACAACGGTCGATGGGGCTCCTTGCGACGATCATACCGACCATGTCGGTTTGGCTCTTCTCGGCGCTCATAGTGATCATGGAACACACGCCGATCCTCCCTTGCGTGGCAGGGTTCTTCTCGGCGGACATCCCGCCGATCCTCCCGTTCGTCCTCAGTTCGATCGCCGCGTCGGTCTCCTCGGTGGAACTGGAGACTTGATCCTGCAGAGGAGCGGCCAACATCAGTGGTGGGGATGCCGCGCTGCTGTAGGAGACGAAGGATCTCGTCCAGGCTGGTTTGGGTGGCTGCCGAGTGATTCTCCAAGGCCTGCAGCCGCCCTCCTAAATCAGCGACTGAATTTCCCATAGCAGCAACCGAAGTCTCGACACGGCGGACATCGTCGGGGATGGCGGTCTGGATTGCAACTTGAAGAGCCTCCAGGTTAGCCTCCAGCGAATCCATCCTTTCTTTATCTGCAGCGGGTTTGGGAGCCATGGATTCGTGCTCTGATACCAAGTGTTGGAAGTGTTGAATAATAGGGGTGATCTTGTTCTCTTTTTGGCGAGAACCAGCCAGAGCTGCTGCTCTTCTTTTACCAATAATAATCTGCTGCTTTCTATTGATTCTTGGCCTCCTTATATAGAGTACCGAAATCCTAACTTGAGATGGGATTCACATCACAAATATCCCCAAATCACAATCCTAACAACTACGGTGGGGATATGATCTCCTTTATTTGCAAAACAACCAAATCCTACAAGTTACTGATCATGAATCAAACAACCATAACTGAAATATATTTAGTTTCTAAGCAAGCAGCAGTCCTAGTGGGATTCCTAGGCCTCGTCTTAGCCACGTCTAGGCCCATCTGAACCTGCATGGGCCTCCGTTTCCGCCCTTCGTCCCGAGTTGCAGTTCATGAGCCCATCAGTCATATAGACGAAGAAATCGATTTTCATGATAATTGACTCACTCCTACTGTCACCCTAGAAAACGGCCAAGTATAACCACTTCCTAAAGCGTAGTATAGCGGGTTTGGGTTTTATTGTCAACCCAGGTCCTAGATGTGATGACTACTCAGTGAATTTGTATTATCTAGCAATGAAACTTTAGTGAAGTTCTAAACTAACAAGCAAGCAAAGCAACTAAACGGTTGTATTCAGGTTAAGAGAGGTCACCCGGATATGGATCCCCCTAGACTGCAGTTAAGTCGGATTGTAATTACCAAGTTCAGTTTTCATGAAAGTTATACTGCGGAAGGTTCTCAATTAGCTTGAAGTCTCGACTAAAGGTCTCCAGACCCTCTCAATCTGAGTCTCTAGCGGGCGACTAACCTCCACCGGAGTAAACAGATTGAGGCCCTAATGAACCAAACCTCCACTACCGAATTAACTTCGGTACAGAATAGCGAATTGGCACCTCGACTAAAGTCACCAATTCGCCACCTTCGATTAAGGGTACTCTATCAACCTAGGCAGATATTCTCATTCCAGGTCAAAGCAGAAACAACAGGAATTTGATCAGGATTCAAGTCATTCAATCATTCAAACCTCAATCGAATATAATCAATTCACAAACTCTGTACTTGGGTTCATACAATCAGACCTAGCATACAAATCTAGGGTTCCCCATACCCAGATGAATGGGGAAACTACTCCATAGAGAAAGAAGCAAAAGCAGATTCAGACGCGGAAATCATACTGTGAAGTTGGATTTCTGCTCCTAGACGTTTAATCGCACTTCTCCAAGCTCAAGACGGGCTCCAATGGTGTTGAAGATCGATCTATGGCGCTTGGGAACTCTGGTTCGTCGCTTTCTCTCTCTAGGAATCGATTTCTCTCTCAAAAACTCGGAACCCTTCAATGTTGGCCTTCTTTCTCCTTAAATTGGCTGCCTGGTCGCGATACCCGGTCGAAATACCCGGTCGGGTATCTTGGGTTTCGACCGGGTATTAGCGCAGCACACCGTTTCATTAAGGGAAAAATCCCCGGTCTGACCTCAAAATCCCCGACCGGGGATTTTGCTGTTTTGCCCGGGCCCCTCTCTGATTCTCGGGCGCCCAAAAATGATGAATACCCGGTCGGGTATTTGGCCACCTGACCGGGTATTTTCCTCCTGCAGCCCACTTTGTCCCCACTTCGCTCCTTTCGACCCAGAACTCGTTTCTCCGCCTCGATTCCAACGCCGGGACCTGAAACATGACATAAACACACAACCTAGCGTAAAATCGGCTTAAAACACGAGATTCCACATCACAAACGGCTTCAGAATAGGGGTGAAAACATGTATAATTATCGGTCCCCAAGCAAACCTAACTCAAACCAATGCAGCTCTCCAGACCTCTATAGCAACAAACAACCTCGATCGTAGGTAGCGGACTTCCTAGATCATTTAGCAGCTTACGAGGTCAACCGACGCACAAGTCATGTCATAGCCTCTTCGGCGAGAACGCTAGTCTCGAATCGGCATCATGGCAAATAGTGAACAGAGGACAAATGAATCGTGGATGAAGAGACTCTCACAAACAAGAGATCATGGACTCACATTAATTCAAGGTGCTCGATTTTCTTTGTGAACATGGTTGGAACCCTTTTCTTTCTTCTTTTTGCTCGTTTTTCTGTTTTGCTTCTTTTTTTTTCACGGGTTCCAACCTGTTTCTACAGAAAACGGGGGCTCCCACCTAGCAAAGGTTTTGCGGGAGCCCGGCTCTTACCGGCCATCCCAGGAGCGGGAGTCTCGAGCCTCGTGCGGGGGGAAGACATGTAAGGGGGCTGGAGGTAGTAGGTGGAAATTGGGAACGGATTCCCGTCTCCCCTTACACACTTTCGCCCTATTCGCACGGGAGACGTTATTTTAAAGCACGTTTCGAGCACCTGTTACATTCAGAACATGATACAAGAGTCCATGACAGGCAGAGAGTCCACGACACCACACCATTCAAGGGTCCTAAGATCACTAATTCACTCAATCAACCAACACAATATGAAGAAGAAATGAGACTTCTTAAATGCATCAACATCCTCCATAGTGCTACACTACCTCCCTAGGTTGCAAATCACTACAGAGACTGTCAATTCAAAGCATACTGAGCAGGCAATTGCAAGGAACACGTACTTGGAGCCCTCAAATTGAAAAATTTGGACAGTGGACTAGGCCCCAAGCACACAAACAGAGCTAATGCAGTCAAAAGATAAACATCCCCCCCACACTTAAGATCGACATTGCCCTCAATGGAGAAGAGGGAAGGAAAGGGGAACGATGTTACCGGTATGCACAGACTGCAGAAGACTGGAAAAGGACCAGTCAGAATGAAGCGGACTGGAGAGAGGACCAGTCGGGAACACAGGCACAGCTAAAGGAAACCAAAGCGCTCAAACACGATATGTTAGGTCCAATGGTCAGCCCAATAATACATCGTCCAAAACAAAGGAAAACAAACCAAAACCGAACCAAATCGCAATCTGACTCGAAACAAAACAAATAAATGAAAACCATGGTGGGGTTGCCTCCCCACAAGCGCTTCTTTACCGTCTTTTAGCTGGACGCCCATGGTGGATACTCAGGGAGGTGCAGGAACAGGTGCCTCCAAGAGCGGATCCACGTCGCTCTTGAGGTACAGCTTCAGGTGGTGGCCATGCACCCGACGGGTGCAACCACCAGCATCGGTCAGCTCGACCTGGCCATCCGGCAAGATGCAGGCGAGTGAGTACTCGGATGGCCAGGGTGGTCGTGGTGCAGGGGGTGGGACCAGCTCATAGTGGTCTCCACTCTTCTTCCGTGCCGGCTTAGCCACCTGCGGCTTCGGTCGCCACTCCTCCTTGAGCTTTTTGTTCGGAGGCGAGACTGGATGGAGTGGCGATGAAGGAATGATAGGCGGGTCCTGCAAAATGAGAGGTGCAGAAGGGTACACGACAGGTGTGACATCAATCATAGCACATTGATCGAAATCAGTCACAGAAAAAGTAGCTTGTTCATTCCCAGCACGCAAGATCAGTTTACCATCATGCACATCAATCAATGCCTTGGCGGTGGCAAGAAATGGTCTACCCAGAATCAGAGGTACATCCACAGCATCATTTATGTCCAGGATAACAAAATCAACAGGATATGTGAATGCTCCAACATTAACAAGCAGATCCTCTATGATACCCCTAGGATGCACAACGGAACGATCAGCTAGCTGAATGCTCATCCTAGCAGGGCTAAGTTCACCTAGGTCTAGCTTTTTGAACATTTTATATGGCATGACATTAATGCTAGCGCCTAGGTCCGCCAAGGACTTTCCTACATGCATGCTGCCAATAGTAAGAGGGATAGTAAAACTCCCTGGATCCTTGCGCTTTTCGGGCAGCTTGTTCTGCAGGATGGCAGAACATTCCTCGCTCAGCAGCACTGTCGAGAGATCTCCAAGTTTCTTCTTGTTGGTGCAGAGATCTTTCATGAACTTCGCGTACTTGGGCATCTTCGACAGTGCCTCCACAAATGGTACGCTGATGTTGAGCTGCTTCAACATTGCCATAAACTTGGCAAACTTAGTCTCCAGCTTGTCTTTGTGAAGGCGAGTAGGGAAGGGAAGCTGGGGTACGTGCTCCTTCACCACTGGTTGTGGCTTGGGAGCAAGGGCTTCCTTCTCCACCCGCACTTCTGCATCACCGGCTGGAAGTGCTGAAACAGGTAGTGGTGCCTCCTGCCTGTTCGGGGCAGGATCAGCTGATGTAGGCCTGCTGCTCATGGTGAAAATGGCATGTGCGGTCTCGTGCGGGTCCCGTGGATTGGGGATGGTGGTGGCAGGTAGAGTCCCCGGGCCCGAGCAGTAAGCTGGCGCGCTAGGACGCCGACTTGGTGCTGTAGATCTTGCAAAATAGCACCCTGGTTCCTCTGCCCTGCCTCCAAAGAGGCTATGCTCTGGTCCACCCTCGCGAAATTCGCCTGGCTGGTGGTCATGAATGTCGCCAAAATATTCTTCAGATCAGCCATCTGATTATCTGGAGCTGCGGCTGCTGGAGGCTGAGCAAACTGGCCCTGGGGCTGCTGGAATGGCTGCCCTTGCCTAGGCTGGTAGGGCTGCTGCTGTGGTGGTGGCCCCTGCCTAGCCTGGAAGGGCTGCCTCTGCTGAAAACCACCCGCTGGTGCTGGGAAACCAAGCGGTTTGTTGGTGTTGCTGCTCCAGGCGAAGTTGGGATGCTGGCGCCATCCTTCATTGTAGGTGTTGCTGTATGGGTCGAGGCGCCGAGCATTGGCGATGAAGGCCACCTGCTCTTGGGGAGTGGAGGACTCCCTCATAGACTGACAATCTTCCACCAGGTGGTTCGGGCTCTCACACCACTGACATTGAGCGACTGGAGGCGGGGCTACACCTCGACCCGGTAGGAGACTGTTGGGCTGCTTCAACGTCTGCACCAACTCAGCTACCTGCTGCTCTAACCCGGATCTGGCCTCCATAGCATGCACACCACGGTCCCGGGAATGCCTGCCTCTACTGCTCTGCCCCCAGGAATGATCACGGGCAGCCAAAGTACTGATCATCTGGTTCAGCTCGGGTGGAGTCTTAGTAAGGATATCCCCTCCTGGGCAAAGAGACTCAATCACTGACTCACTCCTACTGTCACCCTAGAAAATGGCCAAGTATAACCACTTCCTAAAGCGTAGTATAGCGGGTCGGGTTTTAATGTCAACCCGGGTCCTAGATGTGATGACTACTCGGTGAATTCTTGTTATTTAGCAGTGAACTTTTAGTGAAACTCAAGCAAACAAAACACAGAGCAAGTAAACGGTTTGTTGTCAAGTCAAGAGAGGTCACCCGGATATGGTTTCCCCCTAGACTGCAGTTAAGTCGGATTGCATTTTACCAAGTTCAGTTTTCATGAAAGTTATACTGCGGAAGGTTCTCAATTAGCCTGAAGTCTCGACTAAAGGTCTCCAGACCCTCTCAATCTGAGTCTCTAGCGGGCGACTAACCTCCACCGGAGTAAACAGATTGAGGCCCTAATGAACCAAACCTCCACTACCGAATCGACTTCGGTACAGAATAGCGAATTGGCTCCTCGACTAAAGTCACCAATTCGCTACCTTCGATTAAGGGTACTCTATCAACCTAGGCTGATATTCTCATTCCAGGTTAAAGCAGAAACAACAGGAATTTGATCAGGATTCAAGTCATTCAATCAATCAAACCTCAATCGAATATAATCAATTCACAAACACTGTACTTGGGTTCATACAATCAGACCTAGCATACAAATCTAGGGTTCTCCATACCCAGATGAATGGGGAAACTACTCCATAGAGAAAGAAGCAAAAGCAGATTCAGACATGGAAATCATACTGTGAAGTTGGATTCCTGCTTCTGGACGTTTAATCGCACTTCTCCAAGCTCAAGACGGGCTCCAATGGTGTTGAAGATCGATCTATGGCGCTTGAGAACTCTGGTTCGACGCTTTCTCTCTCTAGGTATCGGTTTCTCTCTCAAAAACTCGGAACCCTTCAATGTTGTTCTTCTTCTCCCTTAAATCCTCTGCCTGGTCGCGATACCCGGTCAAAATACCCGGTCGGGTATTTTGGGTTTCGACCGGGTATCTCTGCAGCACACCGTTTCACTAAAGGGGGAAATCCCCGGTCCAACACCAAAATCCCCGACCGGGGATTTAACTGCTGTGCCCGGGCCCCTCTCTGCTTCTCGGGCGCCCAAAATTGGTTAATACCCGGTCGGGTATTGGGCCACCTGACCGGGTATTTTCCTCCTCCAGCCCTATTCGTCCCAACCTTGCTCCTTTCGACCCAGAACTCGTTTCTCCGCCTCGATTCCAACGCCGGGACCTGAAATATGACATAAACACACAACCTAGCGTGAAATCGGCTTAAAACACGAGATTCCTCGTCACAAACGGCCTCAGAATAGGGGTAAAAACATGTATAATTATCGGTCTATCAAACTCCCCCACACTTAACCGTTTGCTTGTCCCCAAGCAAACCAAGTCAGACACTAGGTAAGCTTTACATATTTCAATCAACCAACACTGGGGACAAGTCATAAGGGCACAAAACACGTGAATCGCACTGGTTTTCAAACATCAATACATGCACAACCTCAATAACAACCTGGACAACCACCACAAAGGACATTCGAGTGCAGCAAATCGAGTAAAGGAAGAGTCTCCCGTCTGTTCACTAGCCAACCTAGACTTAACTCAACCACTTACTCAAAACAGTCGACACATGCATCCAACTCAAAACATCAGAATAGAGACCGAGCAATCTAGGTCCTCACCGGGGTACAAGAGCATATAGAAAATGGAAATGAATCACTCACTCTCGACCAGTGGGGTCAGGACAATTTTTGATGCGAAAGATGCGCATGCTATTTCTCTCAATCCCTATCATCTCTTCACCATGATGGCAGCCTCTAAATGCTAGAGTTAACATATGGGGTGTCACCACTAACTAATCAGGGGGTCTTAGACACAGGTTCAAATGACTGGTTAGGGTCTTGGACATGGGGAAAAGGCCTTTTAGGTGGTGGAAGTATTCATAGCAAAAAGGTTCCACATTTTCCAAACACACAATCACAGTCAAACAACCCGGTATTTTATTTCTGCTATTCTGCGTTACTCAATATCTTAAGAGCACAAGAGCGAAGGAGGCATAATCATCAGCATTTCCAAGCCAGACTGCTAAGAAACACTGCTTACTGGGCATTACTCAGATTTTTGGTAGTGACTCTCTTTTACTTTCAATTTTTTTTCTTTGTTTTTCTTTCATTTTTCTTTTCATTTCTTAAGAGAGCCCCCACTTCTGCATAAATTTCAAACACCTGCCCAATTTTTAAGCACTACCTCCAACACTCACATAGACTTTAGCAGAAACAGCAGAGAATATATAAAACCACTCTGTGGAACCTTCTAAAAGATGCAACAAGGGTGATTTTTTTCATTATAGACCAAAAGAAAGGATAACACACGGCTCAAAGGGGCTGACTAGGGGGTATGACACATCAGGACAGTCAGTTTTGGGCGTGGGCTAATCCTATGCCCCCATCATCTTAGCTAGTGACAACGTGAATGCTACACATCATGGAAGAGGGATCTATCGCACAAGAAAGAAACGAGCAGGCTCAAATCTCACATGGCTACCTATATGCTCTATCTCACATTCTGATACCCTGAACTAGATGCATAAACGACTGTCAAGGACAAGTAATCAGATCAAGTCGGATCAAGTCACAGTTGGCAAGCAAACAGTTGAAAAACTGAACCCCTACATCGTTCTACTGCACATCTCAGTCCTCATCATAGGTTGTCCTAGTCGCAAACAAGTTGTCATGCATTAATCCGAAAACCAATCAATTCATCCATCAAAACACAGTGCCAATATGATCAAACAGCAGTACTTGGAGCCCTCAAATCGTAAGATTTGGACAGTGGACTAGGCTCCAAGCACACAAACAGAGCTAATGCAGTCAAAAGATAAACATTCCCCCCACACTTAAGATCGACATTGCCCTCAATGGAGAAGAGGGAAGGAAAGGGGAACGATGTTACCGGTGTGCACAGACTGCAGAAGACTGGAAATGGACCAGTCGGCATGGGACGGACTGGAGAGAGGACCAGTCGGGAACACAGGCAGAGCTAAAAGAGACCAAAAAGCTCAAACACATACGTTAGGTCCAACGGTCAGCCCAATAGTACAGAATCCAGAATGAAAGGAAACAAAAACCGACACAAAACAGACAGTTTGCATGCTGACACAGATAAAAACTCTCAAAACAAGCCCCTAGGGCCCTCCGAGACCGGAGAAATCAATCTGATCCATAAGGTCGTCGACGCCATCATCCGGAGGCTGCCGTGGTGGTGAATGCTCCCATCTGGTGGTCCAGTGGTGCTCTGCTGGAGGGTGGCAAGCCTGGAGTAGATGCTCGGAATACTCCATCAGACGGCGACCTCGGTCTCTCTCCCGCTCGATGAGAGCAGTAGTGTGGCCCATGTGGGTCTCCAATCGGCCAAGGCGCTCATCCACGCCCGTCATCCGGGACCGGTACTCGGCCTGGTGGGCCGAATACTGCTGGTAAAACTGGACCTGATGGTCCATGAGCTGCTGGTTCTGAAGACCCAGCTGCTGGAACTGGAGGCCCATCTGCTGGAACTGCTCCGTGAAGAAGTCCATCGACGGACCAGAAGGACCAGAGGAGGACTCGCCTCTCTCCGGTCTCCGTCGAGGCTGCAGATCCCCAGGAGGGGAGAGCGAGGGCTCCGGCTCATCGGCATCCATGGCGCCGTCATCATCATCATCGGCGTCCTCATCGACCTCCTCGCCTTCGTAGTCATCATCCTCCTCGTCCTCATCAAGGTCCACAACCTCCTCGGGGGGCATAGACAGCCCATCGACCCAGGTGTGGATGCCGTCAGTGGCCAGGAGTCGTGCACTGTGGAGCACGTCCCGGCTCAGAGGGGCGGAGCCGCCATGCTCGGTCGCATCATGAAGCCCCTCGAAGCTGATCCCGAAGTGGCGGGCCAGCCGGGTGATCAGAGGACCGCAGAAGAGGTGAGTGGGATTCCCGTGGACTCTGGAGAAGGTGGTGGCCACGAAAGATCCCAAGTGGAGCATGTCCTCCGGATCCCCCATACAGGACATGGCGTAGAGGACCCGCTTCGGGACCTTGTGCGAGCCGGTGGCGTTGGGGACGATGGAGCGGGTGATCAGCAGGTTCAGAATATGCCACGCCGGCCGGAGAGTGCTGACGTAGGTCTGGCCAGCCACAAAGAAGTCATCCTTATAGGCGGCCCGGACGGCACGCCTGTAGAAATGATCCGCGTGCCAGTCGGGCGGGTTCGGGAGCTCGACCGTGTGGCCATCCAATGGGTTGTACTGGATCCCCAATGCGGAGGCCAACCCGTCAATGGTCAGCTGTCGTGGGCGGCCACCCAACCGGAACTTCACTACACGGGAGTCCCGAGTCTTCTTCTTGTCGTACTCGAACGTGGTGTAGAACTCCCACACCAGCTCCGTAAAGGTGGGCTCGTCAATGGCAAGCAGTGTCCGCCAATCGGGGTGACTGATGGCGGTGCTAAGCTCCTGCAAGCAGTGGAGCTGCTCGAACACTGCCCACTCGAGGTGGTGGTGCTTCTCCAGCTTCCCCCGTATCACCTTGCGGAACTGGTCCGCATACTCCCCGTGCAGGCTCAAGCCCTGCACAAAAGCATGATCGAGGGACATGATCCTGCACAAACAACAAGCCAAAGGTGGAGCCAAGAAAAGACAATGTCAGGACCAACGGCATGGGGTGAGCACTTCCCCCACACTCAGGCTCACCTAGGCTAACAATTTAAGCACAGCGGATTGAATTGCGAGCAACTCAACCGGAATTCAAGGCAGAATCACGAAAGAAACCACAATAAGCACACGGGCAGCCCATAGACAACATATACAACCATGCAACGCAAGTCATCCCTCACCCTACTCTAAATCAGGCAAGCAAACATAGTTCTCGGTCCTAGAATCTACAGTCCGATTCTCCATAAACTAGAAATGCACGGGAAACACACCTGGAAACACAAGGAGGACCGTAGCTAGGACTCGAAGAGGGGGTGAGGGGACTCGAGGGGGCCGAAAAAATCGGCCCGGAAACTCGCCGGAAAATGGCCGGCGAATCGCCGGAAAGTCGCCGGAAAAACGACCGGCGACCGGCGGCGGCGGCGGAGGGTGGCCGGCGGCGGCGGGAGGCGGCCGGCGGCGGCGGGGCGGCGGCCGGCGGCGGCGGGGTGGCGGCCGCCGGCGGCGGGGCGGCGGCCGGCGGCTTAGAATGGCTGCCGGCGGCGGCCCTAAGAGGAGAGAGGGGAGAGTGTTTGAGAGTAGAGAGAGGGAAGATTTGGAAAAAATGAGGGTAGAGAGAGAATATGGCCCGGGGTTTCCTTTAAATAGGAAACATACCCGGTCGGGTATTTGGGAGTCCACGACCGGGTTTTCCCAAACGCTGCGTTCCATAAGGAAGAATATGCCCGGCCTAGAGTCAAAAATACCCGGCCGGGTATTTTTGAATCAGGGTCGGGTATTATTGTTAAACGCGGCGTTCTGGGTAAGGGGGAATACCCGGCCGCGAACCAAAAATACCCGACCGGGTATTTTTGGTTCGCGGCCGGGTATTCCCCCTTACCCAGAACGCCGCGTTTAACAATAATACCCGACCCTGATTCAAAAATACCCGGCCGGGTATTTTTGACTCGAGGCCGGGCATATTCTTCCTTATGGAACGCAGCGTTTGGGAAAACCCGGTCGTGGACTCCCAAATACCCGACCGCGCCCGGGGCCCCCTCTGTTTCTCGGGGGAAAAAAGTGAAATACCCGACCCCGTCCCAAAAATACCCGGTCGGGTATTTTGGCCCACGACCGGGTATTTCCCTCTTTTCGGCCAAAAAATCACTTTTCCCAAATTTTCAACCTCTCCTGCATGAAAACACCAAACCGAGGCATCAACGACGACCGAACTTCAATACAGACATGCAACTGACTCGACACGACACCAAAAAACTCAGAAAAAGGGGAAAAGAAAATGCAAACCGTGGTGGGGTTGCCTCCCCACAAGCGCTTCTTTACCGTCTTTTAGCTGGACGCCCATGGCGGAACTAAGGGTCCGCGAGTTCCACCACCAACTCCGCACGTTCGACCTCGCCTCCTAGGTAGAGTTTGAGACGATGGCCATTCACTTTAAACTGCTCAGTCTGCGGATTGGCAATCTCGATAGTGCCATACGGGAACACCTGGGTGACCGTGAACGGTCCAGACCACCGGGAGCGGAGTTTTCCGGGAAAGAGCTTCAGGCGAGAGTTATAGAGGAGAACTCGATCACCAACCTGGAACTCTTTCGGACCCCGCAACCGGGCATCGTGCAGGCGCTTAGTGCGCTCCTTGTACAGCCGGGTGTTCTCATAGGCGTGGTAACGCCACTCTTCCAGCTCCAACATCTGCAGTTTTCGCTCAACACCTGCAACATGAACATCCAAGTTGAGCAGCTTAAGGGCCCAGAAGGCCTTGTGCTCAAGCTCCACGGGCAAATGGCATGCCTTTCCATAGACAAGCCGGTACGGTGAAGTACCAATGGGCTTCTTGTAGGCAGTGCGATACGCCCACAGAGCATCATCGAGCTTGGTGGACCAATCTTTGCGGGACTGATCCACCGTTTTCTCCAGGATCCGCTTGAGCTCCCGGTTCGTCAATTCGGCCTGGCCACTGGTCTGGGGATGATAGGCCACGGACACCTTGTGAGTCACACCATAGCGAGACAGTAGTTTATCGAATTGGCCCTGGAAATGGGTGCCTCTATCGCTTATGATGGCTCTAGGTGTCCCGAACCGGGAGAAGAGCTGCTTCAAAAAACCACAAACACGTCTAGCATCATTGGTGGGCAAAGCTTGCGCCTCAGCCCACCTAGAGACGTAGTCAACAGCAACCAGAATATAGGTGTTACCAAAAGATGGAGGGAAGGGGCCCATGAAGTCGATACCCCAGACATCAAAAATCTCACAAGTTATAAACACATTCTGGGGCATCTCATCACGGGCAGAGATTTTACCTGACCTCTGGCATCGGTCGCACCTGCGTGCGAAGGCGTCTGCATCCTTGAAGAGCGTGGGCCAGTAAAAGCCCGACTGGAGCACCTTTCTCGCCGTGCGGTTTCCCCCGTGATGACCGCCAGTAGGTCCCTCATGACAGTGAGATAGAATGCCCTCCATCTCACTCTCCATGACACAACGACGGATGATCCCGTCGGCTCCGATCCGAAAAAGATGAGGGTCATCCCAGAAGTAGTACTTTAGATCGGAGAAAAACTTCCTCTTGGCGTGAGTTGCCATCCCCTTGGGCAGCTGCTGGCCCACCAAATAGTTCGCAAAATCGGAGTACCAGGGGGTGACACTCTCCACCAAGCACATCATAATCAACCTCTCGTCTGGGAAGGAGTCATCAATCTCCTCCACGAGGTTGTCCGCAGGGGGTGCGTCCAACCGGGAGAGGTGATCAGCTGCTACATTTTCTGCTCCCTTCTTGTCCCGGATCTCAATATCGAACTCCTGCAGCAGTAAGATCCATCGTATGAGCCGAGGCTTGGCATCGGCTTTGCTCATCAGGTATCTAATCGCGGAGTGATCTGTGTACACGGTCACGCGGGACAAGACCAGATAGGGGCGAAACTTATCAAAGGCAAACACCACCGCAAGCAGCTCCTTCTCTGTGGTGGTGTAGTTCTCCTGGGCATCATTCAGAGTTTTCGAGGCGTAGTAGATAGGTCGGAAGTGTTGATCTCGCCTCTGCCCCAGAACAGCTCCAACAGCAAAGTCACTGGCATCGCACATCAGCTCAAATGGTAGGGACCAGTCAGGAACAACCATGATAGGAGCCTGGGTGAGCTTCTCCTTCAAGGTGGTGAACGCCGCTGTGCAAGCATCAGTGAACTGGAAGGGGGCATCCTTCTCCAGAAGCTTCGTGAGGGGCAGGGCGATCTTCGAGAAATCCTTGATGAACCGCCTATAGAAACCTGCATGGCCAAGAAAACTCCGGATCCCCTTTACAGATGTAGGAGGAGGCAACTTGCTGATAGTCTCGATCTTTGCTTTGTCTACCTCGATCCCCATCTTGGAGATCTTATGCCCAAGAACTATGCCTTCGCGAACCATGAAGTGACACTTCTCCCAACTCAGTGCCAGGTTCGTTTCTTCACACCGTTTAAGGACAAGTTCCAGGTTATGGAGACAGTGAGCGAAGGAGTCTCCATAAACCGAGAAATCGTCCATAAACACCTCCATGATCTCGCCGACCAGTCGGTCAAAGATGGCGAGCATGCATCGCTGAAAAGTGGCTGGGGCGTTGCATAGCCCGAATGGGATCCGCTGGTAAGCAAATGTGCCGAAAGGGCAGGTGAAAGTGGTCTTCGCCTGGTCCTCCGGTGCAATAGGGATCTGAAAGTACCCGGACATCCCATCCAGGAAGCAGTAGAACTCGTGCCCCGCCAATCTCTCCAGCATCTGATCAATGAACGGCAGCGGGAAATGGTCCTTCCGAGTAGCGTCGTTGAGACGCCGATAATCGATGCAGACACGGTACCCAGTCACCGTGCGCATCGGGATGAGCTCGTTCTTCTCGTTAGGCACCACGGTCATCCCACCCTTTTTGGGCACCACCTGGGTGGGACTGACCCACTCGCTGTCAGAAATGGCGAAGATGATCCCCGCGTCCATCAGCTTCACGATCTCTGCCCGAACCACGGCCTCCAAGTTCGGCGTCAATCTCCTCTGCGGCTGCCTCACTGGCCGCATCTCATCCTCCAGCAGTATCCGGTGCGAGCAAAAAGAGGGGCTGATCCCCCGGATATCTGTGATCTTCCATGCCAAAGCTCGCTCGTACTGCTTCAGCAAGGCCACCAGTCTGGTCTTCTGCTCGGGTGTGAGGGTCGAGCTGATGATAACTGGCAGCTTATTCCCCTCCCGGAGAAATGCATACTCCAAATGAGGAGGGAGGGGCTTAAGCTCCAGCTCTGGTGGTTCCTCCAAAGAAGTGGTGATGCGGGTGGAGGATGAGATCGGTTTAAACAGCCTGTCGCCCTCCAAGAAGGGGCCACTCTCCAATGCGGCCAACTGCTCCGCCAGCTGCGGCTCCTGCAATGCCTGCTCACCTAGCAAAATACAACGCTCAAGAGCATCATCAGTACCCGCACTCGTGATGGCGAGTGCGGTCTCATAATCGGCAAGCACATCACAGTAGTCTATGTCATCATGCAAATGAGAATGTTTCCCATTGTCAGACACAGAAAAAGTAGCATGTTCATCACCAGCACGCAGAATCAATTTACCACTATGCACATCAATAAGCGCCTTGGCGGTGGCGAGAAATGGTCTACCCAAAATCAAAGGCACATCCACATCCTCATTTATATCCAAAATAACAAAGTCAACAGGATATGTGAATGCACCAACATTAACAAGCAAGTCCTCAATGATACCCCTAGGATGCACGATAGAACGATCAGCTAACTGAATGCTCATCCTAGTAGCTCTAGGTTCACCTAGGTCTAGCTTCTTAAACAGTTTATAGGGAATGACATTAATACTAGCGCCCAAATCCGCCAAGGACTTTCCTACATGCATGCTGCCAATAACAAGAGGGATAGTGAAACTCTCTGGGTCTTTGCGCTTCTCTGGCAGCTTGTTCTGCAGGATGGCAGAACACTCCTCGCTGAGCATCACTGTCGAAAGATCCCCAAGTTTCTTCTTGTTGGTGAGGAGGTCTTTCATAAACTTGGCATACTTGGGCATCTTCGACAGTGCCTCCACGAACGGCATGCTGATGTTGACCTGCTTCAACATTGCCATGAACTTGGCAAACTCTGTCTCCAGCCTGTCTCGATGGAGTCGAGTGGGGAAGGGCAGCTGGGGTGTATGCTCCTTAACCACAGGTTGCGGCTTTGGAGCAGGTGCTGTGCTGCCTTCTCCCACCTCTGCAGTATCAACTGGAGGTGTTGAAGCAGGTAGTGGTTCGTCTCGCCCGGGTTGAGCAGGAGCAGCAGATGTAGTCTTGCCACTCCTGGTGGTGATGACGTGTGCGGTCTCATGCGGGTCCCGTGGATTGGGAACGGTGGTGGCAGGCAGAGTCCCCGGTGCCCTGGTGGTGTTCTGGCGAGCTAGGCTCCCAATCTGATTCTGGAGATCCTGCAGAATGGCACCTTGGTTCCTCTGGCCTGCCTCCAGTGAGGCGATGTTCTGATCCATCCTCGTGAAGTTCGCCTGACTGGTGGTCATGAAAGCCTGCAAAATATTCTTCAGATCAGATATCTGAGGATCTGGTGCTGCGGCTGCTGGAGGCTGAGCAAACTGGCGCTGGGGCTGCTGGAATGGCTGCCCTTGCCTAGGCTGGTAGGGCTGCTGCAGTGGTGGTGGCCCCTGCCTAGCCTGGAAGGGCTGCCTCTGCTGGAAACCACCTGCTGGTGCTGGGAAACCAGGTGGTTTGCTGGTGTTGCTGCTCCAGGCGAAGTTGGGATGCTGGCGCCATCCCTCATTATAGGTGTTGCTGTATGGGTCCAGGCGCCGAGCATTTGCTATGAAGTCCACCTGCTCTTGGGGAGTAGAAGACTCCCTCATAGACTGACAATCCTCCACCAGGTGATTCGGGCTCTCACACCACTGGCACTGGGCTACTGGAGGCGTAGCTACACCTCGGCCCGGAAAGATACTGTTAGGCTGCTTCAATGTCTGCACCAACTCAGCCACTTGCTGCTCTAACCCGGACCTGGTCTCCATAGCATGCACACCCCGGTCCCGGGAGTTCCTGCCTCTGTGGTTCTGCCCCCAGGAATGGTCTCGGGCAGCCAAGGTACTGATCATCTGGTTCAGCTCGGGTGGAGTCTTAGTAAGGATATCCCCTCCTGGGCATAGAGACTCGATCACCCTCTGGCTGTCTGGAGTGAGGGAGCTGTAGAAGTTCCCTACTGTGAAGGCATCGCTGAAACCATGATGGGGACACTGCCAGAAGTATCCCATGTACCGCTCCCATGCATCACGAAGGAACTCATCTGGCTCCTGGCGGAAGTGAGTGATCTCCCGCTGTATTTCTGTGGTCTTCGATGCCGGATAATACCGGTGCACGAACTTGTCAGCCAGATCGTCCCAAGAGGTGATGGACAATGGGGGCTGGGTCTCCAACCACCTCTTAGCATTCCCCGCCAGAGAATGGGGGAAGAGGTGAAGGCGGATTGCATCATCTGGAACACCATTCAGCTTGAACCCGTTCGTCAGCTGCAGAAAACGGGAAAGGTGTACCCGGGCTTCCTCATCCTTCAAGCCATGGAACTGGATAGAGGATGTGATGAGTTGGATCCAGCATGGCTTGATCTCGAAGTTGTTTGCAGGGATGGGTGGATAGAGGATGACCGGGCGGATGTCAGCAATCCGTGGAGTATAGTAGTACTCCAAGGTGGGACCCGGTGGTGGTGGATGATGATGGTGGCCAGCTCCCGGGGGGTTTTGGTCGTTCCCCAGGATCTGGTTGTGAGGAGGCGGGTTCTGATCGCCTTCCATCTCGTGCTCGTCCTCGGAGTCGCTGGTCAATTGGCCGTCTCGGCGCTCCACCGTAGCCAGTCTAGCTCGCTGTTGTCTCCGAAGTTGTTTGCAGGTGCGCTCAATCTCCGGATTCAACGGCAGTAAACTTCCCGACTGGCTACGGGTCATGCACTATCTGCACACAATCAAGCAAAGCAAACCCCGTGAAGGCACAAGTGGGAAAGACAAAACTCAATGCAAAAATGAAAATGCCAAAGTAACAGAAATCACTTTTCTTCAACAACCTAGCCGTCCCCGACAACGGCGCCAAAAACTTGACTCACTCCTACTGTCACCCTAGAAAATGGCCAAGTATAACCACTTCCTAAAGCGTAGTATAGCGGGTCGGGTTTTAATGTCAACCCGGGTCCTAGATGTGATGACTACTCGGTGAATTCTTGTTATTTAGCAGTGAACTTTTAGTGAAACTCAAGCAAACAAAACACAGAGCAAGTAAACGGTTTGTTGTCAAGTCAAGAGAGGTCACCCGGATATGGTTTCCCCCTAGACTGCAGTTAAGTCGGATTGCATTTACCAAGTTCAGTTTTCATGAAAGTTATACTGCGGAAGGTTCTCAATTAGCCTGAAGTCTCGACTAAAGGTCTCCAGACCCTCTCAATCTGAGTCTCTAGCGGGCGACTAACCTCCACCGGAGTAAACAGATTGAGGCCCTAATGAACCAAACCTCCACTACCGAATCGACTTCGGTACAGAATAGCGAATTGGCTCCTCGACTAAAGTCACCAATTCGCTACCTTCGATTAAGGTTACTCTATCAACCTAGGCAGATATTCTCATTCCAGGTTAAAGCAGAAACAACAGGAATTTGATCAGGATTCAAGTCATTCAATCAATCAAACCTCAATCGAATATAATCAATTCACAAACACTGTACTTGGGTTCATACAATCAGACCTAGCATACAAATCTAGGGTTCTCCATACCCAGATGAATGGGGAAACTACTCCATAGAGAAAGAAGCAAAAGCAGATTCAGACACGGAAATCATACTGTGAAGTTGGATTCCTGCTTCTGGACGTTTAATCGCACTTCTCCAAGCTCAAGACGGGCTCCAATGGTGTTGAAGATCGATCTATGGCGCTTGAGAACTCTGGTTCGACGCTTTCTCTCTCTAGGTATCGGTTTCTCTCTCAAAAACTCGGAACCCTTCAATGTTGTTCTTCTTCTCCCTTAAATCCTCTGCCTGGTCGCGATACCCGGTCAAAATACCCGGTCGGGTATTTTGGGTTTCGACCGGGTATCTCTGCAGCACACCGTTTCACTAAAGGGGGAAATCCCCGGTCCAACACCAAAATCCCCGACCGGGGATTTAACTGCTGTGCCTGGGCCCCTCTCTGCTTCTCGGGCGCCCAAAATTGGTTAATACCCGGTCGGGTATTGGGCCACCTGACCGGGTATTTTCCTCCTCCAGCCCTATTCGTCCCAACCTTGCTCCTTTCGACCCATAACTCGTTTCTCCGCCTCGATTCCAACGCCGGGACCTGAAATATGACATAAACACACAACCTAGCGTGAAATCGGCTTAAAACACGAGATTCCTCGTCACAAACGGCCTCAGAATAGGGGTAAAAACATGTATATTATCGGTCTATCAATCCACCTGATAGATGCGGAACTCCCTTGATCCACCAAAGCCCAAATGTGGTTCTATTCTGGATCCACCAAACAGACGCGAATCACCTTTGACCGCCAGACAAACGCATATCTCAAATCCCGAGGTCCACCGAATGAGGGTCCACCAATCTGACGTCCACCGCCCCAAAACGAACCAGACTTTGATACCACTTGTCATAACTGGGGAGCTCAATTAGTACGATAGTGTCCGCTTTAGGTCAAGCCCGCACGGTTTTACTCTTGGGAAATGCAGTCAAAAGCGCGATTCTACCTAGAAGCGGAAAATGGGTAAATCGTAAAGCGTAGAATCAAAGCGTAAAAGTTTAAGTTTTTGACGCATACTGAAAAATAACTAAAAATCTATTAAGTCGGACATATGCTATGCAAAATATGAATGCACAGAATTTAGATAAGTCAACAAATACATGCGATTTGTGCCTAAAATAGAACAACTTATAGAGTCGCGGACTGACTCTCGAAGCAGGTCTCGTCTATCCCCATGGTATGTATGAACTGTTGACCCGCCGGCCCCATTGAGACCCATTTTGCAGGACGACGAGAGAGGTGTTGCTTTACCTAGGAGTGTATTCCAAACTCCCAAGATTCACCTGTAACCCCTTTCTTCTTTGTTCTTGGCTTGCGCCTCCAACCAATAAAAAAAAAATATATAATGAGTTTGTAAACATAAATTTAACAATAAGCCACTTTTCCCACTATGCTAATTAATTTGGGAAAAGCCTAGCTGGATAATTAGATTACTCTATCGAAGTTGAGAATGCATCCAAGTACCTTATATGTATCTTTTAATCTCCAATGTATCATATTGTTGGTGATTTACTTTTAAAAATATACTTTTATAATTAATCTCATGAAAAGAATACTCATTTAGTGAACTAAAAGCGTAAAGCGTTTTGGAGAACTAGAAGCGTAAAACCGTAAGATTTTAAGTTTTGAAACGCAATTGGGTACGATTTTTTTTTATACACTTGAGTTTTTATATGGAAACGAAAACGTTTTGGTGACCTAAAAGCATAAAATCGTAAGTTTTTAAGTTTTAAAGCGCGATTTGACTGCATTGCTCTTGGGTGTCTTGTACAAAAGGCCTCGTACTAATTGGGCTAAGTGAGCACTTATACGCAAGGGTTTCTTACCGGGAATCAGGGGGAGATCAGAAGGAGGCGCAGCATGGTTAATTAGAAGCTAGCTATTCATATACGATAGATGATCACTTTTGTTTCTTTTTTTTCTCATTGTTCAACTAATTTAGAACTTGTATTTTTCGTCTTTTCTTTCGTAATGTAATTGTCATTCTTTATCTAGAATTAATATTTGATTGATTAGTAGCTTGTAATCATCTTAGGATTTTGTTCTTATTTGGTGTTTGAAGCTTTAAATTGTACAGCTTATTAGTAATTTCAGAAGCGGAGTCAAGATTTAGCAATCGGTGAGTGGGGGTGATTTGGGGAGTGTATCGTGTCAGTAACTGATGAGTCAGTAACTGATGGGTCAGTAACCCATCAGTAACTCATTCTCTGATTTTCCCGTGTCAATCTCTTTTTTATTTAAATTAAATGTGGAAGGGCAGTAAGGTAAATTGCACTTACACCTATTTTAATACTGACACTAACTTTTGACCAGACCACATCAGCACCCCCTTCTCTCTCCTCGAAAAAGCTTTAATTTTTCTTCTCTTAATCTTTAACGGACGATTTCTCACTCGTTTAAGTCGGAATTTAATTTTTTTTGCACAGTTAGATCAGATTAATTGTACCCTTCAAAATGATATCCACTTTGATATTTTTTGAACATAAAAAAATTTCCAGTTATTACCAGTCTATACCATATGGTATTGACTGGTATTAATAAGACCATACCACATGGTATGGTAATATCAATATATTTCGTTACCACCCAATACCATATGGTATAGTGGGTAATATCAATATATATTCGTTACCACCCAATACCATATGGTATAGTGTTGTAATATCACACAATATCATATGGTATAGAGTGGTAATATCAATATATTTTGTTACCACGCAATACCATACATTACCATAGGGTATAGTGTGGTAATATCAATATATATTTCGTTACCACCCAATACCATATGGTATAGTGTGGTAATATCAATATTATTTCGTTACCACACAATACAATATGGTATAGTATGGTAATATCACAGAATACAATATGGTATAGAGTGGTAATATCAATATGTATTTCATTACTACGCAATACCATACATTACCGTAGGGTATAGTGTGGTAATATCAATATATATTTCGTTACCACCCAAAAAACCCGTCGAGCCGAGCCGAACCTCTGTCCGAATTTCCCAAAAAAATGGCCGATTGGTGGCAAGGAGAGGGAGTTTATGTCGATGAATTCAAGCGGACGTACTCATTATTCTGCTTTAATTTTGCTGTTGTTATAAGCTTTTAATTAATCTATGTACTAACCTCGTTGTTATTTTCTCGTAGGTTGGGGAGGACGTGGATATATACAACCAACGTTATTATCTCGAGCAAGGACCGTTGGATCCAACTGACTTGTACGACCAACCCAACCATCGGTCAAGGGATTTTTGGAACGATCACCCGGTACATACAATTCTTCACCATTTGTCCTTCTTTATTTTGTTAATGTATTAGGTAATATAAAATAAATTTATGGTGATTTTTAATCGTGTTGGTTGTTTTCAATAATTTAATCGAATACATAGCGCCACTTACTTCGACTCTTTATAAAGAGATGCACGTCAGGAAATGGGGTTTTAAGCGATTATCGTATCCTCCCATTACTGGAAAAATCGGGTATTAGAGATCCTCGGATCCCCCTTTTTCTGTCAAAAAGACTGCGTTTCTAAGAAGATGTATACCTCTTCTAAGAGTCTAACGAGTGTTGCTTTGTATTCGATTAAATTATTTAAACAACCAATACGATTAAATTATTTACCAAACAACCAATACGATTTATTTTTATGTGTAAAAAAGAATTTTATTAATTTGGAACATTTGAATATGTATTTCTATTTAAATTATTATTCATTAACAATATTATTTATGTTAATTAATTTAGTATGTTTGTTTTACGATAATATGTATGTATCCCTTTAAATTATTATTCATTTAGAATGTTATTATGTAATTAATTTAGGATGTTTGTTTTATGATAATATGATAATATGAAATGTCTTTTTATGATAATAAAATTCTGCTTTAAGTTAAATAATTTAATTAATTTAGTTATAAGAAAAAAACCCTTACTAATATATAATAATTAACGTGTAAATTTTTGCTAGGAGGCACAAACAATAATCCGCTACAGGGGTACCACCAATGTGCTCCCATTCCACCCAGCTATCTTTGACCATGTCCAGAATGACCTCCACCGCCTACGACCGCCTCGGTGTAAACGAACATCTCGGCTTTGGAAAGTTTGTTGGACCTCAAGAATTCGAGCATGGCATCTACCTCATCCTGAGTGGTTATGAGATATTCCTCATGCCACAATGACCCACTTTCTCTGTTTAGATATCGGTACACCATACGATAAACCTTCTCGTGCCATCCATGCAAGTAACGTTAGTGCACATTTGATGGAGGTCTTAAGCAGCGGTCTGGTAGCGACCTTTATCTTCTGAAAATTGCCATCGACGTAGGTGACCCCCTTTCAGTCTCTTCTGTGTAACCATTCCACCGTAAGCCAAGTGTGAACGGTTGGAATGCCATCTGCGAAAAAACCGTAGTTCAGTTAATATCATAAAAATCATAAATAAAAAATAACAATAAAAAGTAATACAAAATAAACTTAGGAGTTAACGTTAATCGCAAAACTACTAAAGAAATATAGAGCTACAACAGAAAATTGAACAGAAAATTGAAAAGGGAGAAGGAGAGCTGTGAAGAGAAATGGTTTTCCGGAAGGCTTTTATAGGCAAAATCACTGATGCAGACCCACGTATGTTGTTATGCATGGATGTCAGAAATTAATTGACTAAAACCGCACCTTGGGGGTGCGGTTTGATTGGCAAAATCGGACCATGAATATGCGGTTTTTCTTTGGGAGAAGTAAACCGCATCTTATAGTGCGATTTACATAGTCCAGGCCTAAACCGCACCTCGGTCAAGCGGTTTTTGTAGGTCAGACCTAATACCGCTTTGCCGAAAAGAGGTTTTAGTCCAGGATTTTAAACCGCGCCATAGAGGTGTGTTTTATATGTAAAACGCATCCCTAAGGTGTGATTTAGTTTCAAAACGCACCTCTAAGGTGCGGTCCATAAAAAATGGTGCTATTAGTGTAAATTTTTTCGAATGGGTGCTATTTTTGTAATTTTTTTTAAAGGTGCTATTTCTGGAAAAATCCCATAATCCCTAACTTCTCCTGCATACAACTTCATGCATCTCTCTCTCCAAATGTGGCTCACCCACACCTGCCATATAACCTGCCCTGATTCAGCAGCTTCCATCACTCACCAAGTTTCCTAATCAAGAAACTCAGCAACCCTTCCCAATCTTGCACCCTAGGCATCTGTAGAAACCTACAAAACCACGCATCAAACAACTGTCTCGAGAACGAGTAGTGAACATACAAATGATCCTGTCCTCTATCTCTGATTGGCATAGACAGCATGATAGATCACCCGAGAATCCCCATTTCAACATCTTCCTTTTTGTGTTAATGCTCCCCCTGACTACCAGCCATGTGATAACCCTGTTTCGCGGATAGCCACTCCTTCCACAAGATTTTCCACCATGGTACTCGTTGCTGATAAGGACGAAGTGATTTCCAAACCTTCCTAATTGAGTATCGGGGCATAGCAGCTTTATCAAACAAGAGGACATTATCACGGACTGAATCAATTCTTCCACCCTACTCCTCATCTTTAAGAGCTTTCTCCAGTTCCATGATCCTGACGTATAGGAATAGGACCAGAGATCCCTGCTTTTCAATTTATATTGAGTGATCCAAGCTAGGGCTGGGGAATTCGGATTCAGTTTTCTGGTCAAACCGGAAACCAGGTAGTTTAAATTTCCCCGGTTGCAACCGAAAACCAGATACAACACGGTCTGATCCGGATTACGATTTTTCCATATATGGGAAAAACCGTACCAGGTATAATCCGGTTTAAAACCGAAAAAACAGGAAAACTGGATCCTACTAGCACAGCCCAAACCCGAGCCTAAAGTCCAGCCCGAAACATATATAAACCCCCTCAATTATCAGCCCAGCCCAAAAACACAAACCCTACATCCCCAACCCCCTCAGAAGCCCAAACCCTATGATCCCACTACCTAAGACCTAGGTCAGCAGCCGCTAGCTTCCTCTCTATCTCTCCCAAATTCCACACCTCCCTCAACCCCCTCTCCACCTCTCGATCTCCACTCCAGTCCCTGCCTCAACCTCCCTCCCCAATCAAGTTCAAGACTCGTCTCTCCCTCTCACAACGAACCACCCAGAAGAAGAAGAAGAAGAAGAAGAAGAAGAAGAAAAAGAAGAGAAGGAACCGGCTCTCTCTCATTGGCGAGGCGGTGGTGACCACGAACCATCTCCCACGAAGCGGCGTAATCGCGCAGATCGAGAGGGAAGGAAGGAGCAGATTTGGCGGTGGTTGTGCATGGAAGAAGGGGGAACAGAGGAGACAGCGACTGCGGAGACCGTTCCAGATCTGTGGGCAGTGGAGGTGCATGCAGGGGCGGCGCCGAAAACCCAACCCTGGAGTGAAATCACAGTGGAGAGGAGGTGAGAAGATGAAGAATCATAACCCTGGAGAGAAAACACAGCGGAGAGGAAAGAATCAAATGTGGATGGATGAACTTGGATGATGAATCGGAGAGGCAGGGATAGGGAAAAATATGAATTGTGAGTTTTTTTTATGAGAAGAGAGAGGCGGCAGAGATTAAGGAGTGGGGTTTTGTAAGGAGAATAGGGATTGGGATTGGGTGTGCCGAGTGGGAGGTGAGAAAGAGTTTTTTTTTATCCAATTTCTTTGAAACGTCCGCGTTTGGGGGAGGGAATAAACAAAGCAAGTATTTGGGTCAAAATCGAACCAAACCGTATTGAATCCAATTCGGTTTGGTCAAACCGGGTAACAATCCAATCCCGTCTTCGGTTGTGGGATTGTCCAATACTGTTTCAAAAATTGGGTCAAAACCGGGTAACAATCCAATCCCGTCTTCGGTTTAAACCGAACCGGACTGTTTCCCAGCCCTAATCCAAGCCACCCATAGAGAGCCTTCCTTCAATAAAATTAACCAAATGTGTCGGATCATACAGACATGATTCAAGCTATACATATCTCTGAAACCAGACCCCCCTCTTTCTTAGGGTAAGCCAGCTTCTGCCAAGCAACATTTACTCTCAACTTCACACCACTTCCAATCCCCCAGATAAAACTTACTGCAAATCCTCTCAACCTCCTTGATTACTGCCTTTGAAAGCAAGCAAAACACAGACATCCAAAATTGAGTGATGCTGTATAGCAGAGTTCCCACCAGTTCTATTCTCCCTGCATATGAAATAGTTTTTGCTTGCCAACTCTTAACACGGAGGGGTCTAAGGCAGCAGCAACACTTAACTTCCCAGAGATCAGGGGAACTCCTAGATAACGAACAGGGAAGCCCCCAAGTTGGTAACAAAACCTATCTGCCTTCACCTTTCTCCTATCCTTATCTAATCCCCCAAAAAAATTTCACATTTGTTAGGATTAGATTTCACAAAAGTTCAATTCATACATCCCAGAATTTGAAGCATTAGAGAACACCAAAAGGTCATCAGCAAACACAGATGTGTCAGCTGAACCTTTTTACACATTGGGTGGTAAGGAAATAGCCCCTCTGAAGCAGATTTGTCAATCAAACAAGTGAAAATCTCCATGGCTATAGCAAACAGATAAGGGGATAGGGGATCCCCTTGTCTGAAACATTTTTTTGAAGGAAAATATCCCACCAACCCTCCATTAAAACTTACACTCAACATAGGAGTCTCCACACACATTCTCTCCAATTCACAAATCTCCCAGGAAATCCCATACCATTAAGAACTTGACTAATGAAACTCCAATCTACTGAATCAAACGCCTTCATAAGATCAATTTTCAAGGCACAACGAGGGGAGATGTTCTGTTGAGCATATTTACCAACCATCTCATGAGCTAGTAGAATGTTTTCCCCAATAAGCCTCCCTTTCACAAACGTTGTTTGGTTTTACTAAGGGCTAATACCACTGGGAAACCCGAACTATTAACTTTGTGCCATTTGTGTCCTAAAGTATTCGATATGACAATTTGTCACAATCTAAGATAGTTGTGTGTCATTTATGTCCTGACGATTTCGTTGACCGTTATAGATAACGGTCAACCAAACGGAAGTCAACATTAACATTGACTTTTGTTGACGTGGCAGCCACGTAGATGCCACGTCAATGACACCTCATTTTTAATTCCTCAACCCATCTCCCTCTTTCTCTCATTCTTCTTCGAGTCATCTGGGAAAATTGAAATCGAAATTGAATCCCTCATTCCTGCCGCCCTGCATATCAACACTCCTCTTCCTTCGTCGGTTCCACAGATCCTCTGCTTCAGCTGCGGCCAGTAAGAAAGTCCGATAATCAACAGATTCGAAGAAGCAAACGGAAGTGAGAAAGATGTTAGGTGAATTACGCCGGAGGGAGCTTTTGAGCGGCGATTGGATGGTGGAGGAAGATAGTTGGAAGTTAAATTCAAAGCGAAAGTAGAAGAACGCAGAGTTGCTGGGGAAGGAAGAATGAGGCGGTTGAAGTTAAGGGTGCTCTGACCAACCCCTGAAAGTTTCGAACTTCGTACTTTTCGGGTAAAGAGCAGCTGGCTGACGGCCATTGAGATCTGGGTTGGGTTTCGGAGATGGAATTTGGGATGGATTTTTGGAGATGGTATTTGATATTGGTTTGTTCTTGTTTGCTGCAGGTGACGGTGTCAGAGGCGGCCAGGATGATGATGTGTTGTCGGCGGCGAAGGTGAGGATGAAGATGGGTTGGGTTTTGGGATTTTTTCTGGATTTGGGTTTGGGAGTTTGTAGTTCAAGAAGGCAGCGAGGAGAGGAGAGAAGACGAAGAAGCAGCGGGAGGAGTTCCGGGCGGCGAAGACTACAGAGGAGAGGTAGAAGAGTTATTATTTGTATTTTATATTTAATTTTTGTATTTTGTATTTTTCTTTTTGTTAGTTTATTTATTTTTTATAATAAAATAAATAAATAATAATATTCCACGTCGGATGCCACATCAGCGCTGACTAGTTTTTCAGTTAAAAACTAACGGTGCCAGTCAACTCTAACGGACAAATAGTTTAGGACACTGATAGCATCGTATTTGCACGTGTTTTCACTCTGGTTTCCTGCCCATTTTGGCTCGAATTGATTGTTCCTGGCCTATTTTACGCTAGGTTGTGTTCCTTTGTCACATTTCAGGTCCTAGCACATAAAGTGAAGCATAGGCGCAAGTTTAAAGTCAATCAGAGATCAATTGACGATTCGGGAGAAGAAACTCGGGTATGACCTGAAGAAGAATGGATTTCTACCTCACTTTATGGACAAAGAATCATGCAAGCTTGTCATGAAAAGAAATAGAGGACGAGACTACGAGCGTCTGGGTTCAAACGGCGACTGATTTGGAGTCCGGACGAGGGAGAACGAAGCTTTGAACAGGAGCGGAGACAGAATTCCGGGCAGCCCCTGCCAAATTACGGCCGTAATTGGCCAGGGCATGCCCGTAATGTATTGGCCGAGCCTTCTACCCAGAATTCCCTCGCGGTGATAAAATTACGGGCAAATCCCAAGAATTACGGCCGTAATTCCCAAATTACTGGCGGTAATTGTAAATTACGGGCGTACCTCCTCCTCCTGCAGCTTAAGCGAAACGTGCGTTTTGGTGTGAATTACGGGCAGGAAGTGATTACGGCCGTAATCCTGCCCGTAATTCGCCCAGAGTCGGGTTTTTGGAGGCAGATTCGAGCCAAGGAAGAGGAATTCGATTTTCTGGGCAAAAACAGAGTTTTAGAGAGAGAAAGAGCGAAGAACAAACCCTAGGAGCTATTTGGAGTGGATTTCTCATCATTGAAGCCCAGATTGCATCCCTAGGAGTGAAGATTGACATCCCAGAGCAGATTTTCCTCATCTTTATGAGTATGACTACTCTGATTTCTGTTTTCTCTTCTCTCTCTATGGAGTAGAACCTTTCTCTCACTTGGGTATGAAGAACCCTAGTTCCTTGTGTTAGGGATTTGATTGTAATGACTTGGGATGATATTACTGTTTGATTTTAATCGAATGATGCATGTTTATTGAATTGATTTGAGTCTGATCAGCTTTTATCAATTTCTGCTTCAACCTGAGATAGATAGAATCTGATTGGTTGTTAGAGCCTCTTCATTCGATAGTAGGAGATTGGCTATACGAGAGTTAGCCAGTTTACTGCTTTGTTCTGGTGTTCTTGGCGCCAGTAGTGGAGTTCTGTGTTCATAGCCTCAGCTTTCTATCCCGGTGAAGACTAGTCGTCTGCCGGGTAGTTAGACTGAGAGGGCTTGGTCAGCTTAAGAGATTCCAAGCTACTGTCGGATCTTCCGCAGTCTAATCAACAGTAAATCAACCCAGGGAATTGCAATTGAACCTAACTAAGGGGCTAGGGGGACTCAATCCCGAGTGACTCTTACCTGCTTTAGAAAACCGAACAATTTACTGCTTTCTTGTTGCTTTTACTTTTCACAACAATCACTCAACTTAGTTTGCTAGATAATAGAGAATCACGGAGTAAGCAGTAGATCTAGACCCCGGGTTGATAATTAAACTTGCCTATACTGCAGTCCCTTTCATTGGTTACACTTGGCCATTGTTAGGTGTTGTGTTTTAGCGTGTCAAGTTTTTGGCGCCGTTGCCGGGGACCCTCTAGGTTATTGGGGAAACGTGAAATTTGTTACTCTAGCTTTTTATTTATTGCATTTCTTTTCCTTTCCACCCTTGCTTTTCCCTTGGGTTTTTTTTTGTTGGTGCAGCTCTGAAACATGGATCCTCAAGGCTTCTCCAACCATTGGGGGTATCAACCACCATCCGTGTGGTATTACCCCGAGACCTCCTGGAGCAATCAAGGAGGAGAAGACTATGGAGTCGGATGTCAGTACCAACCCCCTACTATGGAGAACAACCAAACCCTTGGGAACCTCAAGAACAATCTCCTTATCAAGAAGAATTCCTCCATCAGCCAGATCCAAACTATCACTTGAGGCTTCTCGTGGAGCAGATTGCTCGAGTACCTGAGACATCCTTTCCAAAGATGGATATCCCAGACAATGCCCAAACTGGGTTCTCCTACCGTGAAACAGAGGAGACCCTCCTGAGCATAAAGAAGAGCCTCGAGGATCTTGAGAAAGCTTATGCACAACCTGCTCAAGATCACCCTTCTGCTATCATACTAGAAGAGGAGGAGGGTGACAAAGGCTATGGGGATGTTGAGGAGCATACAGAAGTTATCACAGAGAACTCCCATGATAATCATGATCAGGAAAGTCCTCTGGTTGCAGATCACACAATTCCTCATTTTTGCTCTAACATGCTGGACCTGTGCGAGGAGATGCAAGATGATTCCTTGAAGAAATTGCTTGGCGACTTGCTCTCCAATATGTCTAGAAGAAGAAGAGCGAAGGATGAGAAGAAAGTTGTGGAGGATGAGGAAGAATGTAAAGAAGAGGTAGTTCTTGATCTTTTCCAAGGGGAGAGACCATTTTGAAGAAGGTAGGGGGGTTGTGGAAGCAATTGGGTCCAGGCTGAGGATGAAGTTGCGGTGGAAGAGGCCTGCACCGGCCATGAGTTACATGTGATATCTCCACCAAACTTCGAGGAGCTGCTTGGCAAGGACCCATTTGCAGTGTCTCTTTGCCAGAACAAGGCCACATCGACATCGGTCCCTCTTGGTGGACGCGATGGTGGCCAATCGATGCTGCCTTATCTGGTTTGGGGCAATGAGACGAGAGAAGAGAAGAAGAGGTCTCGAGGGTGGAGACTTCATCTTCCTCAAGGTCACGAGCCGTCTTCATCACCTATCACATCACATGCTCGTGACTTGAGACTCCACCTCATTAATGAGAACCTCAACTTCAAGGAGGTTTTGGGGTGGACCGAAACTAGGAGCCACCGTCTAGCTAAGACGTAAAAGAAGCGCTTGTGGGGAGGCAACCCCACCAAGGTTTGTTTTTCTTTTTGTTTTTGTCGGTTTGTCCACTTGGAACTATGGTTTCTATCACCCACTGTGTTTTGCTGATGCTAGCCCGCTGACTGGTCCACTTCCAGTCCCCAACAGTGTTTCAATCCGGTAACATCGTTCCCCTATCTTTCCCTCTACTCCATTGAGGGCAATGTCGTGCTTAAGTGGGGGGGGTGCTTTGTATCGGTTGGAATATGTCTGTGTGCTTGGAGCCTAGTCCGCTGTCCGAATCTTATGATTTGAGGGCTCCAGGTACTGCTGTTTGATCATATTGGCACTGTGTTTGATGGATGAACTGATTGGTTTTCGGATTAATGCATGACAACTTGTTTGCGACTAGGACAACCTATAATGAGGACTGAGATGTGTAGAACGATGTAGGGGTTCAGTTTTTCAACTGTTTGCTTACCAACTGTGACTTGATCGATTACTTGTTCTTGACAGTCGTTTATGCATCTAGTTCAGGGTATCAGAATGTGAGATAGAGCATATAGGTAGCCATGTGAGATTTGAGCCTGCTCGTTTCTTTCTTGTGCGATAGATCCCTCTTCCATGATGTGTAGCATTCACGTTGTCATTAGCTAAATGATGGGGGCATAGGATTAGCCCACGCCCAAAAACTGACTGTCCTGATGTGTCATATCCCCTAGTCAGCCCCTTTGAGCCGTGTGTTATCCTTTCTTTTGGTCCATAACGAAAAAAATCACCCTTGTTGCATCTTTTAGAAGGTTCCACAGAGTGGTTTTTACATTCCTCTGTGTTTCTGCTAAAGTCTATGTGAGTGTTGGAGGAGGTAGTGCTTAAAAGTTGGGCAGGTGTTTGAAATTTGTGCAGGAGTGGTGGCTCTCTTAAGAAATGAAAAGAAAAATGAAAGAAAAACAAAGAAAAATTGAAAGCAAAAGAGAGCCACTACCAAAAATCTGAATAATGCCCATTAAGTAGTGTTTCTTAACAGTCTGGCTTGGAAATGCTGATGTTTATGCCTCCTTCGCTCTTGTGCTCTTAAGATATTGAGTAATGCAGAATAGCAGAAAGAAAATACCGGTTTGTTTGACTGTGATTGTGTTTGGAAATGTGGAACCTTTTGCTATGAATACTTCCACCACCTAAAAGGCTTTTCCCCATGTCCAAGACCCTAGCCAGTCATTTGAACCTGTGTCTAAGACCTCCTGATTAGTTAGTGATGACATATATGTGAACTCTAGCATTTAGAGGCTGCCATCATGGTGAAGAGATGTTAGGGATTGAGAGAAATAGCATGCGCATTTTTCGCATTAAATTGTCCTGACCCCACTGGTCGAGAGTGAGTGATTCATTTTCATATTCTTATACTCTTGTACCCCGGTGAGGACCTAGATTGCTCGTCTCTGTTCTGATGTCTTGAGTTGGATGCATGAGTTGACTGTTTTGAGTGAGTGGTCGAGTCAAGTCTGGGTTGGTTGGTGAACAGAAGGAAACTCTTCCTTTACTCGATTTGCTGCACTCGAATGTCCTTTGTGGTGGTTGTCCAGGTTGCTATTAAAGTTGTTCATGTGTTGTGTTTGAAAACCAGTTTGATTCACGTGTTCTGTGCCTTTATGACTTGTCCCCAATGTTGGTTGACTGAAATATGTGAGCTTACCTTGTGTAGTACTTGGTTTGCTTGGGGACAAGCAAACAGTTAAGTGTGGGGGAATTTGATAGCATCGTATTTGCACGTGTTTTCACTCTGGTTTCCTGCCCATTTTGGCTCGAATTGATTGTTCCTTGGCCTATTTTACGCTAGGTTGTGTTCCTTTGTCACATTTCAGGTCCTAGCACATAAAGTGAAGCATAGGCGCAAGTTTCAAGTCAATCAGAGATCAATTGACGATTCGGGGAGAAGAAACTCGGGTATGACCTGAAGAAGAATGGATTTCTACCTTACTTTATGGACAAAGAATCATGCAAGCTTGTCATGAAAAGAAAGAGGACGAGACTACGAGCGTCTGGGTTCAAACGGCGACTGATTTGGAGTCCGGACGAGGGAGAAACGAAGCTTTGAACAGGAGCGGAGACAGAATTACGGGCATGCCCTGGCCAATTACGGCCGTAATTTGGCAGGGGCTGCCCGTAATTTATTGGCCGAGCCTTCTACCCAGAATTCCCTCGCGGTGATAAAATTACGGGCAAGACCCCAAGAATTACGGCCGTAATTCCCAAATTACTGGCGGTAATTGGGAAATTACGGGCGTATCTCCTCCTCCTGCAGCTTAAGTGAAACGTGCGTTTTGGTGTGAATTACGGGCAGGAAGTGATTACGGCCGTAATCCTGCCCGTAATTCGCCCAGAGTCGGGTTTTTGGAGGCAGATTCGAGCCAAGGAAGGGAATTCGATTTTCTGGGCAAAAACAGAGTTTTAGAGAGAGAAAGAGCGAAGAACAAACCCTAGGAGCTATTTTGGAGTGGATTTCTCATCATTGAAGCCCAGATTGCGTCCCTAGGAGTGAAGATTGACATCCCAGAGCAGATTTTCCTCATCTTTATGAGTATGACTACTCTGATTTCTGTTTTCTTTCTCTCTCTATGGAGTAGAACCTTTCTCTCACTTGGGTATGAAGAACCCTAGTTCCTTGTGTTAGGGATTTGATTGTAATGACTTGGGATGATATTACTGTTTGATTTTAATCGAATGATGCATGTTTATTGAATTGATTTGAGTCTGATCAGCTTTCTCAATTTCTGCTTCAATCTGAGATAGATAGAATCTGATTTAGGTTGTTAGAGCCTCTTCATTCGATAGTAGGAGATTGGCTATACGAGAGTTAGCCAGTTTACTGCTTTGTCTGGTGTTCTTGGCGCCAGTAGTGGAGTTCTGTGTTCATAGCCTCAGCTTTCTATCCCGGTGAAGACTAGTCGTGCCGGGTAGTTAGACTGAGAGGGCTTGGTCAGCTTAAGAGATTCCAAGCTACTGTCGGATCTTCCGCAGTCTAATCAACAGTAAATCAACCCAGGGAATTGCAATTGAACCTAACTAAGGGGCTAGGGGGACTCAATCCCGAGTGACTCTTACCTGCTTTAGAAAACCGAACAATTTACTGCTTTCTTGTTGCTTTTACTTTTCACAACAATCACTCAACTTAGTTTGCTAGATAATAGAGAATCACGGAGTAAGCAGTAGATCTAGACCCGGGTTGATAATTAAACTTGCCTATACTGCAGTCCCTTTCATTGGTTACACTTGGCCATTGTTAGGTGTTGTGTTTTAGCGTGTCAAGTTTTTGGCGCCGTTGCCGGGGACCCTCTAGGTTATTGGGGAAACGTGAAAATTTGTTACTCTAGTTTTATTTATTGCATTTCTTTTCCTTTCCACCCTTGCTTTTCCCTTGGGTGTTTTGTTTTGTTGGTGCAGCTCTGAAACATGGATCCTCAAGGCTTCTCCAACCATGGGGTATCAACCACCATCCGTGTGGTATTACCCCGAGACCTCCTGGAGCAATCAAGGAGGAGAAGACTATGGAGTGGATGTCAGTACCAACCCCCCTACTATGGAGAACAACCAAACCTTGGGAACCTCAAGAACAATCTCCTTATCAAGAAGAATTCCTCCATCAGCCAGATCCAAACTATCACTTGAGGCTCTCGTGGAGCAGATTGCTCGAGTACCTGAGACATCCTTTCCAAAGATGGATATCCCAGACAATGCCCAAACTGGGTTCTCCTACCGTGAAACAGAGGAGACCCTCCTGAGCATAAAGAAGAGCCTCGAGGATCTTGAGAAAGCTTATGCACAACCTGCTCAAGATCACCCTTCTGCTATCATACTAGAAGAGGAGGAGGGTGACAAAGGCTATGGGGATGTTGAGGAGCATACAGAAGTTATCACAGAGAACTCCCATGATAATCATGATCAGGAAAGTCCTCTGGTTGCAGATCACACAATTCCTCATTTTTGCTCTAACATGCTGGACCTGTGCGAGGAGATGCAAGATGATTCCCTTGAAGAAATTGCTTGGCGACTTGCTCTCCAATATGTTCTAGAAGAAGAAGAGCGAGCAAGGATGAGGAAGAAAGTTGTGGAGGATGAGGAAGAATGTAAAGAAGAGGTAGTTCTTGATCTTTTCCAAGGGGAGAGACCACATTTTGAAGAAGGTAGGGGGGTTGTGGAAGCAATTGGCGTCCAGGCTGAGGATGAAGTTGCGGTGGAAGAGGCCTGCACCGGCCATGAGTTACATGTGATATCTCCACCAAACTTCGAGGAGCTGCTTGGCAAGGACCCATTTGCAGTGTCTCTTTGCCAGACCAAGGCCACATCGACATCGGTCCCTCTTGGTGGACGCGATGGTGGCCAATCGATGCTGCCTTATCTGGTTTGGGGCAATGAGACGAGAGAAGAGAAGAAGAGGTCTCGAGGGTGGAGACTTCATCTTCCTCAAGGTCACGAGCCGTCTTCATCACCTATCACATCACATGCTCGTGACTTGAGACTCCACCTCATTAATGAGAACCTCAACTTCAAGGAGGTTTTGGGGTGGACCGAAACTTAGGAGCCACCGTCTAGCTAAGACGTAAAAGAAGCGCTTGTGGGGAGGCAACCCCACCAAGGTTTGTTTTCTTTCGTTTGTTTTTGTCTTTGTCCATTGGAACTATGGTTTCTATCACCCACTGTGTTTTGCTGATGCTAGCCCGCTGACTGGTCCACTTCCAGTCCCTCAACAGTGTTTCAATCCGGTAACATCGTTCCCCTCATCTTTCCCTCTACTCCATTGAGGGCAATGTCGTGCTTAAGTGTGGGGGGGGTGCTTTGTATCGGTTGGAATATATGTCTGTGTGCTTGGAGCCTAGTCCGCTGTCCGAATCTTATGATTTGAGGGCTCCAGGTACTGCTGTTTGATCATATTGGCACTGTGTTTTGATGGATGAACTGATTGGTTTTCAGATTAATGCATGACAACTTGTTTGCGACTAGGACAACCTATAATGAGACTGAGATGTGTAGTAGAACGATGTAGGGGTTCAGTTTTTCAACTGTTTGCTTACCAACTGTGACTTGATCGATTACTTGTTCTTGACAGTCGTTTATGCATCTAGTTCAGGTATCAGAATGTGAGATAGAGCATATAGGTAGCCATGTGAGATTGAGCCTGCTCGTTTCTTTCTTGTGCGATAGATCCCTCTTCCATGATGTGTAGCATTCACGTTGTCATTAGCTAAAATGATGGGGGCATAGGATTAGCCCACGCCCAAAAAACTGACTGTCCGGATGTGTCATATCCCCTAGTCAGCCCCTTTGAGCCGTGTGTTATCCTTCTTTTGGTCCATAACGAAAAAAATCACCCTTGTTGCATCTTTTAGAAGGTTCCACAGAGTGGTTTTTACATTTCTCTGCTGTTTCTGCTAAAGTCTATGTGAGTGTTGGAGGTAGTGCTTAAAGTTGGGCAGGTGTTTGAAATCTGTGCAGGAGTGGTGGCTCTCTTAAGAAATGAAAAGAAAAATGAAAGAAAAACAAAGAAAAATTGAAAGCAAAAGAGAGCCACTACCAAAAATCTGAATAATGCCCATTAAGTAGTGTTTCTTAGCAGTCTGGCTTGGAAATGCTGATGTTATGCCGGGTAGTTAGACTGAGAGGGCTTGGTCAGCTTAAGAGATTCCAAGCTACTGTCGGATCTTCCGCAGTCTAATCAACAGTAAATCAACCCAGGGAATTGAAATTGAACCTAACTAAGGGCTAGGGGGACTCAATCCCGAGTGACTCTTACCTGCTTTAGAAAACCGAACAATTTACTGCTTTCTTGTTGCTTTTACTTTTCACAACAATCACTCAACTTAGTTTGCTAGATAATAGAGAATCACGGAGTAAGCAGTAGATCTAGACCCGGGTGATAATTAAACTTGCCTATACTGCAGTCCCTTCATTGGTTACACTTGGCCATTGTTAGGTGTTGTGTTTTAGCGTGTCAGACAAATGTCATATCGAATACTTTAGGACACAAAGACACCAAAGTTAATAGTTCGTGTTTTCTAGTGGTATTAGCCCTTTTACTAATTAAGGATGGAAGCACTATGCTCAACCTATTTGCAATCAATTTTGAGATGCATTTATACAGTATGTTGCAACAGGAAATAGGTCTAAATCTTCATTTCATCAGGGTTAGGGACTTTTGGGATCAGGGAAAGAATAGTAGCATTGACAGGGCGAGGTATTCTATCTTGTTCAAAGCAATAACGAATAGCAGAGGTTACCTCAGGGCTATCAATGGCCATGCATAATGAAAGAATGCTGCAGAAACCCATCAGGACTAGGACTTTTATCAGCATCCATCCCAAACATCACATCTCTGATCTGCTCATCAGTGAAACATCACATAGGCCAGTAGTTTGCTCCTCAGTAAGTTTCCTTTTTAGTAGCCTAGGATATAAATCATCAGACTGAGCCTCAACCTCAATATCAGCAACCCCCAACAGATCGATAGAAATATTCTGAATTCATATCACCAGTTTTCAACCAACTCTCCCTTGACTTCTGTATGAAGAAACTTTCCCCTGCATCCAGTAGAGCTTTATATTCTTTACTCAATCTCCTCTCTTCTTCAAAATTACCCTCAGTTGGATCAGTGAAAGCCTCATGCTGCATCAAATGAAGGCTAGCCTCCTTTTCCTTAACTCTCTCCCTAATATCAGAGTTTTCCTCTTTGTTAAGCTTCCTTAGTAGGTTTTTAAGGTTATTCAACTTTTTACAAACTCTGATCAGAGGGTGACCAGTCACTCTACTCCTCCAAGCCTCTTCTAGTAGCTCATCAAAATGAGGATGACGAAGCCAAAACTTGAAAAACTTAAAAGGCTTGGGCAGGGATTTCATAGAACTCTCTGTATCAACCATGATAGGATAGTGATCAAAGACACCAGGGGCTTGAAAATGAACCTTGCTCTCTTTAACAGTATCTAGCCAGTCAAAGTTAACCAGAACTCTATCCAATCCTTTGCTATTGGGTTATTTGCTTGTTTGTTCAGCCAGGTAAACCATGGTCCACTTGCCTGATGCTCCTCCATCTCCAAATCAACAATCCAATCCTGAAAGAAGGTCATGCTAGAGTCCACCCTCGGATTATTAGATGCTTCAGTAGGATGCCTAATATCATTAAAATCACCAACACCATCCAAGGCAAATGAGTGACACGAATATGGGCTAGCTCTCTATATAGAATTTGCCTTCCCTTTCCTCATTAGATGCATAGACCACAATGCAAACGAATGGCTGTAATTCCCCAACCATAAACTGAATAAACTTATATGAAGAGTGAAGAACAGATAATGAAATTTCCTCCCCCAGAGAAGCCAAATCTTCCCCAAACCAGCTAAGTTGTGTGTAGTCTTGATTTCCAGTCAGGAAACCTCTTCCCAATCAATTCATTGCCACAGAGACTCTTATTCTAGGTTCTAATATAGCAACTATATCTATACTGTACTTGTTTATTTTCTTTACTATAGCTTTAAACTTACTATCAGCCTTAAACCCTCTTGTATTCCAAGTGAGTATCTTCATCTCCTACCTCTCCCCCTACTACCTTTTCCTCTCTGTGGCTGATAAGGGACTAAGGTGAGTCTAACCACACCTTATTCCCTTTGTCAACCTTTGCCGCACATTTCCTTTCCCTTACCACCCTGAGTCAACTGTGCCTGTAAACCCAGAATCTGGTGGCTTACCAAGCTCAGTTGAATGCCCAATCTCAGAAAGACTCCCACCCAAAGGCGGTGATCCCCTTACTTTTTGGCAAAACTCAGTGGCGGGATCCAATTGAGGAAGGAGCTTTGCCATCTTCTACTAAAAGAATAGGCATCTCAACCTCTTTGCTCTGTATAACTTTGCTTCCCTGAGGATCAGCCACTTCATTGCCTTCCTCATCACTTCCTTGATTACCAATAAAAACATCACCTTGTGCCTCTTCCACACCCACAACTACCTGGTCTATAGCTGCATCAGACTCGTCCCTAACAACATGTTTCTCCTCACCAGTACACTCATCTTCTGCCCCAGCCCCTTCTTTGAGTTTCCACTGCTTCTTTGGTTCTTGCTGACAGTTATGCCCAAACACAAAACAGGATGAACGGACTTTAGGGAGGTGCGAATAATCAACCCCCACTTCAAAGTCTGGATCATTATCAGGATACAACCTGATACGCCAAGGAAACTCACAGTCAGCTGATAGCTCACATAGACTTTAGAGAACCCTAATGGTCCCCTCTCGTCTTCTGATATGTCCATAAAGGCTTAACCAGCGTGCTCGCAACCCACTCTATTCCATCCTGACCCCGATACTCAAGGGGTAATCCCAAATTCTAACCCAAATCGGCAGCGTCTCCACTCTTGGTGCAATCGGTTGTATCCCCACCTCCCATTTACGAAGACAGGATTTCCCATAAAATGCCACGGACCAGACTTGAAAACCCAATCACACGACGAAGACGAAGGAAATTGGAAAACTAGAAGCTTAGGATCGATTAGCCCAAGACTGTAGCTCCGCCACCTGAGGACGTTTACCGATGAATTGACCACACCAACGAGTCTTTCCAACTTTCAGCTTCCTTCTCCTTAATCGCATGCGGGATCCAAAAACCGTCTTTAATCTTCTTCGGTGGCCTGTAGGTGAGACGTTTTTCCGGCGCCACTGAGAACAGGCTCCCCCATGACGAGCCCTTGCCTGTCGGCGTCCTTGCCGACGGCGAGGCGGCCATCAATTCTAGGTTTCGAATCAGAGAACGAGAAAGGAGAGAGAAAGAAGAGAGAGAGTTGGTTACTTCAGTTTTAGTTTTATAATTTTTAAAAATTATAAAGAAAAATAAAAATTATTATAATTGAGCTGATGCTGATGGGTCCGCGTAACCGGAAATTTGTCCAACAAACCGTTAGGGTTAAACGACTGTTAGCCATATGTTGACCCAAAATAATAGTTATGGCTAATAATTTATATTTTGATAATTGTGGCTATAATTTCTCGGTTCTTAATAGTTTTGGCTAATGTATTGTATTTATTCATGAAATAAATATAACTAATTCTCGTTCATTACTTAATTATATCATATAGTTGAATATTAAAGTTGTTTCTCATAATACATACATAATCAACCTTTAGAATGAAAGAAAATGTATCTCATATAGTTCAATATGTCCTTTAAGTTTTTCCCAATAGAGAACTGTTGGGTAGGGGTGAACAAACACACCCGCAAACCGACCCACCCGTCCAACCCGACCCAACCCACCCGTATTTATCGCTAAAACTAAGGTTTTGGGTTGGGTGAGGGTTTTTATTTTGTACAACCCACCTCTTTTGGGTTGGGTTTGGATTTTGGATTACACAACCCGTCGAATCCGACCCAACCCGTGTTCCAACTATTAGTATGAGTTCGTGTACAAAAAATATTTATGTCGTATATAGCCATACTTATAAGAAAATTAAGATATTTTGCCATGTTTTTCTCCCATGGTTTCCCTAATCTAATGCATTCATCGGCTTAAAATTTAGACATAGATTTAATATAGCTATGATTCACGTAATCCTTTTTCTTGTGTATAATTTTAATAGAAAACATATTATGGATGCGTTTGTTTATAACCTATTTAGCCTATTTAACAAATATTGTGAAAAAAACTATAGACATATGTTGAAGTAAATTATATTTTATTAAAATTCAAACAACATGTTTGAATTTCGATATGTTTCACCTGGTTTATTAGTTTG